>OY751439.1:600000-971315 GCA_963565745.1 Phengaris arion | reverse complement strand
AATTTATTCTCTTCCTTTTTCAGCTCGGTCTACGAACATACTACTATTGATCTATTAACCTAATAAAATCATCTAATCATATTTCCGAGTTTACTCAATGTCTGTTCGATATTAATCTAACCAAATCCTCTATTACAACTGCCTTTAAATCACAAGATTCTTATAAAAGAGGCTGGTTCTGATAGAATTCCACCTTTCTTTTTTACTAAAACTGCGAATACTATATCATGCGCCTTACATATATTCTTTATTAAATGCCTTTAAGAATCTACATTTTCTTGGGTTTGGAAACAGGCATTCATTACACCGATTTACAAAAACGGTGACAATAGTAACGTTGAAAACTACCGCCGTTTCGATCTTATCCATATTGTCTAAACTATTTGAAATACTTGTCCATGACGCAGTATATCCTCATACCCATCGACTAGTTTTACCTGAACAAGATGATTTCGTCAAACATGGCTTCGTGTTTTGTTGGGTACTTATTTTCAAATATAGGATAGGCATGGGCTTGCAATATACACGGATTTTCAGAAAGCATTTGATATGGTGGACAACTCGGTCTTGTTAGATAAATTGCCTTCAATGGAATTCGGGGAAATTCGCTATGTTGGTTTACATTTTTAATAGAACACAAAGAGTAGTGATTAATGGGTATTGCTCAGACTCTATCATTGCAAGCTCAGGAGAGAAAAGTAGATACTAGGTCATCTACTTTTTATAATTTTTATAAAAGACATTAAAACAAGTTTTTAAGCATTCGCTCTTCCTAATGTACGCCGACGATATATTTTTAAGTCATGCAGGAATATTGAAGATTGCCAGCTTTTGCAGCTAGATCTGTGTAGATTGCATAATTATTGTCGTCGAAACAAACTCTTTCTTAGTCTTCTTAAATACCACACCATTTCTTTCAACAAAAAAATAAATAAACTTAACTTTTCATATTTCATTAACAATGTACCTTTAAATAAAGTAAATTTAGTGTCGCGATCTAGGATTGCTTTTGGATTATTCCCTTCATTTTGACAAACATATCGATAATTAAATTAACAAATCTTATAGTATGTATGGGTTTGTTATAAGATCCACCCGTGACTTCGTTCGACCTTCCACACTTTTGTTACTTTACAAAACACTTATAGGGTCTTAATTGGAATATACAATACCTATACGGAACATCTTCTATACCATATTCTCTCATAGATTAGAATTGCCACAAAAATAAATCTTACGCACTACCTACTTTAAATGGACGCAAATAAGCAATAATGTGTTAACCTACCTGACTGACAGTTTAGGCAAATGGTGTTTGAAAATTATTAAATATTTCTAAACGTTTTGTTTTGAAGATTCGAATTTTTCTTACAAGTTTAGGGTTATATATGTTTTGTCATAATTCACGGATACGTATAACCTAAAACTTTCTTTATTTCCTACAAATTATCTCAGAAAATCGACAAAATAGATTATAGTAAAATAAACTACAACAGATACCAATGACCAAAATGATTTATGTAACTTAAGTCATTATTATTAAAATAAAGATAGGGTATACCAATTTATTTATAATCAATGTAAGTACCTTAACTATTATTGAAAAATGGTGTAAAATATTGTACACCTTTTTAATTTTGCTAATTATATGACTTAGAGCAATACTGATAATTGTAAAATATAAGAGTTAACATTTTTCTGAAAATAAAAAATATGTTTTATTAATAAAAATGTTATTATGATTATCCACTTGTTTACTTAAATGAATAAGCAGTCTTGACATTACTTGAGACTTTCCAGACTCACTTACATAATCTTGATTTGTGTTTACTCTTTTTTTTTAATCTCTCTATTTTGATCTTTTACTTTCCTTTTCCGTCCTTTTTTTGGTCTTTCGTTTAAGACAACTTGGTTTGATGACAAAGCTACAGATTTAACGTCATTTAAAAATTTTTGAAAGAGTTTTGTTCAGTTACTATGCAAGCAGTCGAATTATTTTCTGTTTCCAAATCTAATAAGGCAGGGGCCTCTTCAAGAGTATTACTTATAGCAGATGACGCTTCAATTGTACCATGTGGGAGGTTTCCATCTGAGTTTCGAGGGCTGCAGACATGTTTATTATAATTCACTGAAATTGGAGACATAGGTTCTACGCTTTCCAATGCAAAAGAATGATTTTCTTTTCTTACTGAATCGGGTGACTGCACTGCTTCACTTGAATTCTGAGGCACAATTTCATCAAAATTGTTTGTAGGTTTAGGATCCGGTACATCCTAAACCTACAAACAATTTTGATGAAATTGTGCCTCAGAATTCACTTGAATTCTGAGGCACAAAGCAGCAGTGTAAAGTAAGCAGTGCAGTCACAGTGCAGTGTGATCCGGTACATCATTATCCGTCAGAGACTTCTTGAATATTAATGTCACTCATCTTGTTTGTTAAGCTCAAAGAGCAATTTTTTTTTTTCCATATCTAAAATTACCGAAGTAGGATGATGAACCATTACTGTAACTATTTCCGGAGATCCAAAAGTATGTTCGTTGACAATGAATTTGATTAGTCATAGTATTTTCTACTGGTATTAATGCTTCAACTGTCTTAGTTAAATTTTAAGGCACAATTTCGTCAGAATTGTCTATAGATTTAGGATTAGGTACATCATTATCCGTGAAAGAGACTTGAATATTATTGTTATGTCCAAAGAACAATCTGTTAGAAAAGAATCTGGTATTTCATGCAATATGTGATCTGCATCAAAACTTTGATTTGAAATAGATCGAATGGCCACATTAAGCTCTTCATCATTAATATTTGGCACCATTATTAGAGAAACATCAGTTTGAGAAAATTCTGTAGTTTTTTCTTCAGGGCATATAATAATATTTTTTACTTTATCCCTCGTAAGCGAAATCTGAGAACAAAGACAACTCACTTTTGAATCAGCTACTTAAATTATGACAGTATAAAATGATGTAAATTAAAATTATTACAAAAAATAAACGTACCTCATCTTCAGAATCATTTAAAAGATAGGAATGTGCAAGTCTCCTGGCTCTTTTTCTTTGCGCTGACATCTGAAAAAAGTCTTAATTAAGTTGTACTGACAAGAGTTTGTATTAATAATTTAAATGCAATTAGTTTATTCATTCATTTAGATATTTTGCTCAAGATTATTTTAACCTACATTATAATATTTAATAAAATTTATTTAAAACATAATAAAATTTAACTTTTTAATGAACTAAATTTATTTGGTAAGTATTTCTATAAATTCTAAAATATTTTAGTAAGTTACTTCCCTTCTGGATTAAAATAATATTATGTTAGTATGTTCCTTTAGATATTACAAAAGAAAAAACTTCTTTTATAACATTAACGTAAGAGTAATCAATTGCAGGGGCGTGCGCTCCTTGTAGGCAGAAATGCAGTGCTTTACTTGTCATTCACAGATATTTTAATAAAACGTTCGTACGTTTTAGATGACTTTAATTAATAGTAAATAAATTAATTAAAAATATAATAACATAAAAACGCCTAATATTTTATAAATAGCAACGCATGCCGGTAAGTTCTGCAGGAAAAATCATCGCATGCGTGTGTAATTTTCATACTTCGCAAATGCACACATCCATGCATATCGACATGATTAGGTATATAGCGGTAACTCATGCGACACGGCTATCCGATCGCTTCCGAAAACCGCCGATCTGACTTGTCGGAAATTATTCGTTGCCTATAATCCGACTTACGACGCATATCTAATGAATCATGTATGCACATTATGCATTTTTGTTTAGTAAGGTTTTATTTATTTAAATAGAAGAAACATTTTGTGTTTCGCGGGGGCCATATTGCATATTTCATGTTGCATTGTTTACAATTTAATCGCTCCTGTTTATTCATAGTTTTCTTAAAAGATTTTTCATTTTAACATTTGAAAATGTGTACATTTAACAGTTTCTTACTGAGTTTCTATAATAATTGTAGTGATTTGCTTTTACTAGTGCGTTAGTTGATTTTTTTATAATGTTATTTGATTGTAAGGGTTTGCGTTGATAATGTGTGTTTATTAAAAATTAAAAATAACAAGTTCTCACAATTGTCATTAAGTGAAAAGATTCAAATTCTGTCTAAAGGTAGGTGTGTACTCGAGTTACAACAATTAAACCAGCAAAAAAAAAATGTAACTCGAAAATTTCATGTTAAAAGTTATGAAACGTATAACTGGCTGTGTAGTTGTGTACACACGATTAAATTATATTGTTTTCCTTGCATATTATTTAGTACTTCTAGTACAGTGTGGACTGATTCGGGATATTCAGATTTAAATAATTTCTATTTCGTGGCCTCACTCACTTGGATAAGATATTTGTGGTGGCCGAAATCTTGCGTTTATTTACATCGGGATATAGTAATCTCGAGTAACCGGAACCTTGAATATATGAAAATTGAAGCTGACTGACTGGTGAGTAGTTATAATATTTTAAAATATGCTTATTATTTTACTTATTAGAATTTCTTCCGCCGCGACGATCGATCGCTGTTTTGTCTGCGTTGCCGTAGAAGATGTACATGAATAGTAGTACATCTAAGACTTGCTCTGTTGGCATGGTTTCGACTTAGAGATCCGTCGCTTGGCTTTAGCTATACTAAAAATCTATAAACGAAAAAGTTTTTGTGACCGAGTACTTCGCCGCATACCCAGTGTCATAATCCTGTGCACGCCACTGATCAATTGTTTATGTTAATTTACTTGATTATAACCTATTATATAATATTTGATTGCCCATGTAAATTTAAAATGTTAAGAAGTACTTATTTTTTTGTAATAAAAAATATTTTGTTTTTTTTGTTAATAAATCGTGCATGTTATTTTTGAAAAAATTAAATATTCCTTATTATATGAACTTAAAACCATACAAAAAACTAAGTATCTTTGTTTAATTTATTTACAATATCGTTTTATGTCATTTAAAACAAACACGTTAATCATAACAAGCAGAACATCATTTAACAATAATAAGTTATGGAAATTGACACTATGAATTAACAGCATGTTACATATATAAAACATTGTTCAATACCGTGTCAACTGATATTTCTACTTCATTACCTAATTTTGATGGTTTTTAAGTAAGAACACACATTTATTTCAATTAAAATTGTAATCTCTATTGCTATATGCCCATTATTTATATGCTTTGAAATCTGTATGTATTGTTAAATCAGATTTATACATAAAAATAATTATAACCTACAACATCAAAACTCGACTAATACAAAATATTGAACGAAAATACGCTTACCTTGTGTATATTTGTATCTTATTAACGCCCTGCCTGGTAACTGAACAACACTGAGCCTTTTTTTACGTATTTGCACCTTTCTGATATATAAAATTGTCTTTAAACGCAAACACGCCATTTTGAAACAATGTGTCATGCCGCTTGACATTCTTTAGCAAAATTTCAGATGGCGCCTTACTTATTTTGAAAATATGTTATGGAGCTTAGTAGATTATTGTAAAATGTTTTATGTTGTATAGATCATTAGTAGTATATTTTAAAAGATATTAATTTTAAAACAAGTAAGGGTTATGGCACTTAAAATACCGTTGAAAAATGTAGTTTAAACCATAGGCTATGTGCCTACATCAAAATCCTCATTTGTTGATTCTTGTGGGTTAACACATTATTGTTTATTTGCGTCCAAATGTACGCGATATAGCCTACCTTATGTTCAGTTGTTAAACTATTTTCGACTCCGAAGTTTAGAATCCAGGCGTCTGCTACTTGATTGTATGATGTTATAATATGGTATATGTAACAACAAATTTGACTGCTCAGCCATGCATGCATCACCAATGAGATATGCTACACTATACCTAGGACAATTTAACGACGTATAGTGCGGACTGCGGCAGTAAGTATCATCTCCATACTACATCTTGCAAAACTAATGCTGGTCCTTTCCTTTTCGTCCTTTTGTAGATACGTACAATAAATATTTCAGCGTTACTGACATTTTTGTACAATCTATTAGCCAATACAAAAAACATGCTACATAAATATTAACAGAATTGCCAATAGAAAATCAACCTTAGATATTAGAATATTATATACCTAACTTACTATAGTTTAACACAATTTTTTTTTATTAAATAAGGGGGCAAACGAGCAAACGGGTCACCTGATGGTAAGCAACTACCGTCGCCCATGGACACTCGCAACATCAGAAGACCTGCAGGTGCGTTGCCGTCCTTTTAAGAGGGAATACGCTCTCTTCTTGAAGGTTTGCAGGTCGTATAGGTCCGTTACTATCATGTACTTAATTACAATTAAGTACATGATAGTTTTAGTTCGCAAGTATACTTTTAAGTAATTAAGAGTTTATTAATTTTGCAGAGTTATAAACTTACCCTTCTTAAATAGTTTTAAGTTATGTTTTTGTTATTTGTCTGCGCTTAAATTGTTAATTAGTGAACAATGGCCCTCACCGTTGTATATTTATTACTTCTATTAGTTTATACTTTATCCCCCTTACTAATAAAAAAAATTACACAACGGATAACTTAAACAACGTTGCTGTCTTTGTCTGATGCGTTGTAAAAGTCACTTGATAGACCAAGACAGCAACGTTGTGTAAGTTATCCGTTGTGTAAAATGTAAATATTTTTATTGGTAAGGGCCTTAATGTTTATTACTTCTATTAGTTAGTTGTAATAGTTTAAGATTGTAACATGTAACTGTTTTTTGTTCCAAATAAAGTAAATAAAATAAAAAGTTTTAATTATAGCTAAAGTTAGTCTTAGCACGAATGTTAGCTCACTTATTGGTTGTATTTTGAAAACGTGATATTGCAAGATAAACAACTTTTACGGATTGTATTGCGGTTTAAAATCATTTTAGTTACCCGACTTTTTTTCTGGTTTAATTTAGGGATTTTAGCATACATTTTGGCTATGTCAATCCCGTCGTAAAAGATAAGTACTTTTAAACTAATATCCATTTTCTAGTTATAAACGTATACAATAATTTCGCAGTTGAATGAGGCTCAGCCATAAATACATTAAAAATATCGATATTCATTGTGGATATTTTAATTAGTATTCATTTGCTGTGCGTCGTCTCGCGTCATCGTGAACACACTAAACCGTTTTGTACTGAACAGCTCGTGCGTACTACGCAAAATTTATTTATTAAATAATCATTATCAACAATAATAATAGTATCATTTTAAAGTGTAATTAATAAGCCATTGTGGATTTGAATAAGATGTGCGCAATATGAAGATGACGCGATGCGATAAAAAGTAAGTATTCGTTTTTGTATGTACGATGATTACATCAATATTATTCATTCATAATACTATTAAGAGGAGTCTAATTTATGTGTTTGTATACGTAACTGCTCGTGCTCATCTCTGGAACTATCTTGTAACTGTCGTTTGAAGTTCAAAGTGTTCAAACATTGATTTGATGAGAGATAAATTGTTATATATAAAATGAATTACGGATAATTTCGGCATATTATTATGATCTATTGCTCATGTAAGGATTTATGGGCTGAAAAATAATTAAAAATTTCGAAAAAATATTATACTAAATAAATTTCATTACGGCGCTGGTAGGATCATTGGCCTCACACAGCTGATTATAATGATATTGATTAGGCAACGTTTGCTTTTCCCCGTATTTTTCCAGTGGGACTGGTCGCTCGTGGCCAGCATCCACTACTCTCGACCGTTCAGGTGGATTGGCTACCTGAAGATACGAGGGCGACTTATTAAAGAACTGCTAGACCAAAGTACACAAACAAGTTACGTTCGTTCTTACTACTTCCTTGAACTTCAAAAAGGTATCAACAACTTCCGTATAGTTAAAACTTCTAGGAACATCATTTAGCACTTACATACTCGTAGGTTAAAATACTATACGCATCCCATTTCCTGGACCACATTAACATTATATCCTACAAAATAATATAAATTCTGTAACAGCTGATATAGGACAGTGAATTGAAGTCGCTTATTGCGCTTATATGCCTATCTTAACATTGTAATTTACAATATCCTTAGTAGAATTGAGAAAACATTTCTAATAACTGTACCCATTGTAAAAATACGAGCCTCAGACCAAATTAAAAAGTGAAGACATAGTTTAGCGAACCACACAGTGAGGCCGGTATGTATAAACAACGCCTCGCCGTGTAATTACACAGTGTCACGCATACACATGCGACGAAACTACGCCTTATCTTGTAAGGCGAGCTGTCACGGTGTGATTTTAATGTACGTAGCGCGTTACCACACGCGCACTACATACATAAAATTTAAAAAAACCGCCCTCAGGTTCTGTTTGACAATGCTCTGTCTTCACTTTTTTATTTGGTCTGAGGTACGAGCACGTATAAGATTCACTTAATTTTCCTAGAATCGTTCATGCCGATGAAAAAACAGTTTGAATCACATAACTTGAACGTCTTTTTAGGGTTCCGTAATAATCAAGAAACCCTTATAGATCGATCTGTCAGTCCGTCTGTCTGTCTGTCTGTATGTCCGCGCTTCTAGCTTCTGTAATTATGAATATAAAGGGATGAAATTTGGTATAGTTATAGAATGTGTATAGATCTCGGTTTTAGCATCATAAAATAAAAATAATTTTATATTTTAGGGGTGGCTAACCATGCAGGTGAAGTGGGGATGAATTTTTTTTTCATTCTACCCTATCGTGTAGGGTATCGTTAAATAGGCCTCTTTAAATAAAAGGCAAGGTTTCATACATGACTTTTTAACAATGTCAATCATTTACTAGAAATCGGCCTCCAAATTGGTTTAGAAGTTGGTGTCAGACTTAGAAAGTTGCAATTTTCCATGCTAATAGGTCATGCTAAAAACTCTTGAGGAAAATTATTTTGAACGAAATCGGACAGTATTTTTAAAGTAATTTGACAAAAAAATATTACGCGATTATAGTTACGGAACCCTCCTCAGACATGCCCTGACATGCTCTTGGTTAGTTTAGTTTACTGTGAAGTCACAAAATTTTGTCAATAAATCGTGTCCTCAGCTCGTCTCAAGTCGCTGTGAGTCAGTTAAGTATTTGCCGACCATGAGCGTTTACTATGTGATATATAAATATTATGTACACAACTGAATACGGGCAACTAGCTGGTTGTCTGTCCTAGACGCTAAATAATAATCATGGACTAAAATGAAAACGGGGTTAAGTTTTCAAAATTGATATTCAGCTATATTGTACTAGCGCAGAGTTCTATTTTCAGAGCTCTGAATTCTCCCCGGCCGTACGGATTCCGGACCGGAAGTATAATAATATGACTATAAGTCAGTTGATAGGAGTATTAGAATACTATTTATAGTTACTAGGCGACCGCCCTGTGGTCGAAATTGGCCCATAATAATTAGAATAAAAAAAGTAAGTGTTGTGATAACTGACAGACCGACGAACGTAGAGTAGACGTGGAACAAAATTGTAGCAACAATGATGTTATTTTTATTAATCTTATGTATTTCTAAGCATTATATAAAAATTATTAGCTTTCTGCACACTTTCCTTTACATTTATGTATATACGAAATTTCATACTCCTCCGGTGGCACAACAAATTATCGTAAAACTGTACTAAAAGTTTTTGCTTCCCACATGAAATAATAATAATTAACCTAAGTATTCTAAATTTCTAACGCAGCCTACAGATAAGTAATGAGTCAATGACACTTTTACGATTGCCGCTTTTAATTTTATAACCGACTTCCAAAAAAGGAGGCGGTTATACGTTCGGCTGTTAATAATACATATATAATACATATATAATACATATATAAAAATCATGAAGATTATGTCGAGAAATAGTTAAAAATTTAGCCGAATTTAAAAGTGTAAAGAAAAAAAGTTCTATTTCACTTTCTCTATTTTTACTTTGGAAGTCGGTAGTAATCTTAATATTAATAGTTTAATAATAATAATTCCGTGAATTTTCTGTATTCTACGCTCTAAAAGCATTGTAATAGTTGGCTTCAAATTACAATGAAAATCTCTGAAATCGAGAACTCATATAAGATATTTATTGATTCACGCGTCACAAGTCACAACGCAAATATTTATCAAAAGTTCAATCATAAAGGAGGCATTTTCAAGAAAGAATACTAAAAGAAGAGTTTACACAAACTTGTAAATAGGTACTTGTACAGTTGTACCTAGCAAGCGTAGGTGGTAGCAAACGTTTGTAGTTTAAGGCTTTCGGATAAAAATTTACACACAGGTGCCAGTTGACCCTGAGAGAGACAGGAAAAATTACCCCGTGTAAAATATTATAATAAGATGCAGTATAAAGCGTCATCTCAGAATCCAATCTATTGGATACCTACAACCTTTTGACGTCCTCTGTGGCTCAGTGGTTAGCGATTCGGCGCGGGCGCTTAAGCCGGAGGCCGCGGATTCGAATACAGCTTTTTTATTTGTCATTGTTGTTACAAAAAATGTCACAAATCACACAAGGATTTGAACAGTAATTTTCGTTTGAAAAACATAGCAAAAAATGGTCGTTTTTTTAATCCTGTATTTTTTTAATTTAGAAGCGGATTACCCGTACCGTACTTTTTGCATTATTCGGTCCATGTTTATGTTGCCTTTCGGAAAATATAAGAAAATTAGCTGATTCAAAACAAATGCATATTCCCTATAATTGTTTGAGAACATTGAATTATGTATGAGAATATTGTCTACATTCTTAAGAAAACCTATATCGCATTCGTCGTGGTCAGATTCTATTTGTCTGCGGTTGACATATCAAATTACACAAATACATCGCGCGTCATCCACAACTTCCTACAAACACCTCATACGTAACCAGCGATGTTCAACAGTCTGGGGTGAAACGACGTGAAGATGAGCTGGTCTGGTACTAAATATTATATTATTTTACACGAATACATTGCGCGCTATCCACCGCTCCTTACCAACACACCATACAAAACCAGCAATGTACAATGGGGTCAAATGTCGTGAAGATGAGCCGAGGTGCGGGGCGTGGGGAGGGCGGTTGTGACGTCACGGAGGCTGTGGTATATAGGAGATGCGCGCTAACATCACTCAAGTATTTCGGTGAGTTGTGTGATACTAAAGAGAAGAATAAGGGAATATGAATATGCTGTGGAGCGGAATCTTAGCTGTGACTGTGAGTAATATGTAGCAATTCATATATTAAAGTAGATGTGTAAAAAGCGGTTCAATTGAACTAAGAATTCAGCGGAAATAAAAATATGTTTCGGAACAAAAAGGATAATTACAAGATAGGTCAAAAGCAATTCACATTTGGATACCGATAATAATGTGACGAAATAGTGAGATTTAAATATTTATTACAGCTGAAAACTTACAATTACTTGTAACTTTTAATAAGGATTTGGCAAATAAAGCGTAGATAAAAATTCTGAATATATTGAATCATGAATGACATCGTGGTTGTTTTTTAAGAATAATTTATAAAAATAAATTCACGGAGTTGGTACTGCTGAATGATTTGTATGCTTCTGTGTACGAATAGATGTTGTGTTAAAAATCCGGCCAAGTGCGAGTAGGACCCGCACACGAAGGGGTCCTTACAAAACGGCAAAAAACAACGTTTGTTGTATGGGAACTCCAGCTTAATATTTGTTGTTAAATCGGCAACAGAAATACACAATCTGTAAAACTTTGTCTAGCTATCACGTTTCATGAGATACAGCCTGGAAACATACAGACGAACAGCGGAGCCCTGGGTCCCGTTTTTACCCTCTGGGTACGGAACCCTAATGGTACTATTAGGTTTCCGTATGTCAGGGTTCAGCGGGATTTTACAATACATTGTCGTTACAACTGTTCACTGCTGTGTGAAACGCGCACCATCTACTGTCAGGGAGTCTAATTCCTAAGCGCACCATCTACTGTCAGGGAGTCTAATTCATAAGCGCACCATCTACTGTCAGGGAGTCTAATTCATAAGCGCACCATCTACTATCAGGGAGTCTAATTCATAAGCGCACCCACCATCTACTGTCAGGGAGTCTAATTCATAAGCGCACCATCTACTGTCAGGGAGTCTAATTCATAAGCGCACCATCTACTGTCAGGGAGTCTAATTCATAAGCGCACCATCTACTGTCAGGGAGTCTAATTCATAAGCGCACCATCTACTGTCAGGGAGTCTAATTCATAAGCGCACCATCTACTGTCAGGGAGTCTAATTCATAAGCGCACCATCTACTGTCAGGGAGTCTAATTCATAAGCGCACCATCTACTGTCAGGGAGTCTAATTCATAAGCAGTGACTGCTGTCATAATGTGTTCGTATTATGGTATTAATATGATATCAAACTGATCATTATATTACACACACAATGAGAACACTCTACTACTCAACTACACAAAGAATGATGTAATAAATAATTACAGACATTATATCCTAGTATTTAAATAATACATATTTTAGACCGGTATTTTTAAGAATAGTTTAGCTATTTCTAATTCAACCCTTTTAAGGCTTTAATAGACATTTTAGAGTTAGAGAGTTTTTATCTATTAGGTCATTACATATGAAATTGGCGTTTTGTAAAGGAGGAACATAAAGTCGATTTTTTTTTAACATAATATATTTATTTAATCAAAGTATATACCATTGCTATATATATATATATAGGTGATCCATTGATTCCTTTATTAAAAAAACCATTCGGACAGAAATCAATAAAATGAAGATCTTTGTCTGAGAAAATCTTTGAAGACGCTTTGGACTGCCCCATCGGAGTTTTAATTTTTTCCCTTGCAAGAAGTTATCCAAATTTCGAAAAAAAAGGTAATATGTTGGAGTAAGGTCCGGAGAATACGGTGGATGTCTTAGACATTCCAATTGAAGATTCTCTAATTTGGTAGCCGTCTGCTGTTCAGTGTGTGGTCTAGCGTTGTCCTGAAGCAGCAGTGGCCTAGAGCGAATGACTAACCTCGGTTGCAGTTGCTGGCAATAGACACCTGCCGTAATCGTGTGGCCAGATTTAAGAAAGCTGTAGTGAACGACACCGGTACTAGTCCACCAAACGCTCACAAGTAACTTTTTTTGAGTCAATTTTCGCTTGGGGCAGGCTTTGGCTGGTTCGCCAGGGTTCAGCCATTGCGATGAGCGTTTCCGATTATCGTACAGGATCTACTTTTCATCACAGGTAATGATTCGATTTAAAATCCCTTCATTATTGTGCCGGTGAGCGGTAACACCGCAGCCTGCAGCTAACTCGGACGTGGTGCGACGTGCGATGGATCCGCTTCCACAATAGCCTACAATTCTTCATTATAAACTTTGAACAAACAACGGATTGAACTTTCCCATACGAACTTTTCACTGAGTTTAATTTGTCACTTGACTGAAATATTTATAGGTGCGTTCAGTTTACCTGTTTGGGTACTTATTTTTTTCAGTTCGTAGTTAAGACAGAACGTGTGTCGGGACAGCTAGTTTATGTATAATAATTAATAAGATAATGCCTCCCACACCAATTTTGGTGACAGTGGCCGGTTATATTGCCCAAGTAAGCGCAATACACAAGAGCACCCTCTCCTTCTTTACTCTCGTGACCCAGGGGGACGGTTGACCGACACGACTGGCGAGAGATCAGGTGCAGGTCCGACTTTTTACATGCCCATCCGACGCATGGATCATCTAGTCAGACAATTAGGTGATCAGCCTGCATGTCCTAATCAATCTTAAAACCAACAATTCTCAGTGTACCAACGTGGGTATCGATCGAACCCATGACCTCCGGAGTCGAGAGTCAAACTCTAAACCACTGGACCACGGAGGCGTCGAATATGATGATTCATAAGAACATGATATTCGCGAAAATACCATCACGGATGTGAGGACGATTCGATTTCAAAGTTATGTTGTTGTATTAATAAGAAGTTTTTGTTGTTCGATTCTGTGATGAACAGACAGCATCTTGTTGCAAGTTGTAATTATTTTGATGTCCACTTTATTAACGAACAATTACACGCCAATTTAGTATCATTATTATTCCCGCATAATACTGAATCTTAATAATACAGAATAAGAGATAAAAATAAATCCCACATCTGTTGAACAGACCAATTATTGAAGAAAAAAATATGATTTCCTTAAAGTTACGTATAGGAAAAATTGTTTGACAGGTTCCCGAGTATGGAATGATCTTTAGCAATGCTTTGTGCAATTAATCCAGACAGCTAAGGCGGTCATATAAAATTATTTCCACGCATTAAAAGTCATGCAAAACACGTGAAAATTTTGAGGAGACTTTCATGCTTTAACCAAATTAGTATTTTTTTTATTGTAGGATTATTTTTAACTAATTTTAAAGTCATTATATTCGCTAGCTCTGGGTACTTTTTAACAAACAAAATAGGCTACATAAAAGAATGTATTTTGATAATAAAATCCTCTATTTGTGGTAATTGTTAGTTTTGTAGGTGAAATGAAACCAAATTTCATTTAATAATAATAATATCTATGGACGCTTCACACCACGTCAGTCTGGTCCCGTAGTAAGTATCCGATGAACTTGTGTTACGGATATATATTTAATACTTTTTATACTATGCTTATATTTAAGATTTTTACCAAATTATACACATATTTAATACACATCCAAGACCCAGGAACACAGAAACCTATTTCTGTTCCCTGGCGGGGTTCGAACCCGCGACCTCCGGCTTGAGCGCCAATGCGCTGACCACTGTGCCACAGAGTGAAATATTTGCATTTATAATATTAATGAGGTTAGGGATAAACACGTTGATCTAAACCCTCGTGCAACCTTGTTCGTCTAGTAGACTTCAATCAACATTTACTCTTGTTAGTTGTTACAAACAACATATTGCATTTAATTGTAAATCGTAATCCACATCAAAATATGCATCCACATTATCTTACGACACAGGAAGTGCGGGTAATAGCTGTCGAAGCTGATAATAATTGTATGTTTGTTCGTGTGTAGACTGTCGAGCCGCAGGGAACGTCTCCGGTGTAGAGATCGGTGTCGCTAATTATAGGGGAAGTCCACGTTTGTTATTTATATTTGAAATTTTGTAATTATAACTCCGGATATTTTGTGCATATGATCTACTGCTTATGTCGAGACCTTTAAGCTGAAAAATAATTAAAGAATTCGAAAACAAATTCTACTAAATAAAATTACATCACGATCTTCACCTTATCCAGCTGATGTCTTGATGTTATTTAGGCAAAGTCTTTGCTCCCTCTTTAAATCTCCTGTTTCTGTGAGGTTAATGACCTCAACGCCTTAGAGAGCTCAATGTAATAATTTTATTTGGTACATATTTTTTCGAAATTTTTAAACAAAATTGTACTTACTTCAAAAAAAAACCGAATCCCAGAGGGCGGCAAATGCCTAAATTAAATACATCAATCTCAAATTTTTAACACCAACATAGTTTTTTTTTATTTGAATATTTAGTACCTATTGAAAAAATTTGAATATTTAGTATTCAAATAATTAAAAAAAAAACGTCAAACTGAACAACAACTAAACGTTGAAAACTAATAATATTAGGTCATTACATATGAAATTGGCGTTTTGTAAAGGAGGAACATACAGTCATTTTTTTTAAACATAATATATTTCTTTAATTTAAGTATATACCATTGCTATTTATGCACTTTTGCCATCTCATAAATGGGCCATTGATTCTACTGATTACTAAAAAAACCATTCGGACAGGAATCAATAAAATCTTTGAAGGCGCTTTGGACTGCCCCATTGGAGTTGAATTTTTTCCCTTGCAAGAAGTTTTCCAAATATCGAAAACAGGGTAATCTGTTGGAGCAAGGTCCGGGGAGTACGGTGGATGTCTTAGACATTCCAATTGAAGCTCCTCTAATTTGGTAGCCGTCTGTTGTGAAGTGTGTGGTCTAGCGTTGTCCTGAAGCAGCAGTGGCCTAGAGCGAATGACCAACCTCGGTTGCAGTTGCTGGCAATAGACATCTGCTGTAATCGTCTGGCCAGATTTAAGAAAGCTGTAGTGAACGACACCGGCACTAGTCCACCAAACGCTCACAAGTAACTTTTTTTGAGTCAGTCAGTAGGTTTTTGGCTGGTTCGCCAGGGTTCAGCCATTGTGATGAGCGTTTTCGATTATCGTACAGGATCCACTTTTCATCACAGGTAATGATTCGATTTAAAATCCCTTCATTATTGTGCCGGTTGAGTAATGTAACGCAGCAGTCGACGCGGGTTTGTCGGATTGCTGCACTGAATTCATGAGGTACCCACCTTTCAAGCTTTTTCAACTTCCCAATTTTCTTCAAGTGGATTAGATAGCCCGCAGCTAACTCGGACGTGGTTTGCGATGGATCCGCTTCCACAATAGCCTTCAATTCTTCATACTTCGAACTTGTGCTCGAAAATAATACGACATTTCAAGTTTTCCATTTTGTAAACAGAGTGACGCAAAGAAAAAAACAAAAGAGAAAAAAAAACAAATGAATTACGGTTTGAAAAAACACAAAAGCATGAGTAATTAGCGGTATAAATTGGAAATTGTAATTCCTAACCAAAGAAGATATATTTGAGTTCAAAGTGGCCAGTACGACAAAACGCCAATTTAATATGTAAGGATCTACGTACTTCGTACGTCTGAAATAAACATATTTTATTTATATTTATTTTTTAAACGTGTTGACATAAGCAGTAGACCATACGCCCAAAATATCCGGAATTGGTTTCGAACAATCCTGTATATCAGTAATATATAACAGTTCATTTTAGTACAGTAAAATCTCATAAACTGATTGTCTCATGGAGTCGTATTTTTAACCCCCGACGAAAACGGAGGGGTGTCATAAGTTTGACGTGTCTGTCTGTGGTATCGTAGCTCCCAAACGGGTGAGTCTAGGATTTTGATTTTTTTTTTGTTTGAAATCTGACATGATCGATAGTGTTCCTAGCTACAATTCATCATCATCAGCTAGTTCACTGCTTCACATTTCGGCAGTCATTAATTTTTTTAATTTTGTTTATTCTACTTTTAGAAGCCAAAATTACTGCAATAAGGCTTTTCCTTTGAAAAGTCTTATTGCAGTAATTTTGGCTTACGATAGCGACAACAACGTGATAATAATTTCTGTTCATTTTTCTTTAACTATAAACAATGAGAAATTTAAATTCTGTTCTTTCTTCTTTAAATCTAATAATAATAAAAAAGAAAGGGTTTCTGAAGGGGTTGATTTGTTTGAAGGGGTTTATTTGTAATGAATTGACTTATGTGCACACAACTTTATTTCTGGACTAGATTATTCTTAATGAGATAATAATAATAATAAATTTTCCATTAAAATTTGAATACTTTATAAAACAACATAAAATTACAATTATTGACAAACTATTCGAATAGAACACACAATATATAGGAAGATTTCTTTAAAGAAATTCTAAATGTAGGACATTTCCACCCAAGATAGAAATGTCAGCCATAGTATGTAGGTAATTGGGGTATACTTTTTTACTCAGGTATCCCCCGGGAGTACTGAATATTTTCGGGATAGCCTATGTTTTAATCCAGTGCCTAAACTACAACCACACCAAATTTCATCGAAATCCGTTCGGTAGATAGTTTTTGCGTGAAGAAGTAACAAACATCCATCCATCCGACCTCACAAACATTAACATTTATAATAGTATAATAAAGTAGCCTTTTTTTCCGCCAAACAGATTCTACTAGGGACGAAAAAATAATTTAATACTAAATCATTTATATCCCCATAATCCGTTTCAAATACAAGTCAATGCAAATTTAACGACGCAAATTAAAATATTCCACAACATTCCATCATTGGATTTAATTTGGTGTAAAACGAAAGTTTTCTTTCTGAATTTAGTTTATTCATGGATCAAGAATTTCCTGTTTCGCCCGGCTCGCCTTCAACTTATCCTGACGCTTCTCAGAAGGCATTATGTATGCAATTTGAAGGTTGAGGCTTGTTTGCGTTTTTCACGAGATAAGACAAAAAATAGTGTAAGTTTCAATTCACACCGAAAGCAAACGATTCGCTACGCGGCGCTGCATTTTTAAAATTCATTACAAAGATACACGGTTCATTGTAAGGGCCCGAATGTCAAGTTGCACCGCGCTGCACAGCGCATGTGCAGTGTATGACTGATGCCATAATATGAAACGTGTTTATTTTGGTGGCGGAGATGGAGGTTACGTGGAGGAGTCTGAAATTAGACAGTTAAAGTTTATGTTGAGATAAGTGTACAGAAAGCTAATATTTGTTTAAAATTAATGCTTAGAAATATATTAAATTAATAAAAATATACATAGGGATCGTTTGTATAATAGCAGTAGGTTTGACATAATTGTCAATCTTTCTTTCGCATTCCGTAGACAACATTTGCACAGTTTTTATTTCCTATCTGAGGAAAAACTTGCAACTTTATAATTAAAATAATCGTCAAATGTCGACCACAGGGCGATCTCTATTCTCTAGTAAACAATACCGGACAAATTACAGTAAGGTTGCGTGACAATGTTTGATTCGGTTTTTATCGTTTCCACAACACTCATCTTCTCTTCAAAGTTCAAGATTAGGAGGCCAGCAGCGGTTACGTATGAAATTATGCAAAGTGGACATTGACGTATTAGATAAAATAGATTAACAAAAATATAATAATGACGTTATACTTTTGTTATGATAATCGGATAGAACATTTATTTAATCACTTAAAAATAAATAAATTGCCTACTTTTCCAGCCTGGATCTGTTGGTCGATTCTGCTAATTAAATCTTACAACGATACAGATTCGATGCAGTCTCGATATGTTAAAACTCCAGATAGGTATTCTCATAAACGTCAAACGCGTTTCACTGGGCCAAACTCCGAAAATTTGTTCAAGATATCAAGAAAATTATAATTCACTGAAAGTGGATTGAAAGTAAGTTAAATACGAGAATTGGGAATCTGATACTTTTCATTATTACGAGTTTAGGTAATACGAGGGCTGCACTAAAAGTATCGGGAATGGAATATTTCCACTGTTCCTGTCATATTAAAATCTTTTTAATTTAAAACTCCTTGGTTTTAAAAATCGAATAGGTACCGTTTATTTATTTATAAAAAGATTCTCGGTCTTGTCACAAAGTCTTGTCAAACTTGTTTAGTCGTTGAGAAAATGGAATTGACTCGCGAAAATTCTACAGCGATGATTTATTATGACTTTCGAAGTGGTTTAACACAAAAACAGTGTGTTGACCGGATGATTTCTGCATTTGGTGATAAAGCCCCATCCAAAACCACAATTTATCGCTGGTTTGCTGAATTTCAACGTGGACCTCAGTGATGATCCCCGTCAAGGTCGTCCAAAAACTGCAGTCACCCAAGAAAACGTTGATGCTGTGCGTAAGCTGATTGAGGAAGATCGACATGTGACATACCGCGAAATTCAGGCAACTTTAGACATTGGCATAAGTCAAATACAAATAATCTTACATGAAAAATTAGGTGTAAAAAAGTTGTTTTCCCGATGGATACCGCATTTGCTTTGTGGAGAGCAAAGAGCGGCTCGCGTTACTTGGTGCGTCAGAACTCTCGAAAGATTCCACGCAGGATCTGAAATGCTGTATACAACATCTATCAGGTGACGAATCCTGGATATACGCGTACGAATACGAAACAAAAAACCAGTCACGAGTTTGGGTGTTCGAAAATGAGTTAAAGCCAACAAAAATTGTTCGTTCACGGAGTGTTGCGAAAAAATGGTGGCCACGTTTGTCTCCAAAACCGGCCATGTTGCGACTATTCCTCTTGAGGGACAAAGAACGGTAAATGCAGAATGGTATGCTAACATTTGTTTGCCACAGGTCGTTTCTGAACTCCGTAAAGAGAACTGCAACCGCCGCATCATCCTCCATCACGACAATGCGAGTTCTCACACCGCGCACAGAACAAAAGAGTTTTTAGAGCAAGAAATCATAGAATTATTAGACCATCCGCCGTACAGCCCCGACCTAAGCCCTAATGATTTCTATACCTTACCTAAAATAAAGAATAAATTGCGTGGTCACAGATTTTTATCACCTGAAGAAGCTGTGGACGCCTACAAAACGGCCATGTTGGAGACCCCAACTTCTGAATGGAATGGTTGCTTCAATGATTGGTTCCACCGTATGGAAAAATGAGTCAAATTTCGCGGAGAATACTTCGAAAAGCAATAAATTCATTTTTAAATAGTAATGTTGTGTCACTTCCTTGATTCCCGAAATTTTCATTGCCGCCCTCGTAACTATCCTTACTGATATTATAAATGTGACAGCGTGGATGTTTGTTACGCTTTCACGCGAAAACTACTCAACGGATGTTGATGAAATTTGGTATGGTAGTAGTTTAGGCTTTGGATTAGAACATAAGCTACTTTTTATCCCGAAAAAGTAGTGTTTCCGAGGGATACTGTATTTACGCGCGCGGAGCCGCGGGAAACAGCTAGTAATTATATATTACGAGTATTTAGTAAATTAAATGCTATGTACTGTTTTATATCACTTTTCCTTGAACATTAAAATATGTTTATATATTCGTATATAACTTTATACTTATTTGCGGAAAATATCCTGTTTATTGTAGACTCAAGGATACATTGCTATAAATATTATACTGCAAAATAGTGGTTACTTAATGTCTACACGACACTAACACGCTATAGAGTCAGTAGGTACAATAAAATAAAATGTATGAAACTTTAAATGGTTTATAAACCTATTATGTAAATATTAATTGATGTTTTCGTGGTAAAAGTAGGTACCTACTCTAACGGATCATAAATACAGAAATTATGTACATTTGTTAGTTTCGCTTCATTGATTGATAAAAATGGAAATATTTTATAATATGTTTTATCAATTCGCAATGATTTTATATTACTTGACCTTTCTAGAAAGTTTAGAGGATAACATAAAAATAATAAAAGCTGTCTGAACAAATTATTCTCACTTATTTAATAATAATTATAATATTATTTTTATTAAAAATAGTTCTTAAAATATGATTCATATATTTACACATATTCTTATATTGCATCAGCATTTATTATTTCCGTATCTATGGATTAGTAAATTATAGTAATATATTAGTGGATGATGATGATGATGATGATGAAAATATTCATCATCAATCATCATCATCCACTAATAATTTACTACAATGAGAGACGAATTAGACTGTAGACCCCCTTGGTATCCTATTGCGGTTGCGGTTGGCAGTCTTGTAGAACAAGATTGTACATTGAGTCGAGAATAGTATCCTATTACTATTATAGATGGGAAAGTTTGTGAGGATGGATGGATGGATGATGTTTGTTACTCTTTCACGCAAAAACTACAAAACGGTTTTTGATGAAATTTGGTATGGTAGTTGAGCTCTGGATTAACACATAGGCTTGTTATCCTGAATTAGTACAATGTGCTCGTGGGATACTCTATTTTCGCGGGCGGGAACGGGGAGGCGGAACTCGGGAAAAAGTTAGTTTACGATATATTGATCATTAATATTAAAGTAAATGACCAAATAAACATAACGTCTTCGCAGTACCGGTTCCCAAGGCTACGCCAACATAGCTCATCACACGTAGTAAGTGTAGGAATTATCTCGAACCTCATTCTACAGAAGTATTTGATGCCTGCCGCGAAATAAATATTACCTGACCGAGAGCATGTCAGGACATATCTAATGACGGTTCCATAACTAATCAACGCGCAACGGGTTTTTTTAGAATCACTTCAAAAGTTATTGTCTGATTTCACTCCAAATTATTTTCCTAAAGAGTATTTAACATACCTCTTATAGCTAAGAATTAATGACAAGGTGGGGGCCAACGAAACTCGAAAAAAGTCGTGTATGAAACCTCGCCTTTGTTTAAAAATACATATTTGTAGATTTCGATGAATGAGAAAGAATGAAAAAAAAATCTCCAGTTCACATGTATGGTGAGCCACCCCTAATGTATATTTTATTTTAATTTATACTGTCAAAGGTAATGTATATATTATGCAATCTACAAATTGTACAAAATTTCATAAATTCCTTAATCACTTGACTTAATTAAATCATATCTTCATAATAGGAAACAAATCACGCAAATTAAAAGAATAAGCTTCTCTACTAACAAAGAAATTTGTTACACGTCACAGGCACAGCTAGTGGCGCTCGGCATCCCACAAGGTAGTGTGTTAGGACCAGGTCTGTTCCTTGTGTATATAAATGACCTGCCAAAAGCAATTGACCAACAAATAGCGTTATTTGCCGACGATAGCACAGGACTCTACTCGCGTGTAAAAAATGACAATTTAAATCCAGCCATTATGAAATCATTAGACAAAATTATTGAATGGCTTAATCTAGACAAAACTCATCTGATGTACTTTTAAACATATAAACAAGAAAATAAAATTATGATACGATATGAATACATATGAATACAAAAATTGAACAGGTTGATGTTGCAAAACTTTTGGGTCTACTTGTTGACAACCGATGATTAAATTGGAAAGACCATTGCAGCTATATTTGTAGTAAAGTTAACATAATGTCATATGCACTATATATACTATATTATTTACCGTGGAAGTATTTTGTGTGTGGTGACCGCGTATGTACTATGCAGTAATAAATAACCTAACCAAGAGCATGTCAGGACATGTCTGAGGAGGGTTCCGTAACTATCAACGCGCATTAAGTTTTCATTGAATTACTTCTAAAGATAATGTCCGATTTTTTAGTTTTTAGCGTGTTCCATCAGCAGCACCAAAATCGAGATCTATACACAATCTATAACTATAGGTACCAAATTTCATCCCTTTATATTCACAATAACAGAAGCTAGAAGGGCGGATAGACAGACAGACAGACAAATGGACAGACGGACGGACAGAGCGAAACAATAAGGGTTAACTATAATATTACGGAACCCTAAATAAAACGGCGATGGTCATTCATAAAAGTAATTATTTCTAGTTCCTCATAATCGAATCAGTCACGGATTTCATACAAAAAGTCTATTTTAGATAATCACAATAATATTTATTTGATTGGTATCTTTGCTACGTTGTTTTACTACTTCAGACTTAAAAATATCAACAGACTTAAAAACAAAATTAAATATTTTAAGTTACCCCCCAATTGTCAAGCAGCGAGCGGGCTGATGATGATGGATAATTATAGCTAAGAATACTCTCTCGATGTCAGCTTTCAAAGAAAAAAAAGTAGATCAAAATCGGTTAATTCGTTTGGGAGCTACGATGCCACGGACAGACACACAGACAGACAGACAGAAACGTCAAACTAATGACATCCCTCTTTTTGCGTTGGGGGATAAAAAGAGGTGTAATTTTGTTCCTTCGTATCATTGTAAGCTTAAAAATTATAATTAATATATTTTATCTCAGTTTATTTTCAATGAAGCTACTGTTACGGAATAGATCGCGGTTTATTTTCATTTTTATTATCCCGACGTTTCGGCTACACAGTCACTTCAGTTATTTTACCTCTGACAGGACCTTTATGTCGACGGCATAAGAATCACTCTCCTAGAAGCTTCGAAGTAAAATAAGTCTGAAAGGACTACACTTGTTTGTAATTTGTAACTACTTATTTTATGGACGCTTTTACGAAAAATTGTTTGACAGGTACATACTCGTAGTATTTTGAGGAGAATTTTTATTATTTTTTTTATATTTTTAGAATTTTTAATAGCCAATTATAAGATGATTATATCCGCTATCTTTGGGTACTTTTAAATAAACAAAATAAACTACATAAGAGCAGAAAAATCATCCTAAACACGACCTCGTTTTGTAAAATTTTGGTGAAGAGGTGTACAGGAAAATTGTGACTAACCTTAAACCATAATTTTATTTGAAAATTAATAAATTTTTAGATAAAGAAATATTCTATTTGTTGTAATGTTTTGTAGGATTTATGTTATATATTAAATGTACCGAAAAGCAGCCAATTAATGTCAAATTCGTAAACGCGTCCTTAATATTTATTTTTTAAGACAACAAGACATAAAACGAATAAGATAATCCTTATTATTATATTGCGAAACATCGTGAAGTTTGTCATATCCTGGATAAGTAAATAAATATGACATCAATATGCTGTCGTAATATTAGGCTGAGAACTCACGGAGCGATTTCAGATTAGAGCGATCAGTCGCGCCCGCCGCCGCCGCGATCGCGGAACTGCGATTTTATTTCAAAACTCACGAGACCGGTTACTTGCGCGATTACAAGTCGCCGCTGTTGCGATTGCGGGCGACGAAAATCACAAGACGGGCGACTGCAAATCTAAACGTAAGAATTTCGCCTCCGATCGACGAGGAGCGCGCGTGCGCAATTCCTGCGGGTGATCGCGACCCGCGCGACTCTACTAGTCGCCCGCCGCGCCGGTGCAGCGACACCAGCAAACAATCGCGCACGCCGCGGGCGTTAATGTCGTCGGGCGTCGTGAGTTTTTTACATACATATTCATAATAATAATAATATTAACAATATTTATGGACGCTTCACACCACGTCAATCTGGTCCCGTGGTAAGTTCTCGAAGAACTTGTGTTACGGGTACCAGACGACGGAAATATATTTAATACTGTTATACTATACATATATTTAAGATTTTATTATATTAAACACATATTTAATACACATCCACGACCCAGGAACACAGACTTTTTGTTCCTTCGGCGGGATTCGAACCCGCGACCCCCGGCTTGAGCACCGACACGCTTAACCACTGAGCCACAGAGGTCGTCAAATATTTGCATTCTACAGAAGCTGCGGGAAGTTCTTAGCTCGTAAACAGCTGATTAATGACTAAATCCTATATTAATATATACATATTAATACATCCTAATATTTACATATTATGCGTTGTCGGCCGCGCCACATGTCACATATTCCAAATTACCGATAGGTCTTATTGTTTACTTTTACAATTCGCTTAGAGTAATCGCAACATAACGAACCTTCAACAATCTGTTAATTCTAAATAACAGTCGCGTATGTAAAAATATTAGTATAAACCTTATTTATTAAGCTTGTCAGAGCTTATATACGGTATGTACATTGCACATAATAGATAACGGATGTCCCAATAAGAGTGCCTTATTTAAATTTGGCGCCATTTTTTTTTCTGAGCAAGTGGCAGCTCTGAAACTTGACAGCTGTCATCTATGATTGTTCCGATTATTAAATATGGAGCGTTACACAAAAGAACAACGCGTTATCATTGTGAAAACCTATTACAAAAATGGGGTAGCTACGCTGAGACCGCTCGCAAACTTCGCGTAAATTTCGGTCGTGAAAGTGCACCAAATGTGTCAACAATTCGAAGAGTGATCAATAAATTTGAGGAATCTGGGTCGATTATGGAAGGCAAGTCTCCTGTGCGTCGGCGTACCGGTCGGTCTCTCGAAAACATCGCTGCTGTAAACGAGAGTGTCGCCGAAAACCCGGGAACATCAATTCGGCATTGTTCACAACAACTCCAACTTTCGAGGAACACCACGCAGCGAATTCTAACGAAGGACCTTCACCTTCATCTTTACAAGATTCAGCTGACCCAGGAGATTAAACCAGCAGACCATGCACAGCGCCGACAATTCGTTGAATGGATGTGAGAGCAAAATGAACTGGATGCCGATTTTTCGAAAAATCTCATCTTCACCGATGAGGCACACTTTCATTTGAACGGGTTCGTTAACAAACAAAATTGACGAATTTGGGGCTTACAAAATCCGCACGTGATCCAGGAGAAACAAATGCATCCCCAGCGAGCCACTGTTTGGTGCAGATTCTGGACTGGACCTGGACGACATGTGGTTACAACACGATGGCGTGACATGCCACACCGCCCATGAAACAATTCATTTATTGGAGGAAAAATTTCCAGACCAAATAATCTCCCGAAATTCCGATGTCAACTGGCCACCGAGATCTTGCGATTTAATGCCTTGCTACTTTTCCTTTGGGGTTTTGTTAAATCTCAGGTATATGCAAATAAACCACGAACAATTCCCGAGCTAAAGGCCGAGATCCAACGCGTCATCGGTGAGATAGAGCCGCCACTCTGTGAAAAAGTCATCGAAAATTTCATGAAAAGAGCAAGGGTCTGCCGCCAGAGCCGTGGGGGCCATATGCAGGATATTCTATTCCATACTTAACGGAACATGTGTATTTTATAACGCAATAAAAATATCACCTCTCACTCAAAAAATATGTTTTTTCTTAAAATTAAATCGGGCACTCTTATTGGGACACCTTTACGTCCAATGTTCTGCAGCGTCCTTCTTTTTAGAGTCCCGTGCCCAACGGTTAAAAACAGGATCCTATTGCTCAAATTTCGCTATCCGTCGATCCATCCGTCTGTCGGTCACTAGACTGCATCGCATGAACCGTGATAGACAGTTGAAATTTTCAAAGATGATGTATTGGCGTTATTATAACAAATTCTGAAAAAAACTGAGCAACATTTTAACAAACAAAATCGGTCATTTTGTGCTTTTATTTATGCTTAAAGCTCTAAGGAAGCTTCCCAATTAGTTGACAGAGTGCAACGTGGGCACTATCCGACTTCAGTAATGGTTTGGTGGGGTATTAGATATGAAGGAGTAACTGAGCTTATACTTGATATGATGATTGAGTATGATACTTTTGTGAAAAAGGTGTCGAAACATCGACACAAGTGTATCAAGATACCATTCTTGAGAAGGCAGTGAAGCCCTTTAACACCACCATGTTCAATAACCAAGAATGGTCCTTCCAGCAAGACTCGGCGCCAGGTCATAAAGCTCAATCTACGCAGTCTTGGTTGGAAACAAACGTTTCGGACTTCATCAGAGCTGAAGACTGGCCGTCGTCTAGTCCTGATCTTAATCCGCTGGATTATGATTTATGGTCAGTTTTAGAGAGTACGGCTTGCTCTAAACGCCATGATAATTTGGAGTCCCTAAAACAATCCGTACGATTGGCAGTGAAGAATTTTCCCGTGGAAAGAGTGCGTGCTTCTATTGATAACTGGCCTCAACGTTTAAAGGACTGTATTGCAGCCAATGGAGACCACTTCAAATAAGATTTTTATATTTTAAATTGTTTTATATTTATGTATTAAACTAACACACTGTAAAAGCAATAAATGTTATTTGGAATGGTTTTTTTTTCTTTATTTCAGTATTTATGGCAAGACTAGGTATAGTCTAACGAAAAATCTAAACGCAGACGGAGAATTCGTTCACCTTTATTAATTTACATATTGGCACATAAAATATATGATACAAAGTCAGAGCTTAACTCCTCCAGCACGATGCTCGCTATCTCAGCCAAACAGATTACTGCACGTTAGGCTAACACTGACAGTATTTACATAAGCTGTGTTGTGACGTTATGACATATAATCATACAACGTCTATGGACGCTTCACACCACGACAATCGAAGTTCTCGAAGAACTCGTTTTACGGATACCAGATAACGGATATATTATATTTAATACTTTTATACTATATAACTACACACATATTTTAGATTTTTATTATATTATACACATATTATTTCATACACATCCATGAGTCAGGAACATAGAAAACTTTTTGGTTCCTTTGGCGGGATTCGAAGTCTTCAGCACTGACGCGATCAACTACTGAGCCACAGAGGTCATCAAATTAATATTATGGTCAGGTTTTGCCCGCGGCTCCGCCCGCGTAAATACAGACTTCCACGGGAACACTGTAATTTTTCGGGATAAAATATGTGTTAATGAGAGCTAAAACTACTACATATCAAATTTCATCAAAGTCCGTTCAGTAGTTTGTCCGTAAAAGAGTAACAAACATCCATCCATCCTCACAAGCTTTCACATATATAATTGTAGTAGGATTTTTGGCAATTATATTTGGTAATTACGGCTGATGTGATTAATTTTTTTAAACTAAATTCGCATAGATTAATAACTTTCATCTGATGATAAATCCCTAATCGAATGCTTTATGTTGTTAAGTTTTATATTCCTCGCTAATTTATCATTACATATGAAATTGGCGTTTTGTAAAGGAGGAACATAAAGTCGTTTTTTTTAAACATAATATGTTAATTTAATAAAAGTGTATACCATTGCTATCTATGCACTTTTGCCATCTCATAGGTAGTTCATTGATTCCTTTACTAAAAAAACCATTCGGACAGGAATTAATAAAATCTTTGAAGGTGCTTTATACTGCCCCATCGGAGTTGAATTTTTTCCCTTGCAAGAAGTTATTCAAATTTCTAAAAAAATGGTATTCTGTTGGAGCAAGGTCCGGGGAGTACGGTGGATGTCTTAGACATTCCAATTGAAGCTCCTCTAATTTGGTAGCCGTCTGTTGTGCAGTGGTCTAGCGTTGTTCTGAAGCAGCAGTGGCCTAGAGCGAATGACCAACCTCGTTTGTTTAGCAGCTAGCTTTTCCATCATGATTTGCAGTTGCTGGCAACAGACATCTGCCGTAATCGTCTGGCCAGATTTAAGAAAGCTGTAGTGAACGACACCGGCACTAGTCCACCAAACGCTCACAAGTAATTTTTTTTGAGTCAATTTTCGCTTGGGGCAAGCTTTGGCTGGTCTGCCAGGGTTCAGCCATTGCGATAAGCGTTTTCGACTATCGTACAGGATCCACTTTTCATCACAGGTAATGATTTGATTTAAAATCCCTTCATTATTGTGCCGGTTGAGTAATGTAACGCAGCAGTCGACGCGCGTTTGTCGGT
Organism: Phengaris arion; assembly: GCA_963565745.1. Lineage (NCBI taxonomy): Eukaryota > Metazoa > Arthropoda > Insecta > Lepidoptera > Lycaenidae > Phengaris > Phengaris arion. Next base: position 942,489 of record OY751439.1, on the reverse strand, counting down.
TTGCTGCACTCAATTCATCCGGTACCCACCGTTCAAGCTTTTTCACCTACCCAGTTTGCTTCAAGTGTTTTTGTGAAACAGTTTTTCGCAGCCTGCAGCTAACTCGGACGTAGTTTGCGATGGATCCGCTTCCATAATAGCCTTCAATTCTTCATTATCGACTTTGGTCTCCGGCCGTCTACAGGGCTTGTTCTTCAGGTTGAAATTTCCAGAACGAAAACGTTGGAACCAAAAACCCACTGTGTTTTCTTTGACGACACCGCCGCCATACACATCATTAACCCTTCGAGCCGTTTCTGCAGCACTGGTGCCACGGTGGAACTCGTACTCGAAATTAATACGATATTTCAAGTTTTCCATTTTGTAAACAGAGTGACGCAAAGAAAAAACCAAAAGAGAAAAAAACAAATTAATTACGGTTTTCGAAATACAAATGCATGAGTAAAAAGCGGTATAAATTTGAAATTGGAATTCCTAACCAAAGAAGATATATTTGAGATCAAAGTGGCCAGTACGTACGACAAATCGCCAATTTCATATGTAAGGACCTAATAAAAGAAGAAACACGAGAAGCCTTTATGGTAAAATTTACGCCATAAGAGTTAATAGAAAAAAAATATTAATTAATTGCTGGATTCAATCAAATCAGAATTTCAAAATATATGACTTACAAAATTCCGGGTAGAATCCTCATACGGAAACATGTGTTGGCGAAGATTTTTTTTGCCTGTGCGTGGAGGCCAAACATATTTATTATATTCTTTGAAATATAATGTGTCAAGGTGTTGTGCGTACATAATATTTTGTAACAGACAATATGGCAGCCATTTTAAAATATTCAGAACGTACTGCGTCGCGAATCGGTCCCTCAAACAAGTTACGTTTCTCCTCTTATTTAAATGTTATTATATTTGTTTCTAAGAGGCTTACAAATTAATATAAGTTTATTCCTTGACTATCAAATAAGCATTTAATAAAATAGTAGCCGCTATTACATACTACACCCGACAATCTATGCCACCTAAGGCAGTTTTCCAAAACACATAGGTAACTAATTACCCTTACACCTATATACCCTTGGAGACAATAGTTATAAAAAACCGCCCAAGTATGAGTCGGACCGCGCACGAAGGGTTCCGTACAAAACGGCAAAAAAACACGTTTGTTGCTTTATTTTATTCTGTTTTTATATCGGTATTTGTTGTTATAGCGACCACAGAAAAACATCATCAGACAGACGGACAAACTGACAGCGAAGTCTCAGTAATAGGGTCTCGTTTATACCCATTAAGATTGTTGTCTATCTTAATCAAGCGAAGGCTTTTCCGCATCTCATTTCAAGTGGACTATTCCTCAAAACTAAAAGTGAGACCTCAAAAAACCGTATTTTGAGGAAAAGCTGAGTGTAACCTTTTGTTGTTGGTCAAGGTAAATTAATATTTGAACAAAAACCCGGCGGATAATTGATGAATGATGAGTCGTGATGGCCGGACAAACCCGAGTGCCTACAGAATATCTTACTTTACGGATATATCCGTATATTCGATATAGTTGATAACTATCATATTAATATTTATATACTCATATAGATACACAAACACAAGTCCACAATTTAAAAAAAATACAAAGGATTTCATTCTACTACTATATTAAATGTGAAAGTTTGCGAGGACGGATCATCTATGGATGTTTGTTACTCTTTCACGGAAAAATTACTAAACTGATTTCCGATGAAATTTGGTAAGGTATTAGTTTGAGCTCTGGATTGACACATAGGCTACTTTTCGAAGCTAGTTAAAATATAATTAGCTACAGTTTAATCTAACATTGTGTCTTTGTGGCTCTGCGTTAAGTAGTCTTAGAAATGGTTTAAATTCCCAGAAATCAATGGTGTGAATTAGTAGGTAAATATTGACAATGATAATATTATATTTTGTGTAGATGACTCATATTTATAACGGCTTCACTTCACTTGCGATTTCAAGAAGATAACATTATATAAGTAGGTACGGTGAACGAAGAATGAGGTAGATACTAGATAGTAGAGGTGCGCAAATGTGTCACCAAAAAGATATAAGTTTGATCGCGGTGAACTATACCACTACATCTTTTCGTTCAGTACCTAGTTCAATTAGTAGTCCTTTGGGCACTGTTCAATGGGCAATGGCTCAAGTCATATCCCACTGTTCCCCTCAGAATAGGTACTTGTTATTTTTTTGTAGTTCATTCAACGAGGCTTTTATACACTTTTAATTGCTGAAAAGTGATCAGATAACACTGAAAGACTACTTTTGCGTCATTTCAGAGACATACCAAAAAATACTAATTTTCTCTTTTCCATTTCCAGGTGGCGTTAGCCACAGCAGCCCCCCAGCCCTACTCCAACATCCTGGAGCTGGACCTGACCCCGGAGGAGGCGCAGAAGTACCTCAGCCAGCCACCATTCACCGCGCCGCAGCTCGCCGGCCGTACCGCCGTGCTACCTCTGGTAGGTCATATACTCCAGGTCATGTAGGCCTAGCCGCAGTTCCCTAGCCCTACTCCAACATCCTGGAGCTTGGCACTCCATAAGTAAGTAGGTACCTGAGTCAGCCGTCGTTGCCACCTTGTACTCTGCGTATTTTCATTAATAATGAAACTGTGCTCACAGGCACACTTTTCAGATGCATATTACCTCCACATGCATATTTTTGTATACCAGCTGTCTGTTAGCTCCAAGAGCACTCGTAAAATAAAAGTTCACTAGTCCACCATTTTGTGTTATTTTTTTGCCTTCTGTAAATTTTTTTTGTGTTCAAATTTTCTCGCTACGCTGCTATGCAAAGATAAGAAGTAGCCGTAGTCTGTTATCAGTAGAACTCCGGAGTTGGTCACGTTTTAACTGCACTTTAAGTGACAAACGTTTCGCCAAGACAGTACGTATAGCTTGTACTTATCACAGACACCGGTATATCAAATTGTTGTACACAGTTCTATCACAGAGTAGAAAATATGTTATATATATACTTACGTACAGAGAAACAGCTTGTATAGAACGATCCAAATAGATCCAAATTAGAAAATTGAGACGTCGCCTTCAACGTTCCACAATTTTATTATTTACACTATTTTATTAATTTCATAATTTTACGTCCCACCGTATGTTTGTAGTAGTGCAATAAAATCGAAGGCTAAATAGCTGTTTATCAGTTCCTCTTTCTTTAACCTGTGGTTCTGTAACGTGAGCCACGCGACCAAATAATTTAAACAAGACAGTTTATAAGGTTCACATAACCCGGAAAATTTTATTTAGTATATTATAATATATTAACATCAAAACCAATGTATTTCAGATAAAGTTCAACGACCCGCGGTTTCGCTCGGCCGAAGCCGGTCCTACCAACGGCCACTACTGGAAGAACGGCAAGGAGATCGAGAACACCGAGGACTATGTTGAAGAGGTAATATTGTCTTTACTAAAACAATACATTTCTGAGTTATATAAAATGACGATTGGACTTGCGAATCCGTCCAGTTGATAAATAGTCCAACTGAGAATCTGCCCAGTTGCTAATGTGTCCAGTTGCGCCGAAGGGTTAATAATACTGTCTGATATTTTCTATAATATATATCTAATGGTGGCTCGAAACTTCGCCATGAACATGTCCTGAATATGCGACATGAATTCTCAGTAATTATATAAAAATACGTTACAACCTCGTGAAAACCACCTGTAACGTACACGAGTACACGACTGTTCGAAAAACTTCACGGCGATAATAGCCGCACTCGATAGGGATAACTCACACAAAACGCATTAAGCTACGCACATTTCAGTTCTTTTACAATATTATTTATACAGCATACTGACCTATCAATTATTTTTTCACTCTCCGTGAAAGATATTTCCTTCATTATTTGCACTCTTCATGAAAGATGACAATAATCTTACTTCCTGGTACTTTACACGCCTGCAAAAAATAATTAGCAATGCATCATAAACGTGTAATTTGTTTGTTAAAATTGTTTAATAATAATTATGTAAGGAGTATTTTTTCAGAGTCCCTCCTTATCAATGAAATAAGACAAAGATTCGACTTAGCTTTGACTTGGTTTAAACATTGTATCATTTATTCAACCTTCAAATTTATTCATATTGCAGGTATACGACGCCAGCCAATTCCACGGCCAAGACGGTTTAGGCGCGTACGCGTACGGCTACGAAACCGCCGAATCAGCCAAAGTGGAAAACCGTGAGCGAGCTGGCAACGTCGCCGGAGAGTACACGTATAGGGCCGGACCCGGCAACGAACTGATTAAGGTAAATAGGGGAAAAATGATGAGAACATTTATAAGGAAGAGTTGCAATAAGAAATCCATGACTAGATAGAGTTGTAATGAGAAATTAAAGGGTAGATTCAAAAGGGGGAGTTGTAACAAGAAATTAATGGGTAGATTCAAAAGGTAAAGTTGTAATCAAAAATTCATGAGTAGATTCAAAATGGGGAGTTATGCTGAGTAATTAAGAGGCATATTACATCTCGACTGTGATTTTTGCGTCAAATAGCCGTCAAATGGCGTTCTTGATCTCAGAAACAATGACACATTAACAATTTTGACATATTGAATATTGCAGAATAGCTATTGGCCTAGTTCGTAGTGGCCTCGATTTTTGTAAATTTTTCTTAAGAAATTTTTTAATTAAACCCAAAATTGCAGAGAATGAATTTCATAAAATGCGCGAAGGCACTTTTTTGAGCTCCTGGATTGAAGTACTGTTCTAAGCAAATGAAATAAAAAGATGAGAACATTATCTCCTACATAGGCTGCACTAAAAGTATCGGGAATGGAATATTTCCACTGTTCCTGTCATATTAAAATCTTTTTAATTTAAAACTCCTTGGTTTTAAAAATTGAATACCGTTTATTTATTTAAAAAAAGATTCTCGGTCTTGTCACAAGGTCTTGTCAAACTTGTTTAGTCGTTGAGAAAATGGAATTGACTCGAGAAAATTCTAGAGGGATGATTTATTATGACTTTCGAAGTGGTTTAACACAAAAACAGTGTGTTGACCGGATGATTTCTGCATTTGGTGATGAAGCCCCATCCAAAACCACAATTTATCGCTGGTTTGCTGAATTTCAACGTGGACGTGTCAAGCTCAGTGATGATCCCCGTCAAGGTCGTCCAAAAACTGCAGTCACCCAAGAAAACGTTGATGCTGTGCGTAAGCTGATTGAGGAAGATCGACATGTGACATACCGCGAAATTCAGGCAACTTTAGATATTGGCATGAGTCAAATACAAATAATCTTGCATGAACAATTAGGTGTATAAAAGTTGTTTTCCCGATGGATACCGCATTTGCTCTGTGAAGAGCAAAAAGCGGCTCGCGTTACTTGGTGCGTCAGAACTCTCGAAAGATTCCACGCAGGATCCTCAAATGCTGTATACAACATCGTATCAGGTGACGAATCCTGGATATACGCGTACGAACCCGAAACAAAAAACCAGTCACGAGTTTGGGTGTTCGAAAATGAGTTAAAGCCAACAAAAATTGTTCGTTCACGGAGTGTTGCAAAAAAATGGTGGCCACGTTTGTCTCCAAAACCGGCCATGTTGCGACTATTCCTCTTGAGGGACAAAGAACGGTTCATGCAGAATGTTATGCTAACATTTGTTTGCCACAGGTCGTTTCTGAACTCCGTAAAGAGAACTGCAACCGCCGCATCATCCTCCATCACGAAATGCGAGTTCTCACACCGCGCACAGAACAAAAGAGTTTTTAGACCAAGAAATCATAGAATTATTAGACCATCCGCCGTACAGCCCCGACCTAAGCCCTAATGATTTCTATACTTTCCCTAAAATAAAGAATAAATTGCGTGGTCAGAGATTTTGATCACCTGAAGAAGCTGTGGACGCCTACAAAACGGCCATTTTGGAGACCACAACTTCCGAATGGAATGGTTGCTTCAATAATTGGTTCCATCGTATGGAAAAATGTGTCAAATTTCGCGGAGAATACTTCGAAAAGCAATAAATACATTTTTAAATAGTAATGTTGTGTCACTTCCTTGATTCCCGAAATTTTCAGTGCCGCCCTCGTATATAGTCGTATAGTTCGTAGCATCCTTAGAATTTTGAAATGTCTTTGATTTAATATAGACAAAAATCTTATTCTAAGCCAAAAAAACTTCGAAAATAGCTTTAAGTTAACTGTGAATTACTCCTATCTACAATAATATAATTATTAAGCAAAATTTATACCAGAACAATTATTACTTCATGAGGAATAAATAAATTTATTAACCTATTTCAATAAAAACGATAAATATAACTACAAAATTACTACAAAATGCGAAATGTCGGGAACGTTTCAAATACCTAATCTCGCAGAGTGCATAATTGTAATAGGGCTCATAACGGGTAGATTCAAAAGGCACCCCCCTTTACAGTTCATCAATGTTTTATTTTTACACGTACTTTTTATTACTTTACGTCTTGTATATAATATCATGTAGACCGTAGGACACCTACACACGATTTTTACAATTGTTTGCAGTGATGCCACCACGAAAATTCAGATCCGATTATATTTTGTACAAAATAAATTCAATTATTACAAGTAGTTGTGAATGATGCCCCTTTCCCGAATTCATCTGGATTTTCTTATCCTTACTAATATAATAAACGCGAAAGTCGCCGGTCTTTGGTTGTTTGTTACTCTTATATGCAATAACTACTGTACGGAATTGGATAAAATTTGGTATGGTAGTTTAGGCTCTGGATTAACAAGCAGCAAAATGTACAGTTTTCGCGAGATTTATTTTTCCACGTACGAAAGACAGGAAACATCTATTTATAATATTTAGATAAGTATTATATTGACAGATAAAAAAAATGGTGGCCACGTTTGTCTCCAAAACCGGCCATGTTGCGACTATTTCTCTTGAGGGACAAAGAACGGTTCATGCAGAATGTTATGCTAACATTTGTTTGCCACAGGTCGTTTCTGAACTCCGTAAAGAGAACTGCAACCGCCGCATCATCCTCCATCACGAAATGCGAGTTCTCACACCGCGCACAGAACAAAAGAGTTTTTAGACCAAGAAATCATAGAATTATTAGACCATCCGCCGTACAGCCCCGACCTAAGCCCTAATGATTTCTATACTTTCCCTAAAATAAAGAATAAATTGCGTGGTCAGAGATTTTGATCACCTGAAGAAGCTGTGGACGCCTACAAAACGGCCATTTTGGAGACCACAACTTCCGAATGGAATGGTTGCTTCAATAATTGGTTCCATCGTATGGAAAAATGTGTCAAATTTCGCGGAGAATACTTCGAAAAGCAATAAATACATTTTTAAATAGTAATGTTGTGTCACTTCCTTGATTCCCGAAATTTTCAGTGCCGCCCTCGTATATAGTCGTATAGTTCGTAGCATCCTTAGAATTTTGAAATGTCTTTGATTTAATATAGACAAAAATCTTATTCTAAGCCAAAAAAACTTCGAAAATAGCTTTAAGTTAACTGTGAATTACTCCTATCTACAATAATATAATTATTAAGCAAAATTTATACCAGAACAATTATTACTTCATGAGGAATAAATAAATTTATTAACCTATTTCAATAAAAACGATAAATATAACTACAAAATTACTACAAAATGCGAAATGTCGGGAACGTTTCAAATACCTAATCTCGCAGAGTGCATAATTGTAATAGGGCTCATAACGGGTAGATTCAAAAGGCACCCCCCTTTACAGTTCATCAATGTTTTATTTTTACACGTACTTTTTATTACTTTACGTCTTGTATATAATATCATGTAGACCGTAGGACACCTACACACGATTTTTACAATTGTTTGCAGTGATGCCACCACGAAAATTCAGATCCGATTATATTTTGTACAAAATAAATTCAATTATTACAAGTAGTTGTGAATGATGCCCCTTTCCCGAATTCATCTGGATTTTCTTATCCTTACTAATATAATAAACGCGAAAGTCGCCGGTCTTTGGTTGTTTGTTACTCTTATATGCAATAACTACTGTACGGAATTGGATAAAATTTGGTATGGTAGTTTAGGCTCTGGATTAACAAGCAGCAAAATGTACAGTTTTCGCGAGATTTATTTTTCCACGTACGAAAGACAGGAAACATCTATTTATAATATTTAGATAAGTATTATATTGACAGATAAATTTTAAATTTTATTTTATAAAAACAATACCTAATGTATCCGAAATCGGGAACGATATCACTGCGCGAATCCATTTTACTCATTACAATTTAATTCAATAATAAACCTAAACTCATTTTCCTCAGGTGCGCTATTGGGCCGACAGCCAAGGCTTCCACCAGGAGGACAACCTCCCCAAGGTGGTGCTGAAACCGCAGGAGGAGGCCGAGGACGTGAGGCAAGCTCGTCTGGCGCACGAGAAGGCCTGGCAGGAGGCTGCCGAAGCATCGCGCAAGCAACCTGACCCGCAGTGAGTGATACTTGATTATATAGTAATTGCTAATTATCCTTAGTCGACTTTTCAAGTAATTCTTTACAAACTAGAGATAATTTACTGATTTAGTAACTCTTTGATCATCCAGTGGTAGTAGGAACTTCTATCATCTACTTTTTGGATTGGATGAAAGAGATACCTATATCAAGATGAGATTTATTTTATGAGAGAAATCGTTGTTAAACTATATAATCATTTTGCGAATTATGTTATGAAAATAAAATTCGTGGGGTAGCTTTGATTTTCAGAATTGAGAACAACTACTTTACATTAGTTTCAAATTACTACACTTCTTAATGTAATGATTACTGCAGCATTCGAATATTTCATAATAAACCAAAGAATCCATAAAATTTGTAAATAGAAGAAAACATCAATATCTTTCTAGGGGCGAATACTACCCACAATACTACCAGCCATCAGCTTCGGCCTCGGAGCAACAGGCTTCATACGCCAGTCCGAACCAGCCGGCCTTGCCTTCGTATATCAGGGCCGTGCAGCCCGTCGCCGCAGCGTCTGAGCAACAGGCGGCTTACATCAGGCCAAACCAGACCCCCACTCAATATAGTGCTGAGGCCAACCAACAACAGTACTACACTACACCAGAGCCCGAGCCTACTGTGAGTATAATTCACTACACCAATATTGTGTGACGTTGAAAGTTACTCCAGAAGGAGATTAATTAAAAAGGAAGAGAGAGAAGTATTTAATTCACTTTCTTCATCCTACAGCTATGATTAAATAAACAATAAAACTCAAAAAATCTTCCTACCTATTCCTATTGGAAAATAGGCGCATATGAATATGAAAATTCAGAAACACATTGCAATTATTCAATTCGCCAGTGAATATTTAGTTTCAATTAATTTTCATTGTCATTTTTTTATTTACCTTACTCTTAACCTACTACAATCAGACAAACTTCTGCCAACATCCCCATGATTTATACTAGGTAAAGTTTGTGAGGTTATAAAGGGTAAGCTCTGGATATACTGACCCGTTATGAAAATTATGAGTGAAAGTTAGACCTAATTTTTACTAACACAAGTTCTAGAACTTTACCTAATAATTTCTGTTCCAGGGTCCCCCACGTGGTTTCTTCTACAGCTTCAACTACCCCGCTTCCATCATAGTGCCAAAGAACGAGCTGAACCAGGCTGGTCATCCCGTAGACCACGACACCGTCGCCCACGGCTCACTCAATTATAATATCTAAATATACTATACATGGGGACTAAGTTGCCATATTTGCTGGCGAATTACAATTTCATTTAAGAACTAAAATGTAGTTAGAGAACAAACCTTTTTTTCATCAGATCTACAGAAGGCCATAACACTTGTGACTCATCTATTGTTGCAACTTGCAAGTGATCAGGCAATCCGTTTACTCGACTGCCCTCTATTCCATAAAAATCAGTTATAGACATTGTGATTATGATTGCCATTAAAAATTAGTTTAAGTGAGTCATTTATATGCGTTAGTTAAGTTTTACTTTCTAATACATAACGTTTTAGTTTAGAATATCAATAATAAACGCTTAACACTTAGGCTGCTTTGCCAACTGACTACCTTGTGTTTTAAGACAAGTGTTTGATAGTGTAACCGTTTTGATATTTTCATCATATACCTAGGTATTTTGATACTTGCCAAAATTAGTTAAACTCTTGAACACTAGTCTTTTTACCGTCTATTTTAATACCAGTGAATACTTTAATGAAATTTTTATTAAATAAAGTATTTTCTATACATTGAATTTTTATTTATTTCATTGTTTTGAAACTTAACATAAACATAATTATAAAGAAAGACGTATGACGTCACGCTTAACATTTATCTAATTTATTTTATACTAAAAAAATTCAGTCTTTTGACATAATACTACTTGTAAACTACAAAGGTATAACGATGATCGGTCTCAGCTGCTGATCTCGAATGTTACTAATGTTGTTAAATTGTTTGAATTTTAATCTATTACTTTGAAAATTCTGTATTTGTCCAATAATTGATATAATTCCGTTATACATCCAAGCTATAGTATCTGGTACATTTATCTCAAAGGGTAGAAAAGGTATTGCAGATATTATACTGTTAATAGAAAACCTCGGGTTTGGCATGAGCAGTATCGCTTTTTGGTCGTCTATAGTCGGCTCCTCTGCTTCAATCATAACTGATTCTAAATCTTCGTCCATAGTTTCCTTGTGTTCCTTTTCATCTTTGATTATTTTAGTTGATATTGGATGAACATTATTACTATCGGAGGCTTTTTCTAGTCCCGGTAGAAGTACTAGTAAAGGTTTCACTTGATTCCTGGAATAGATATTTAAATATCAATTTTTATGTTATCAATATTAGCTTCCTGGCTATTTTAGCCATATAAATATGTCTGATATCGACCCTTTTGCGATTTCATTTGAAGTGAAAGGCTTATGTCTTTTAATTTATTTACTGTTTTTAGTTTATTTACTGGGGTGACTAGGACGATAAATTCCATGAATTGTCGCAATGATAGATTGCATTTATGATTTCAATCTGTCATTTCTTTAAGAATATATAATAATTATTATCAACGATTAGCCGCGACAACACTACGCTTTAATCCCAAAAATATAACACTTAAAAGATCCCATTAATGTGGCTCCATTATTACAACACTTCAGAACATCGTTACTACTTACATTGGCATGGCCGGCATAAACTGAGATTGCTGAATTGCCGGTATAACCTGAAGTTGCTGCATATCTGGTAAAGCTTGGAGTTGCTGCAAATCTTGTAAATGTTGAAGATTTTGCATTGCTGGCACAGCCTGAAATTGCTGCATCGCTTGCAGCCGCAACAGTTCTTCCTGTAGCAGCGGTAGCGGTGACCGCACTTTTGGTAGCCTCTCCGGTAGATACATCGGCAATGACTTAATTATCATCACTTGTAATGACAATAACAAGTATAACCGCCACATTTTCACTTTTGTATCTTCACTGGGATATAGATCACACTTTACTTGTAAACAATTAACTTTTGCTCCAATTTCTGTCTAGTTGTGAAATCTGTCCAGATGCGACAGGGGACTTTCTTCTCTTTCGTTCTTTTTTGTTTTTTTTTAATGTTGTAACTATTTGTTTGCTTCAACAATACATTGTGTTGCTTATCGTGTTGTCCGACACCAAATGTATGTGAAACTCTGTGACCCACTGACAGGAAGCCTGAGCCTGTCCTGGGACTTTCTTTTTTGGAGTTCCTTAATAGTAATGTAACTTTCATTATCAGTACTGTATAGTCTCCTGACTCTTACGATGTAAAACTTTTCAACTTCACTGCCATAGAAATAAGGTTGAAATATTGTACACCTAATACGTCTTCAACATTATGAGAGGCTAATCAACCTAATGTGCTGAATTTACCATGCCATAATGATTTTCGTAGAAAAATAGGAAATTAATAATTGAACCCAATTATTTAAGCGACGACATCGAAACTAAAATCATAAATGATGCAGTTTTCAAACGTGCAGAAAATTACACACAATATATAATGCAGAACCCAAAGACTAACCGCGAATTCGCACATATTCAACAAACAAGTCACGTCGAACTAATCGGCTTTTAACCTTTCTTCATATTCGTTAAATTAATGCCGACACCAATAAACTTTCCTGACACTCGAAGTTCAGATAACAATAGCGTTGTGGTGCATATTAATTATGAACATAAAACATGAAAATAAAAGGTGAAAATGCTTACGAAGGATTGTGAATACAAATAAAAAGTGATTAACTTATTTTTAACGTGGCCAAATGTACGGTTACGGGGTGATTTGTTATTGCGCGTACGAAGTCGCGGGCAGGACCTAGTAAATCCACAAATGTACTCCCGATGATGATGATGTTGAAGTGAAAATCTCCTTAAACGTCATATCGGTGAACTTGTTCATGGTCTAGATTACCTGGAACCCGTCCAGACGGCTATCTCCCAACGGAACTGAGACAAATTAGGCTGCACGGCCTAGAGACGAGATGTCTAGGAAAAATGTACGCTCAATGAGGAATGAGTAGTAACGGGGCGAGTGAAAATTTACAACGCCAACATTTTCGCATGTTTTTAGCTTAAAATCCAAAGATTTTGTAACTAAAGATAGGCTATGACGTACATTTGACAGGACAACATCTTCATACAAGAAAAAGGTTACGCCATCTTGATTTCTGCATACCTCAAATGTCAAAATGGCCCCAAACAACCCCAAAAGCGGGCCATTTAAGTGGGGACAGTTTTTGTCTCGACATGCCTCGTCTATAATGTAATCCTTGTATATTTTAGCGAAGGCTGTATCTGCTGTAAAGGCTGTGTATGCTGTAATCCAAAAATCTTTAAACTCTTATACCTAACTAAATCAACTCTTTGCGGTAATTGGACTACTTTTTTTAGGTGATGCCAAAATATCAAGTTAAAGAAAAATTTCAAGTTTCATGGGCTCGAAGAAAATCTTGTCGGTTGTCATTCCTTGCTACATTTCCGTACCCAAATGGTAAAAACGGGACCCTATTACCGAGACTAGGCTGTGCGTCTGTCTGTCACCAGGCTGTATCTCATGAACCGTGATAGCTAGACGGTTGAAATTTTCACAGATGATGTTGCCGCTTTAACAACAAATACAAAGTAATACTAAAGACAGAATAAAATATTTTTTTACGTTGGGCTCCCATACAACAAACGTGGTTGTTTGTCGTTTGTCCGGAACCCTTCATGCGCGAGTCCGACTCGCACTTGGCTGGTTTTTTAATATTAAAACAATTTTCTTTTACTACTTCCTAGGGCAGGTTAAAGTATTGAATGCATCTTGCATTGTAATATATATAATCATAACAATTTATTTCAGTCCGTGGATCCATAAATATTGTGTTGATATTACACAGATGTTTACAACTATGTCAGTGATGAAAGTACATCATATGAATTGTTTAATTACAGCACTTAATGCTCATGTAATATGAAGATTAGTCCAACGTCTTCATATAGAACTTTCAAGTTTAATAGCAATTTACTTCATCTACAAATGACTCGCATACTTACAGATCCAACATTACTCGTCCCGGCAAGCGCCATAAGCCAGTTGTAGCATCAACTTACAAGAGGCATACTTACGTTAGTAACTATTTAGTAATCTGTGCAAGAGGTCGTACAAGCAGGGCCGGACCCTGAGTTTAGGGGGCCCTGGGCTTATAGTACCTAATTACTCAAAGTATAGAAAAAAAATAAGACAATAAAAATTGTATGTACTTATAAATACTTTATATTTATGATCAATTTCTAATCTAATTAAAAAAATATGTATTTTTTTCGCACTATCGTCTATTTTTTACTTTGAGTGGACTTACCCTTGAATCCACGGGCCCTGGGCTGAAGCCCAAAAATCCGTATGGTAGATCCGGCCCTGCCTACAAGGTCCCATGATTGAGCACCTAGATCCCGTTGTCCGTTACTCCATTACTCCGATACAACCCGGTTCTGCGCTACGTGAGCCCACTTAGCGGTTCGCAGAACCTATCCCTAATGCCAGGTAGGTAAGTACTTGTTGGACAAGGAAGTTATGCCATGACGTAAAAGGATTTGATGTAAGATGACTTGAAACCTTTATTATTACAGGAGTGCTTACGAAGTACAGTGCGATCATGTTTCTAAGCCCTCGTTCCCCCGAGCGTCCTTAGTGGTCGCGACAGAAAAGACAGCACTGTAAATATAACTCTGTGCTAATAGTATAGAGCTGAAAATAAAAGTGCCAAAAGATATATAAACTCTACACGGTTTTCGGCTCTATTGCAGTAGCGCACAGTTCTATTTACAGTGCAGTTTTTTCTGTCGCGACCACAAAAATCTTAGATACGAAATAAAATTTATGTAAATGTTGTTTATTTGTCTATTGAATGTGATGGCGCAAGGACAAACGTCAATGGGTGTGGGGTGATATAATTGTATCAAACGCTAGTGTAAGTTAATAAGCTTAGGTGGTTTGTCTTTTTTTTTTAACTTTAACTGTGCCAAATTGCATACTACCTCCGTTTGCATTTTTTTTTGTAATAAGTGGTACAAAATTTTGGTTACACGTATTAATACATAATATAATAATAATATCTATGGCCGCTTTCACACCATCTCAATGTGGTCCTGTACTAAGTATCCGAAGAACTTGTATCACAGGTACCAGACAACGGAAATATATTTAATACTGTTATAATATATATTTAAGATTTTTATTATACTATAGATATTATATTTTAGATATCCAAGACTGAGGAACACAAAAAAAATTTTGTCCCTTCGGCGGGATTTGAACCCGCGACCTCCAGCTTGAGCAACAACGCACCAACCACTGAGCCACAGAGGTCGTCAAATATATAGATGTATAGATAAGGGATGTTACGGAGGTCCGATTCCGGTTCCTAAAGGTCGGAACCTCCGATTGGTTTTGCCATTCCGATTCCTGTTCCGGTTCGGAAACTTTTGAATCCGAGGTATATCGGAGGACGGCAGAGCGATTACTCTTTCATTTATTATTGTTTAGCATTCGTGATTCGGTCTTTAGTTTTGTTTATACGCAAATCGTTTCAAGTAAACTTAGAGTTATTAATAAGTGTTGGTGTGTTTCGCTAACTACTGGAATGTGACATATTTATTTGATTTGGATTTTGGAATTATTTTTACGATGTGTGTCCGATGCCAGCAAAGTGTAAACTTTGTGAAAAGATATTATATTCATGGAATGGAGGTATCACTTCTTCTTTAAAAAAGTCATTTAAAGTCTCTTCAATCTTGATGCTACTGAATATTTACAATTAATTAAATTCGAATTGGAAAAGAAACATTTACAATCACAACAGCCTTCCTTTTTAGATTTTTTTTTACCTCCGGTTCCGATTCCGGTTCCGATAAAACTTTGCAAACTCCGAAGCCGACTCCGGTTCCTATATGATCACTTCCGTTACATCCCTGGTATAGATCATTAATTATGATCATGATCGTTTGTGGCGGTCCGCGTGTAGGAGTGTGTGGTGTGCCCACCCAAAGTCCACGACTCTCTGCTAACCCGAAGTTGTATCGACTGAGATTTTGTTCATAATTTATATACCATTATCGTCTTTTACAAAGCTTTTCATTGTTAAAGAATAATAAAGCTTAAAGTATAAAATATTAAAACAAAAAAATTAAATTAAATATTTAGTGGGAAGGTTATCTTTAAATTTTTCTCCTATATTATCCTTGAGAAGTGTCCCTAAAGCAATCGCTTTGAAATATAACTAATTTCTTATAATAATATGCAGTACAATTAATGATTACAACCCCTTTTGTAATAATCAATTGGACTGCATAAATGCAGGGATTTTATTTTAAATTTTATATAATTACTTTAGTAGCACTAAGACCTAGTTGATATGTTGATATGTCTGTCTGAATTCTGGAACAAGCGTGTCACAAGTCGGAAACCTTGTTTAATTAAAGTTACATTAAATGCTTAATGCAATTGAGCCTTTGGTGTCCTTAAATAATTCATTTTCCTGTGCAAATTGTATGCAAAAAGAAATTAAACATGGTTTAATCAACACAGATTTTATTTATCCTTAACAGTATGGCAATAAATAAATAAATAAATAATACCGATTCCCTTAGCTTTGTCTGTGGCCGTTTGGCTCCTCATCCACGACCACGTCGATTTCCACCTCATAGGTCCCAGGTCTGGTCTGCGAAGGTCGCACCACCACTCCCGGCAGCATTTTGGACTCGCTGGAAATGCTGGAGTCGATGTCGTTCTCTGCTGGATCAGCATGGGGCACCTCAATCGACTCCTTCGGTGGCAGCCTCACTGACATCATGTTCTGGACTCGCTGCACCAAATACTCCAGGATTGGGCCAAATCTGGAGACCCCATCGGCTGTGGCGACTGTTCGTTCAGTGGAGTCTTGGGGCTTCAGGAAGAACATGTTGAAGTTGAGGGTCTTCCGCACCGGCCTGGCGTTCGCGAGCCCGAGACAGACTATAGCGACCAGGACAATCACTCGAGACATTTTGACCGTCCGATGTGCTCGGGATGTGTCTGTACACTGCGTCCGATTCAAGCCTCCTCCGCATCTAAGTCGAGATAACGGGTTCCGAGCAAAAAGATAATAATTGCCCCGCTACTGCAGACGCACCTTTCGTTTGGAAAGCTGCCATCTTAATTTGAGTGACTCATCGTTATGTGCGTCCAGTGATCATGAATCCCTTGCAATAAAATTATCTAAAGCATTCTCTATGATGCGCGAACTAGGTGTACCTACAATCAAAATTGCGGGTCATGTTATACCAGTTGCAAACCTACGTAAAATTGTCTTCTTTCAATATCCAAGCTATCGCCAATTTTAAAATGAGCCTTCGTGTTTCTTAGTAGAGTTAATTATCGCTTGTCAGGTATGAAATGTAATCGTTAAGTCATAATCAGATGTTAGTATCCATATAATGATGCAGTATGAAGGTCAACAAATGCATCCGTACTGAAATTGGGTTACTGGGTTTGTAGGTATTGTTCACTTCTATTTGGTGCTAAAGATAATAAAATGTACTAATGATAGATAGATTACAATGTGAGTGGTCCACTTATAACTAAAGCGTTGTTAATTTTGGTTTAGTGGAAGTGTTAGGTAGTCATATTAATAGCTCATTAGCTCTGAGTTTCATTGACTATAACTAAGTATTTATTTTGTATTTAGTGCTTACATTCTTTGATGGTTCAATTTTTGCATCCTTAGGATCAGCTCACATCGAAACAAGAAAATGAAGCAGCGCTGCATTTTCAAAATAGTGATTCAAAATTGAACTTTATTCAATATACAACAAGATACACATTTCATTGCAAGGGCGGCGCCGCGCTATGCAGAGCGGTCTAGTTTGACATTTGAACTCTTGCAATTACACGTGCATCTTCTTGTGTACTGAATAAAGTTCAATTTTGAATAGCTTTCTTTAAAAAAATGCAGCGCCGCGTCGCGTAGCATCTCGTTTCGGTGTGAATTGACCCATACTCTTGGATTGACTTCCTTTTCTATGGGTTACCAATGAGGGTTTTTAAATTCGTGACATCTGACAGCTTTTTGACACGAGAAGGACCGTCGGGCTACCGAGCGCCGCCTGGTGACAGAAAAAGAATCGAAAATTCTTATTGACCGTTTTTGATACCACTTACGCCACCAGATGAAGCTTCGTGTGAGTTGGCTCTGCCCCCTAGCGGAAAAAGTATCAAAAACTCTCATTATCAAGCCGTGTGTCGTGTCTCATTATCAAGTGTGTGTTAACAATTAGGAGTAGACCATTAAAACAAAATCACAATTTATTTTAAAATCAGGTACAAAACATCACTTTATTATCATTTAATAAATATTTACTTTTTACAAAATATTTCATCAAGCCTAGTATTTTAAATGTTATTGTCTGCATTTCGATTTCTACGTTGCATAAGTTATTCAGTAGAAGTGCGATTTTTTTGCAAATTTTACACTTTCTTGTGTTATTAGTTTTTATGTTTAGTTTCTACTTTGAGCAATTAAATGTTGCAGCATTGCGAAGTTAAGAATTTTCGTTGATAAAATTTATTAAATTTAGAATCATCATCATCGGGAAACGTAAGTCCATAGTCAATTATCCTTTTGGCACCTATTCAACTTTCTCTCTTGATTATCGCAATGATTTGTGCCAGAACTAGCAACTGGATAAGCTGATGTGTTTAATGACAAGAGTATTAGCCGTTGACGTTAATTTTAAACGAATGTTAACAATGGTTTACTCTATTTATGCCTTATTTCTATTATGTTGTGGCGCCGGCCTCGCGTTGTGCTGTCTTTCTTCTTCGTTGGCTTGAGCTTCGATTCTTATTTGTGCATTTTTGGAATTTGTATTTGCGCCATCAACTAAAAATTAAAATACCTGATTTTTAAATTTTTTTAAAAACGAATCACACAAACGAACTGCAATGTAAGGCGTCGTATAAAGACGTTTATCACACAAACGGAAATCTTGGTTCGGTCATCTGTTTGCGCACATAGACTTTAACATAAGGGCTGGCTATATTGGATACATTTAGCCTAAAAATTTCTTCATACAAGGCAAAAGTGACGCCATCTGTTGAGAATCGGAGTTCATGTAAGCGATTGAACGAAGGCTTGTAATGGCTTCCGTAACTTGTGGTAACAGGCTTTAATTTTGAATTATTATGAAATACCTTAAACTGTCTTTAATTACAACAATTGATATTATTTTACTGTTATCTCTAATATTATATATCGTTTAGTCTTTTACTGCCCAACACGGACCTCTATAATGTCAAAATATGTAAATCTAGAGTGCCCCAACGGGGCACTCAAAGTGAGACAATTTTGTGCCTCGATATGCCCCATTTTTAATTTTAAGTCGACGTTGTGCGTCTTATCTGTCCATCTTTTATTTCTCTTTACCTACTTATAAAATATTATGCAAATAATAACCTTGCTTTGCCGCTACTGGGGACTGGGCCACTGGAACACCAACTAATTGGCCAGCTTGGGCTGGTCTGGAAGAAAAAGGAAATATTAGTAAGCTAGCATTAATTGCCCGCGTGAAATTAGTTTTAAACTTTCATCACCTATTTTACCCCCTTGGGGGTTGAATTTCGACAAATACTTTCTTAGTAGGATGCCTACGTTATATGAGAAATACGTGTGCAAAATTTCAAATTGCTAGCCTCAAGGAGTGCGTTGATACATAAAGATTGCACAGAAATATGTGGTAATTACCAGAAAACAAATTGATGATCTTCGTACCTTATAACAGGGTCAGTAATTATTTTGACACATGCTTTTCCTATAATAACCTCGGAGAGGCATGTGTATTATGCACTGTTTAGTAACTTCAACATAGCCATTGACTTATTGAAGAGAAATAATTTTATTTGTTGCCCGCGACTTCTTACGCGCAAAAGAAAATCTCCCGGGAACTGTACATTTTCCCGCGATAAAAAGAAGCCCATGTCCTTCCTCGTAGTTTACCTCTACTCTATCTCTGTGCCAAATCCAATAAAAATCAGTCCAGTAATAATAGTCCAATAATAATAATACCCTTCGCTAGTTCTAAAGCTGTAAATTCTACACCGAAAATGTAGCTCACTGGTAGAAACTAGCCATCGAACATAGAGCTCTTCCATAACTGTTCTAGTAAATGTTTAATGACAATAGGGAAGTTGGCTAGTGCCTAGTGTGGAATATCAAATTTTTATAAATTAAATTTTAAAATTGTTGATTATTATAGATACTCACATAAATCTAAAAGAAATAGGTATTTAGATTGACGCGATTAAAAATTTCTTGCAAAACGATTTGTTACGTCCCAAGAGGCGGACTCGTGACGTCACAGGCCGATATATCGCTCTCTTTCATATTGTAAATTTAAATTGTTTGTATCTTCGTTATTTTCTAAGCGATACGAAAATGGGTTCTAGATTGTTTATTAACATGTTGTCTAACATCGAATAGACGAAAAAAAATTTTTTAGGCAACATGCCTATTAATCGCATATGAGAAGTGGCAAAGTCAGATCTTGGGTTTCAATATAATATTTACTGTCTATACTAATAATAAAAAGACGAAAGATTTGTTTGTTTGCATTGAATAGGCTCCGAAACTAGTGGACCTATTTTGATAAAATTCGGCGCAGACCTGCAGTAAACCACGCGCCACGTGGAAAGACATCGCGGCCCACATCTAGTAAGTTGAGAATATATTTTTTTTTCTATTATTAGGGACAACAAACAGGGTTCACAACAAAACTTAAAAACTAGTGCTTACATAATATAACATAATATTAATAGTGACACCAACATCGTTATCCACAGATTTAAAAAAATTATGTTGTTATACGATATTTAATGTTGTCATAAATAATTATCAGGAGTCAGGACTGGCCATTGAATTTGGCGCCCATTTCACAATAATATAATACGTATTTATTTTATTTTATAAATTCTTCGATGGGGTAACGTTTATCTGAAAACCTAAAATAGGTTAAATTCTAGTTTTATAACTACTTTCGTAGGATGCGATTTTCTCACTGACGGAGACTTGAGTGCGATACTCGGACTTTCTTCGGTCTTAGATTGTGGAGGAAAAGCAATATTCTCGGTTTATGCGTCATTAGCGCCAATTAATTTTATCTTCAAACTGTCGTAAAACTTTACAATCACTTTCTAAGCAATAAACGAGATTTCTTCACTGGCAGGATGGGACTATAAATTTACATTCTTCAATAGTGAAAAAGCAAGATTTTTGCAGGCACGAATGCGCCAATAACTTAGATATGCGCTAAAATATTATATTTGCTAAAATTAGACAGTGTGACTCGCGTCAATCCCATTCAATTTATTCTTTTCGATTTTGGTTATCGTTTTTACACTGTCACTTGCTCTAAGTCCCCTATACGTATCCTTACTAATATTATAAATGTGAATGTAAGTTTGTTTGTTTGGTTGTTGCGCTTTCACGTAAAACTACTTAACCGATCATCATGAAATTTGGCACTGAGTAGACCACGGGGAAGGATATAGGTTGCTTTTTATCGCAGGAAAAAGTACGGTTCCCTTGGGATATTGTATGGAAGAAAAAAAAACTATCCAATTAGTACTTACTGATAAGCCAGCACGTTAGGGTCCTGGGGGTACTGCAAGTCGTATGGTCGGCTGAGCAGCGGCGTGCGGTACAGGAGGTTTCCCTGTCCAGGGTAAAGGCCGCCCTGCCCGGGGTACAGACCTTGGGCTGGGTCGAGGAGCACTCCGTTTTGGTACCCTAAGAAAAGAGGATCTTGAAGGTCTGACGGTCTGACGGTCGAATACTAAAACGTCATTTAAAATTAGGAGCCCCCTATAATGGCTGTCACAGGGCGCCATGTGACTTAAGCGCCACTTAATTTAAGCATCCATTAGGTATTGGACCGTGAAACATCATAGGTACTGCTGTCTTGCTAATTTTGAGATCTGAATTATGAAGGTTCTGTTAGCTTTAGGCAATCTTTATAGGCCAAACGACATTGGGCGGTTTTGATGCGCTGTGCTGTGTGTAAGTGTTGACCACAAACCAAAACTATTATATCGTACAATTTTCATTCATATTTCATCCCGTAGTTATTTTAATTCAGGGCCATGAAGGAGTGGAGATAATCTATAAATTCTTAATCATATTTTATACGAACACTCGTTGAAATGAGTTAAAATATCACAGCATAGTTACCCCACCTCCTGCAAATAAGTATGCGACATGTTCCGTTGTAATTCAGATGTAATTACAATTTTCCCTTTGGTCGCCATGGCTAATTGTTCCATAGTATAATTCCCCATGTCCTTAAGATGTTTAAACATATGATTCTATTTCATGATAGATGCACAGTTGCAGTACCACTTGTCGACCTTATTATTATGGCGACAGGGTGCAATGCGACCGCCGTGTTCACGAACGTGGGTTCGTTGTAGAAAAAAAAAAATTATCATGACTTACCATTACCCGGGTAGCCAGCGTTACCATGGGGCGCCGCCGCCACTATGTACACCGGCTGATAGCCACCTACGGTCCCTGGGCTGAAAAAGTTAGTTTTTTTTTCCAAGAATAGTCAACTAAAGTGTGGTCGCGGAGCACGTAGAATTTCGTACTGTATTGACTTATGGCTACTTGTCTCTTTCCCTCACACACGAATATATTTCTATCGCGCTCCTGTGGCGTATATGTGTAAACGCGATAGCAATATATTCGTATGCGAATGAAAGAAACGTACGTACGAAGTAGCGATAAGTCAATGTACGAAGTTCTACGTGCTCCGCGACCGCTCTTTACGAACCAAGGGTTAAAATAATTTTCCAAACATTATTATAAGTACGTATGTATGAACTTCACTTACAAAATAAATTATTATAATTTTAACAAATATTATAATATATTATGTACTTGAGCCTCGTCCGATGTATAAAACAAATCAGTACATAACACATTATGCAGACCTACCTATATCCAGGCACGGGCATGTGCACAATGAACACTCGCTGTCCTGGGATCAGTCCGGGAATGTGTGGAGCTACCGGATTCTATAAAAAAAACAAAGCATAGAATTTAATAAACAGCGCCTGTTAAAGATTAACAGCAATAACGTGATAATGTCATTGCTGTAAAATGAAATATAGGTTTAGAACAAAATATGAACTACCTATAATATATCATTAACTACCTATATAATCACATTAAATACCTAAAGATAACAATTTAACAACTTATCGTGCAATAAAGGAATACAATAACACATTAATTTGGTCGAATCATATCTTTTTGATTACGTTACGTTGAAATTATAGGGATTTGAATATTACCTACCTGTTCTATACTAATATATCTACCTGTTGTGGTGGCTGCTGCGGTTGCTGCGCGCCCGGTATGAGCTCCACCTCGCTGTCAGGTTCGAGGGTCTCCAGCCGAGCGGGGGCGCCATTTTGTTGTGACGCTGCCATTGAAAAACCATCTCAAAAAAAAATCAATTCGTCCGTTTGGGCGCTACGAATTAGAATTGTTCAGACAGTCCATACCTTAGACTTTAGAGTATAAAACTAATTCGTTACATTTGTATTGAGGGTCAATTCACACCGAAATCAAACGATACGGGACATAGCGCTGCATTTTAAGATAGCTATTCAAAAATTGAACTTTATTCTTTATACAAGAAGATATACGTTTCATTGTTCGAATATCAGGTTGCACCGCGCGGCACAGCGCATGTGAAGTGTGCGACAGCGAATGTCATATAAAACGTATATCTTTTCGTGTAGTGAAAAAGTTCAATTTTGAATAGCTATATGAAAAATACAGCGCGCGTAGCGTCACGTGTCGTCGCGGTGTTAGCTGTCAACTGACCCTATCGCTAAACCCGGATTCGATCTCCCTCTCTCATTCAATGTTCGAACGGGACAGACAGATCCAAAACAGTAGCTCAGCGTCGTTAGAATGCGTTGGTGAAAATGGGGCTAAATGGAGAACGATATTATAAGGTTTAATAAATAAATACCTTTCTTCAGTTGCGGTTGGTAGTAGCCGGCCTGCTCGTCATTCTCTAAGTAATAGTCCAAGCTGAAATGTAAAACATAAATTTGACTAAGCACCTCTTAAATTATTCCCAAATCCATAACGCTCAGATTAATTTTCAATGATTTTTCAATTAAAAAGGCACGCGCCTACGCGTCTCTAATATGGCAGATACTTACGGATTCTGCTGCAACTGTGATTGGGGAAAGAAGCCTGGAGACGGTGGCGCAGCGTCTACCAGCAGGCACGTGGCCAGGAAAACCTGCAATAGATGTACTGCTATAAAGCAGGTCACACTATATTGTGTCAAAGCAAGTTAGCTGAGAGGCTTAAAATACTTGCTTAAATCTATGCGTAACATTTGATGAGAACTAAACACCTTCTGATAAAATTAGCCATGTATAAATTGACATTCTATAATTAAGAGGCATATTGATTACATCTCGACTGTGACTTTTGCGTAAAATGGCCAATTATGGCGTTCTTGATCTCAGAAACAAAGATACATTAACAATTTTGACATATTGAATAGTTCATAGCGGCCTCGCTTTTAGTAAATTTTGCTTAACACGTTCGCGGACACGCCGGCTATGGCATTCATCAGTGATCTGTGTAGAATGACGCGACTGCTATACCCGTCGTTATTTTTCTGCTCTCTAGAGACACACATGCTTTAGCAGTCGAATTCTCATACTACTACCATACAGTTCATTATCAAGTGCCCCCAAATTGAGATTTTCAATATCCTAGGTGTCACATAACACGTATTTTTACACATACAAATGTGATACTAATAGGAACATTTGTGTGCGCACTCACACTGACACACCTGTTATAGCAGCGGCGATCGTATGATGATTTGTTCAGTTGGCCGGCGAGTGCCCCGCTGATGTAGAAGTGTTTGTGCGCGCGGATTTTGATCGACGTAAGTATCGAGTATATTTGGTTTTTATTTATTTTTTAATGATTATACTTCACAAAATACTTATGTCATTAATAACTTATGTTGTATTTCAATGTAGGCATGTAATTTTCTCTGTATTACTAAATTTTAAGTTGGTAATACCTCAGACTAAAAGAATAATATGTTATTCTTTTAGTCTGTGGGTAAAACATATTACCAACGTAAAGTTTATAATTTAACCTCCGAAATGAAATACACTTATACTGAGTACATTGTCTACTTTTTAGATGTCTCGAAAAGGCTCAAAAAAAGTCCTCGATCCATATGAGCGGGAGAATGAAAGAATTATGAAATTATTCAATGACGCGAGCTCAGGCGAACTCTCTTGTCATTCAGAGTCAGAAGAACCAGAAACATCGAGCGAAAGTGAAAAAGAAGAGTCAGAAGAGGATCCGTACAACGATTGAGATGTTGACTATGGTTCAGATACTAATTACGTACCTAATGTAGATAGCGGGTCATCAACAACTCACGTATCCGACTCTGAAGAAGACGGTGATAACGTGAAGCGCGCAGGCTATAGCAGATGCGGCCTTTATGTATACTAATTGAGTATTGTCAGTGACAGAACGACAAAAGCAGGCGCAGGGTATAACCGGCACGTCCAAATTCTATATGTTTTATGACCATCACTAATGACGGAACGTCTATAGCAGGCGAAGGCTATAGCCAGAGTGATCGTATTTGAATACTTGGTAACTTCTGCCAGTGACGGAGCGGCTAAAGCATTTCATACAAAAAGGAAGTGTCAAAGTGACATTAAATAATCGGTTCAAGTGTCCGCGAACGTGTTAACTTTTTAAGTAAACCCAAAATTGCAGAGAAATATTTTTATAAAATGTGCGAAAGCACTTTTTTGAGCTCCTGGATTGAACTACTGTTCTAAGCAAATGAAAAAATAAAATGAGAATATTATCTCTTATATAGTCGTATAGTTCGTAGCGGCCTTAGAATTTTGAAATATCTTTGATTTAAAATAGAAAAAATCTTATTCAAAGCCAAAAAAACTTCGAAAATAGCTTTAAGTTAACTGTGAATTACTCCTATCTAAGTTAGTATTATTAAGCAAAATTTATACCAGAACAATAATTGTTACTTCATGAGGAATAAAGATTTTATTATTTTAAAGCATGAATTTATTAACCTATTTCAATAAAAACGATAAATACAACTGCAAAATTACTACAAAATGCGAAATGCAGGGAACGCTTCAAATACATAATATCGCAGAGTACAGATTTGTAATAGGGCTCCTAACGATTTCCAAACTCTTTTTAGACCTCCATATAGGTATTTAAAACTTTTATGTTAACCTCCAGAATCGAATACACCCTCACTGAGAGCTGATGTACCTTAATCTAAGTGCTTGAAATACTTATTAAAAATAAAAGTCTTTTATAATAATTATGATTAGAACGCTTACTATAACTGTAAGCTTATAACATGATATTTCTTATCACGTTTTACCTTATACAATCCCAGGCTGTCTATCAGATTTCAGACCAAACGCCCATTTAAATTGATGTTTGACATTCAAGAGACCGCTCCCCTAGGTCAGGCAGCAGGAAAGTGTTACGAAATGTGAGGTTTTTGACCATGGCACATGTCATAATGTATTTAGCACATTTTATTTCTCTGGACTAGGCCGACTGTGTTGTGAGAATGACGTATGTACCGGGAAAGCTTACGAAATTTCGATTTTCGTTTGACGCGTCCGTGGTCCAGGGGTTTAGAGCTTGGCTTTGCACAATGCAAGGACAATGCAGGCTGATCTCCTGATTATCCGACAAGAGAGTCACCGAAATCGGTGTCCGGGGCTATTATTATTAATGATTTCGCTCGGAGAATAATGTATAAATCTTAGTCACAGATGAAATGCCTAAGTTTTTTTGTATCTACCTAAGCTACATTACAATATATTTATTACATACGATTCCAGTAGCATCCAAATTAGACTTGTTATTTGTGTATATTGTATATTTTTTCATCGTTATTTAGGTATATTATGAAGATAATAGATATCATACGTCGCGTTATGCAAACTATGAGACCAGTGGTGTTAGCAGGAACAATTGACAGCAATGTATTAGTAACGTCATCGAAAGAGAATTGTGTGAACATTATGACAGAGCCCATACAATTGACATTCGTTAACGATACGAATACGAAGTTATCAATAGGCTAGCGCTAGATGTCATTTTTTTATTCCTTAATTGAATAGTACTCTTAAACATGAGTCTTCTCAGAAGAAACAGTACCTATATCAAAAGTAAATATTTTCAATGGTACAGCGATTTGTTTACAAAATTTAGCAAGTCTCGTGAAAACGCTCCACACTAAAGTCGTACCTAGCTGTGACGTCACGCCTGGGTTAAAATGTATAAGATATATATATATATATATATATATATATATATATATATATATATATATATATATATATATATATATATATATATATATATATGTATAAGTATAAAATGTATAAGGCCGCAGGAACATATTTGTAAATATCTCCGATATTTGTGCATTTAAGTTCATACTTACCATAATGAATGTTTTTGTATATGATGCAAGTAAACTAATGATATAGGGTTTGTTTACTAATTTAGAAAAAAAATGAACATTTTTATCCTACTTTTTAGATGTCTCTAAGTCTAATTACTGAATTACACATAAAATATTATATTTTTTTACATTTATCAAGTTGTAATACCTCAATATTTCTGAATATATCAATTCAACTCCATATTTTACATGAAGTCATCATCTCCATTGTACCTACATTGTTGATTGTAATTGCACCATTCCAAAAACAGCATTTTCAATATAATATCCATCACTTGTTATGTCCCGTGCATTCATTGCCAAAAAGGGTTTTGTTTACATTGTTAACATACATTGACTATTTTATTCGTCCCAATTTGGTACAGATGTACTAGGCGACCATGCTGGTCGGAGCGGTGGTGGGATATAGTAGAACCGCATTCCAGAGCTCGATAATTTGCATGCCCATCCGTAATTACGATATCGATGACACATGCATTACTGGCATGTTACTGGGATGCGAGCTGCTAGCGTGTCACTGGCATATGGTAATGGCATGGCAAGGAGTCATTTTGAGATGGGTTACTAGCAGATGTAGGTTAATGTGGCTGAATTAAAATCATTCTTAAAGGGAGACTTTAAGCACACCTAACAGAAGAGCTGTACCGTGCACTGATGCCTTCTCGACTCTCTCAAACTTATTACGAAAATAGACGCTAAAGCACCTTAGAGGGTCTGTGCGCGTGGATTTTATCAGTATAAACCGGAATCACAATTTTTTTATCTGCGCGATTTTTTTCCGCTAGTGCGGCTACTTCCCTTACATTCAATGTGTTACAGATTTGCGAATGATAAAACGCGTCGTGAAAAATCACTATGCAAACTTAATACATTTTTTTATACTACTTATAGTAGTAGTAGTAACTAGTTAGCTGGCCTAACAGCTCACTGCAGCGGCCACATCTCTCTTCTGATTAATTTCGTTGCGGGTCCCAATATAGATTTAGCATGCTGCATGTCCCTCGGGCATCCCTGATCACATCAAAGGGTTTTGTGATTGGCTGCCACTATCGATCCTGGCTCACAGGAGTTGCAGGGAATATTTGGTGGGACAAGGGCCGTTTAAAAAATTTAGCTTCTGTTATCATTACCACGCAACCAATGGTTTGAAATGATTTTTTGAAGTATGCAATATTAGTTGACTCATCAAGGGACATCGAATGTCGGAAGCCACAGGGAATATATTAGCAATCATTAGTTTGTTTGTCTGTCCACTATTAAAATTACTTGGACATGTCGTTTTTATCTAATCGATATAAATACAAGTTACGATCGCTACGTAATGCCCACTGAGGGGAATAGTAAGTACACAATACACATACATTAACAATGATGTAAGGCTGCTGTCTTGGAGGACAGTGGTATTATGTTACACTACCTTGTTAGTAAAGTCCAAAGGAAATAAATAAAGGTGCACTTACATGACAACAAATATTTATCAATTATGAGCAATTATGGTCGATTGCGACGTGACAAAATAGCAAGCAATTTACAGCAATTTACACTGATACTGCAACTGACAATATCAGTGATAAGGAGCAAATCCAAGAAACTAAATAATACTTTCATTCACGAGCAATTCAGTTGAAAAATAAAGTAGGCTATTCGTAGCAGTGACATTGAGCAATATAGAATATTTATAGCAACTAGAAACAGAAGCAATATTGCTGGAACAATTAACGAATATTTTTTAAATTGCTTCACATCGCTCCACTAATTACTCCACCCAGAGCAACGCGATTCTTTGTGAAGAAAGCACCCGGGACATGAGTGGTCGCTGATGATGCTGATTATAACAATGAAGCTTATGATTAGCCAAGAAGATACCTGTTATTTGTCACAGCGGATGAGTATCAACTAACAATGACACTTTCTACTGTTCCGCAAGTCCGGACGTCGGCACTGTTATTTGTCGGAAGGAACGCTGCGGCCTTCACCCACAAGTGACATAACCATGTTGTGTTTTACGTTCAATGTGTTTGATTCATTGAACGACCTACAGCTTTGCGAAAACAAACTCTTTCCATTATGGTGTAGGTCGATTCTACTAATTAAATCTTACAATGATACCGATGCGATGTAGTCTCGTTAAGTTAGTACAGCAGAATGGTATTCTCATGAACGCATAAACTATCGTGTTTTGATTGGTCCAAACTACAAAATCAGTTTATGATATCAAGACGATTCATGTATAATTTATTGAAAGTTAATTGAAAGTCTAAATTAAATACGAGAATTGGGGTTTAAAATTTAGATGACTCATGACAGAACGACGAACAGCATTGCAAAAAGATCTTTCCTTGTTAAAAAATTTTGACAGCTTGTAAAACAAGTGCATACTTTTGCTGCGCAAAATATGTTATTAGGATTTCATACCCAAACGGTAAAAACGGTACCCTATTACTGAGACTTCGCTCTCTGTCCGTCTGTCCATATATTCTGTCCTAGCTGACTGTCACCAGGCTGTATCGTCTTGACCGTGATAGCTAGAGAGAAATTTCCACAGTAAATAGGTATATTTCGGTTGACGATATAAAAACAAATACTAAAAACAGAATGAAAATAAATGTGGGGCATCCATACAACAAACTTGAATTTTATGCCGTTTACTACGGAACCCTTCGTGCACAAACACGTTTTTGTAGATATGCTAACACAACTGCTCAGTAGATTTGTATACGTATATTAGTAAAAAATGTTAAACCCTGATATTGTTTTTGATTTCACTAGAACGTAATCTCAAAGCCTTGATGCCTTTTTCAAAAGCCTGATTACATTCTGACATATAAACCCTTTTTTGGGAGTTTGGGCGAATAGGGATATTAAACAAGGGCCTGAAACTGAAAGTAACTAGCACCAAACTACCAAGGACTTTTGTCAGTCTGAGAAATAGTCCACGGACGAACCCGCGCACCGTATTCTACGGTATGACAGCACAAAGGCAGGTAAGGATTAGTCCGTTGACACGACAGATAACATCTTATTGTGTGAACTCGTATTGTTGTGCTTATCTCTGAGGATTGCTGAGGAGGTATCACGCCTCGGTAGAACAGAACAAAGTGTCATTAAGTAGACGAAAGAAAGAATTCCACTAGTGGAAGAAACATTTTCATAAAAAAAGTTTCATGAAATAACTAATTAACATTTAAACGTAAGATTTTAAAAAAGGCTTTGAGGTATTACGGGCCATTAAAATATCTAATAAGTAATAACACAATAGGAGAATTCGCCATTAATTATTGTTAAAGTGCGGTTTTTTACGAAATCGACCAGGAATGCTGATGATAAGAGATTACCACAACCCATGGACACTCGCAACACCAGAGGAGCTACACTCGTAACTTCTCTAGTGTGACGCTCTTGCGTTACTGGTCCTCAAAATCCCCAACCCGCCTTGGGCCTCTGGTAACCTCACTTACTTGGCGAAACACAACACAATCGATATTTGACGCCGGTTTTCTGTGAGTCCGTGGTATTTATCCGAGCCGGCACATTCAAGCTGAAGCATGGCTATCCCACATTAAAATTACGTTTATGACTGCGTTTTGTAAAACAATAACACAGCGTTCCTGCGACTAAGCCATTCACGCTCTTAAATCGTAATAACGACACTTCCTCCTAGTGTAGGCCCTGCATTACAAACCAGATTTAACTAAGCTATTGATATTATAATCTTTATTAAATTATACATTCAATAATAATTATTAAGTTCTTTATGTAATTGTCAGTAATAATGTTATTAAAATGACTCTCGACCTAACACCGCATGGCATATCACTGATCTGAGTGAGTATCACACGTTTATGGAATATTTTTGTAAATTATATTATGTATATCACAGTTTAGAGCAAAAAATATAATCTTGATTTAGTTCCTAGTAGATGGTTACTAGTTATCTAGATGAGACGTTGTTTGTAACACGTTTGTGGAAACTGTGGAACGTTCAGTAATGGTGAGGCCAAACGGGCGGAATTTTACGAGTTGACAGTTGCGTATTTTCGGTCGCGTAAGTTTTTTTCCATACTAAAGTACAACTCATTTTAGGTCACCGTGTCTAATAGGAATTTCCTATAAAACCGAATGCATCTGTTTAATTAATATTACAAGTAAGAATATTAGATCACAAATTTTCCACTAGATGGCGCTAGTACCCTAGTTACATCGCGCTATCGTTGTCTTTTTATCATTTGTATAACCACTTTATATTTTTTGATACTACCAAGTGTTCTTCTATAGTGAAAAATAAAAGGTGTAAATTAGTGTGAGTGTTTAATTGACCAAATGGACCATCGAACCGGATAATAGTGAGTAAAGTGCAAATATTAAGTTAGTAAATTCAGTGAAGTATTGGACTTATAAAATTTCGTATCAAAAAAGACTTATAAAAATTCGTGTTACAAAACACTTAGAAGAATTTTAGTGATTGTGTCAAAACGGACTTAGAATATTTCGAGTTGAAAAACACTTAGAATTTTTTTTGTGAAAAATTACTTACGAGAAATTTATCGATTAGTAACTTAAGTTTCTGGTAGTGATTTTGGACTTACATATAAAATTTACAATGGCAGATAAAAAGATAAAACAATATATTGCACAATTAGAGACGAATTCAACTAAAATTGAGAAGTTATTTACAAACGCAAAAAAATGTGCTAAGGATAAACGAACGAGAGGGTTTTTGGATTCACGCATGGAAATTTTACAGGAGTATTGGGCGAACTATACAAAGGCTTTTGATGTACTTTCTGGATTAACAGATACAGAAACTTGCGATGTTGACTTAGAGAAACATTTTGAACAAACTGAAGAATATTATTTAGAGCTTAGGGCTTGGCTTAAGGACAAGTTATATGAGTTTAAACAAGGTCAAGGTGAAACTTCACATTCTGAAATTCATACATCTGATAGTCAGGCAGAAATGCCGAGGATGAGACCCAAACTCCCACCAATATCCATACCACAGTTTTCGGGCGATTACAGTCAATGGATGAGTTTTCGAGATTTATTTCGCTCTTTGATACATAATGATGATCGCTTGACTAAAATTGAAAAACATCACTATCTAAAGACTAGTTTATCTGGAGAAGCTGAACAACTATTGAGGAATTATTCACTTACTGAAGCCAACTACGATGACGCCTGGAAAAAACTAAATGAGAGGTATGACAACAAGAGAATGATCGTTAATAATATACTTATTCGATTTTTAAGCCAAAAGAACCTAACCACAGAATCGGCTAAAGGTATAAAGGATCTTCTAGACACCTCAAGTCAATGCCTAACGTCCTTAACAAATTTAAAAATCGATGCATGGAATGCCATTGTAGTACATATCCTTGTCTCCAAGTTAGATATTGAGACTCGAAAACTTTGGGAGCAATCTTTGGAAGATTCCTCTAGCATTCCTACCTATGATGATCTCCAGAGTTTTCTTGAGAAGCAATTCCGAGCCATGGAAATGTATGCACCAAAGGGAAAGACTATTCCACAAACACCTAAAGTAACAAACATCAAAAGCTTCGCTACTAAAATTGACAACACTTGTACTTATTGCTCACAGAATCATTATATTTGCCACTGTAAAGAATTTGCCTCTAGATCTGTTCCTGACCGTCAAGATTTTGTCAGGAAAAACAACATTTGTTTTAACTGCCTCGTAAAAGGTCACGCAGTTTTCAACTGTAGACAGAGTACAGTCTGCAAGAGGTGCGGACGTCGTCATCATACGTTGCTGCATTTTACCGCTTCTAAAGACGACAAATTAATCGAAACTAATAAGGAGAAAGGTGACCCAACTAGCAATGCACCTAAAACTTCCTGTAACATGAGTGTTAACCTAAAAGCTGAAACAAATGACGATCTCGTTATTTTAGCCACTGCTGTGATTAAAGTAGAATCAAAGAACAGTGGTACTTACGAATTAAGAGCTCTTGTTGATCAGGGTTCACAGGGTTCCTTTATCTCCGAAGCAGCTGCGCAGTTATTGAATCTTGATCGCACTCCAATTACTGGGAAAGTCTGTGGAATTTCTAATACATCAGTGGTCACTACAAAATCTATGGTCACACTTACAGTCCACTCTACAAAAGACAATGCATCAACGTTTCAGGTAAATGCATACGTTTTAAAGAAACTCACATCATTGTTGCCTTCACGTAAGTTTTCACAAGATACTTGGCCTCCATCTATGCAGTTGGATCTAGCTGATCCCAACTATCACAAGCCAGGGTCTATTGATGTTCTGTTTGGTGCCGATGTGCACGCATACATATTGCTTGAAGGCTTACACAAGTGTAACTCTCTTATTGCACTCAACTCTCGCCTAGGTTGGCTAATCTCAGGTAGAGTTTCACAAACTGATTCGACAATATACGAACATAATACAGTTGTTATGCAAACCAAGATTGAGGTCGATCAGTTACTCAGACGATTCTGGGAGATTGAAGAGAGTTTACCCCACATAAAACCTATGACCGAGTTAGAAATACAATGTGAAGAGCACTTCAAACTTACTCACACTCGCAATGATGTCGGTCGTTACATTGTCCGGCTGCCATTTAAAGATAATCCACCCACAAACCTTGGTGATACCAAACCCCTTGCAATCAGCCGCTTACAACACATGGAAAGACGTTTTATACATAAGCCTGAATTCAAGAAAGAATATCACAAATTTATGGAGCAGTATGAATCCCAAGGTCATATGATGATGATACCTGAAAAGGAAATAGTTACATCTGAAGTTAATTACTTACCTCATCACGCTGTTCTTAGGCCAACGAGTCTAAGCACGAAACTGCGGGTAGTCTTCGACGGAAGTGCTGCACCTGTAAAAGAAAAATCATTAAACGATGAACTACTTATTGGTTGTCCTCTTCAACAAGATGTCAGAGATCTCATAACTCGATGGAGACAACACCAGATTTGCTTAGTTGCAGATATTCGTCAGATGTACCGTCAGATTCTAATATGTAAAGATGACGCTGACTATCAAAGAATTTTATGGCGAAAATCTCCAACACAACCAATAAAAGAATATAGACTACTTACAGTTACTTACGGAACATCCTGTGCACCATTTTTAGCCATACGAACTCTTCATCAATTGGCTGAGGACGAGAAAAATGATTTTCCAACTGAAGCTGAAATCCTGAAACGCGACTTTTACATGGACGATCTGCTGACTGGCATCTCCACAACGGAAGATGCTGTGATACTACAGCAAAGGTTGACTGAACTTTTAGCTCGTGGCGGGTTCCCTTTGCACAAGTGGTCCTCTAATAGTAAGTTAGTATTGTCCCAAATCCCAAGTGTTGATAAAGACTCACAAAGTGCGGTTAATATTAAGGTTGAAGATACAATTAAAACTTTAGGTATTACATGGAACTCAGACTCTGACAACTTTGAACTTAATTGTAATTTAATTCACGAAAGTAACACAATTACCAAAAGAAATGTATTGTCCACAATTGCTAAAGCTTTCGACCCTCT
Source organism: Phengaris arion (assembly GCA_963565745.1). Classification (NCBI taxonomy): domain Eukaryota; kingdom Metazoa; phylum Arthropoda; class Insecta; order Lepidoptera; family Lycaenidae; genus Phengaris; species Phengaris arion. The sequence continues at coordinate 907,823 of OY751439.1, read as the reverse complement.
AGGTTGGCTAACACCTGCTATTATAATACTTAAGATCTTTATGCAGAAACTCTGGTTGGCTGGCTTAGATTGGGACGAAGAGTTGACTCCTAATCTTAAAGAGGAATGGGTTACTTACCTTGATCGTTTCACGCACATTGAAAACATTCAGTTCCCACGATGGCTTGGTGTATCTAATGACACAATAAAGCGGGAGCTGCATGGATTTAGTGATGCCTCTTGTGCGGCATACGCTGGAGTAGTGTACCTTAGAGTTTTGAAAAATGATGGCAACATTAGCGTTTACCTTGTTCTTGCCAAATCCAAAGTTGCCCCTGTGAAACAAATCTCTATCCCACGTCTGGAGCTCTGTGGGGCAGTACTCGTAGCAAAAATGATCAATCATGTTAAAACGGTTTTAGAAATACCTGAGAATGATATTTACACTTGGACAGACTCCACGATAGTTTTGGCTTGGTTGCGTAAAATACCAAATACTTGGACTACATTTGTTGCAAATCGCACTTCAGAAATTTTGACACTCACAAATAGTAACCAATGGCATCATGTTAGTTCCACAAACAATCCCGCTGATTTAGCCTCACGTGGATGTTATCCTTATGATTTACAGCAGTCAAAACTATGGTGGAACGGACCTCAATTTTTATACCAGGAACATGAAATTGAATATTCGTTATTTGAGATTCCTGAAACCGATTTGGAAATGAAACCTACTAAGAAAATATTATGCAATGTTAATGTTACCGAAAGTAATGATACTATTTCTATTTTAACTCGATTCTCCACACTGTCCAAATTGATTCGAGTCATTGCTTATTGTTGTCGATACTATAATTTATGTAAAGCTAGAGTTAATAAGAGAATGTTTACTGAACCTGATTATTTGAGTGCTAATGACCTTGATGATGCTTTTAATCGATGTATTAAACTGTCTCAATTCATGTCATTCCGCGACGAGATCTCTCGTTTAGCGCTGGGTAGACAGGTTACTAAATCAAGCAAGATTTATGTACTACACCCTTTTATCGACGAAAAGGGTATAATTCGTGTTGGTGGTAGACTCGCGAATGCAGAGATTCCAAACGACATGAAAAACCCTATTCTGTTAAGTGGCATTTGTGCCTTATCTAAACTTATTGTTTTAAATGCGCATTTGAAATCTTTGCACGGAGGCCATCAACTTACTTTAAATATTGTAAGACAAAGGTTTTGGATCATTCGAGTTAAAAGTCTTGTCAAAACTGTGATCCACAAATGTTTGCCTTGTTTTAAACAAAAGGCTAATCCACTTCCCCCTTTTATGTCAGATTTACCTAAATTTAGGATTAAACCTAGTCGTCCCTTTCTTACAAGTGGAGTAGACTTTTGTGGACCCTTTACAATGAAATTGTATCCTGGTAGATGTAAGAAAACTAGTAAAGTTTATATTGGCCTATTTGTCTGTGCCGTAACAAAAGCCATTCACTTGGAACTTGTAACTGATCTCACTTCTGCTGCATTTATTGCCGCTTTTCGGCGTTTTACCGCTCGCCGTGGTCACTGCAAGGAGATTTGGAGTGATCATGGAACGAATTTTGTAGGCGCGTCCCGTGAACTAGATTTCGCTTTCAAGAATTCACGATCTCAGCTTGTGGCTGAGATTTCTGAACTTCTCGCTAATGATCTCACGCAATGGAGATTCATCCCTCCTCGAGCTCCACACTTCGGTGGAATTTGGGAGTCAGGAGTGAAAAGCATTAAAGGACACTTAAAACGGGTTATCGGTCAAGCCTTCCTCACATACGAAGAGTTTGCTACTTTATCAGCCCAAGTCGAAGCTTGTGTGAATTCTCGTCCCCTCACTCTTATCAATTCTACTCTTGACGAACCCCCATTAACACCAAGTCACTTTCTCGTCGGAGAGCCCTTAATTGGGGTTCCTGAGCCGTCTTTGATTGATGTTAACTTAAGTCCGTTGAATCGATGGCATATAATCCAACGTATGGTACACTGTTTGTGGCGTCGCTGGCAAAATGAATATTTAACGACATTACAACATCGTTACAAATGGAACATAAAGCGACCTGATCTTCCCCTTGGCACTGTCGTTCTCGTCAAAGATGACACACTTCCCCCTGGAAAATGGCTTTTGGGACGTATTATTCAGAAACACCCAGGTCCTGATGGTATTACTAGAGTTGTGACTTTAAAGTACAAGGATAATATTTTTAAGCGACCTATGGTGAAAATATGTCCTTTGCCCCTGGATGAGTCTGATTCCCAGTAATTAGAATGTTGTTTTTCTGTACTTTGTTTTGTATCTTATCGTTAGGTCTTAAGGACTTGAGTCGTCCTTGGCCGGCGGAATGTTTAATTAATATTACAAGTAAGAATATTAGATCACAAATTTTCCACTAGATGGCGCTAGTACCCTAGTTACATCGCGCTATCGTTGTCTTTTTATCATTTGTATAACCACTTTATATTTTTTGATACTACCAAGTGTTCTTCTATAGTGAAAAATAAAAGGTGTAAATTAGTGTGAGTGTTTAATTGACCAGCATCAGAATTTCTGCCAACCGAAACTTCAGTGACTCACGACACGAATCACAGTATTACGTTCCTTTGGTTTCCTGTTTAAAGTGGATGATATTATATGGTTCTTCAAAATCAATCAAGGTGGATATTCTGGGCATATGATCTACTGCTTTAAGAAAAACTAAATAAAATTACATTACGCTCTTATTGGCGCTGTTAAGATCATTGACCTCACACAACTGATTGAATTGAACTGATTGTAGTCGCAACACCGGAGGAGTCACACTTGTACCTAACTCCTATGGAATGCGCACTTGCGTTCCCAGTCCTTATAATCCCCAACCCCCCTTGGGCCTCCGATAACCTCACTCACTCGGCGAAAGTCAACGCGTTTCTTTCAGCGTTATTAGACACCGATTTACTGTGAGGCGTAGTATGTATCCGGTCGAGCCGGCCCATTCGCGCCGAGGCATGGCTCTTTCACGTTTAAAATGTATGTCAGACGGTCGCCGCCATAATTATTGTGTCGCCAGAGCGATCGCAACGGCACGCGACGTTAGGTATATGTGACAGTTTCGTACTAATTGCACGTCGACTTACAATTGTCCACTTTCAAAATGCCTCCTTTATTTATCACTATCACTAGATTATTGCCGCGGCAGTATTTCATGTCTCACGTATCTCACGGGAACACTGTACTTTTACGGGACAAAAGTAGCCTATGTGTTAATCGAGAACTTAAAACTTCTACCAAATTTCATGTCATCATTGAAAATGTTTTTTTGCAAATTTAGCAAAATGAAACATAAATATTACAAAAACAAAAAACGGGCAGAAAACAATAACTTAATTAGAGGCTCACTTTTCTTGTGAAAGCTATTTTTTATTCATTTCTCAAACGAGCTCTTATATTTTTTCACGCCATGTTAATTAAGTTCTTTGATTGGCAATTATAATATAATAAATATAGCTGGTGCCCACAACTTCTTTTGTGTGAAACTATTAATGGAAGGAAATATTTAAAAAAAATGAAAAAAAAAACTAATATAATTATAATAATATCTTTATAAAATAAATATTTAATATAAATAATAATAAATAAATAATTAATGGAAACGGAAGCCTATTTTTTTAACTGATAACCCTAAGATAAGAGTAGCCTAAATTACTCATTATAACATCAGCTATCTGCCAGTGAAGGTCCGCTCAAAATCAGTCCGGCCGTTTCAGAGATTAGCAGGATCAAATAGACAGACAGACAATAATTGAAAAAATAGATTTTTTTGTGAAGGTAACCGTAAATACCATAATTATGCTTTACAAACAGACACTTCAATTTTATTTATTTGTATATACTATAGGAATTGACTACATTGCAATGAAAAAATTACTCACGAGTAAGACCGTCATCTCAGTACAGGGCAGAATCGAGCTTGCTGTGTGAATGAGTGGAGTTTCCCTACGGCCAGCTTATATTACGTCCAGCCGGCAGCCGCGCTTCCTCCTACACTCGTCGTCATCGGCACGCGTAGTATCAGCGCCATAGACATGCGTCTTGTCTACACGAGAGTAGATACTGACAGATTGTGTAGACAAAATGACAGAATTCATCAATCTGTCATTTTGTCTATTCTTGCGTAGAAGGAAACCATTTCTATGGTGGTCATACAACACCTGCCGGCCGCGATAAGCCGGAGGGTCATCCCTTTTGACGTAACGTATAAAGATATCAAAATTATTTCATTTTATAATTTATTTAAGACTTGTATAATTCACCAACTCATATACACCTAGGTACAGGATTAAGGCAGAAAATTACCAACTTAATAATTCGGACGCCAAAATTTAATTATTGTTACTAATAATATTAGGAACAGTTTTTGGTACTTAGGATTTAAAAAAAAATTACGTAATGCGTTCTTTGTACATCCAGATAAGCTCCGATTTCGGTGATAGTGGCCGGTTTGCTTGAAACCAGTCCAGCGACGCAGGAGTTATTTTATAGTGCCCAAGTATGTGCGCAATTCACAAGAGCACTCTTAAATATACACGTTAATAAACAATACTACCACTGTGCACTGGAGTTTGGACCGATGGCGCGGCGCCAGAGATCTGCCAATACAATAGGCAGATGAGATATCAGATAAGGCGTTTCCTGGTGGTGGATATGGAAATATTGGTGATTCAGCTATTTACTGGTACTTTTTTTATATTTACTACTACAACAGCCAACTGCATGCACCACCGACGAAAACAGAGGGTTATACGCTTAAAGTGTCTGTCTGTGGGTATGTGTGTCAGTCCGTGGCGTCGTAGCTCCCAAACATATTAACCGAATTTTATCTAGTTTTTTTCGTATGCCTGGTCGAGCGTCAACTTGTTAGATAGTAGGTAGGTACTTATTTCATTTTTAAATTCACTATTTAAAAATAATTTAATGAAAACCTATTATACAATTGAATTTTCTATTACCTATGCAAATACAATTCGCTTTGCCCCTAGAATTTACAAGAAAATTATCAAAATGAGTCATGGTTGAAAGGGGAAGCGTAGAATACATTTCTTCCTTGATGCCTAACCTATCCTTACTTCTTCCTTTCTCAGTATTATTCAAAACTCAAAGCTCGCAGGGGAGCAAAAAAATACCTTATATAAGAGCACTCTCTCTTATTTTCTCTTTGAAGGCATAACCAACGCGACTGGTGGCGAGAGATCAGGCGCAGGACCGACTGTTTACATGTCCATCCGACGCATGCATCATCATGTCAGACAATCGTGTGTGTCAGACAAAAAAAGTGAGTGTTATTTCATAACCTATATGGAAATAAAGCTTTTTTTTTGATTTTGATTTGAATCAAGTGATCGGCCTGCATTGTCCTAACCAGACCTAACCATTGAAAACAACATTTTTTGTTGAGCCAACGCGGGAATCGAAGCCAAGACCTCCGTAATCGAGAGCCAAGCTCTAAACCACTGGAGCACGTGGAGAACATAACGGGGTGTGTCCATCAGGCTACTTGTATTAGGGCAAAATGTTCGGTGACTGCTGGATTTCCTTTTTGTACACAAGTTGCGAGCTACATCTTCATTCTAAAACTATAACATTATGTTTTCCGTGGAAGTTCGTCGCATTAGCCTTATCAATTCTTCGAAATCGATTGTTTTGTGTTCATTAGTCACAAAGGGCACTCCGTTATACGCTAAGTCATCACGCACTGGAGGATTGTCGTGGGGATTTTCGACCGCAACGGGAAGGCACTTGTTTATATATAGAAGGGGAATGAGACAAATAATTAGTCATAGTAGACTTTTATATTATAATACTAGATGTTGCTTGCGACTCTGTGCGCGCTAAGGGGAATCTCGCGGGAACCGTACATTTTGCCGAGATAAAAAGTAGCTTATGTCCTTCCTCATGGTCTAATCTATATCTGTGCCAAATTTCGTCAAAATCGGTCTACTCGTTTCGGAGCCCATTCAATGCAAACAAACCTTTCCTCTTTATAATATTAGTCTTAGTTATTAGTGATCGATGTATCGAATGAAGAATCGTTTATCTCTCTCTACAAGGGATGTTATGGAGTTTCGTAACCGTAACCCAAACTGTCGGATTTCCGAAATAAAGAACTTTCCTACGCAGTAACCTAATCCGATGTTAAAGTTTCGGATAGTTACGAATAAAGGTGGAGTCTAAATTTATATCCTTTTCCGAAATTTGCGCTGAATCCGAATCCGCGACAGGTATAATATGATTCTCATATTCATATCCGTATCCAGATCCAAAATTTCGTATCCATAACATTTACATCCCTAATCTCAACCCTCTCTTTATGTAAATACTAGCTTTTGCCCGCAGCTTCGCCCACGTGGGAGAGTGTTCGTGGCAAAAAACTTCTTTAGCAAATATATCTGCAATATGGTAGTAGCACAGAGTAAAAATATATACTTTATAGTAAATTTTCACACGTAATTTTTAATTTTAAGATATCTCCTAGATTTAATCTCCTAGATAAGGATAATTAAATTGTATCAGTCTAAATAGCTTCTAAAAATACCACATTATTTATAATTTAAATAAATTATAATATTTTTAAACATAGGATGGGTATAGTAACCTATCCTTAAAAGATAAACATATGTATGCCATCGCGGACTTTTTTGTAGACCTTTAAATGACATGACTTTAAAAACAATCACACCATACATTGTTTTGTTATTTCTATCCAACGGGTTAGGTTAAGCAGCGTTTTTGATAAAAGTTACCACACGGCTTGATTTTGTCCGACACCTTCAACAATAATTATCGTCATAAATCAAACAATTTCCACAAAACTTAAAAAAGTTAACCAATGGAACCACTCTGTCGATAATTAATGTAAACGGCATGAAAATATTTAGTTTTATATATTAATATATAGTTTTATTTAAACCTACGTGTAGTATCACAAGTTTCCATATTAAACGGTTTTATTTATTTTTACTAAAAATAGCCCCGTGCGAGTTTCTTACGCCGGGTTAGTTCCCGAACCGGTGACAAATCATGGTGAACAATTCCGCAAGTTTTATTGCATAACTTTTATGGAAATAAAAAAAAAGATTTGATTTGATGAATATTGTTTACACTTTATTAAAATATTAATTATGATACCACGTGCGCTGATTACCATTTAAGATCGCAGTTTCGTGAGTCACTTTCTGCAAATTATAACTTGTACTTGTTGTGTTGTTACACATAATATTCACATATAAAGTGCGCAATTTTATATTTAATACTAGATGTCGCCCTCGACTTCGAGCGCGCAAAAAGAAATCCCGCGCGAACTATTACTTTTGCTGCGATAAAAAGTAGCATATGTGTTAATTCATAGTATAAACTATTAGCACACCAATTTTCATGTAAATCCGTTCAGTAGTTATTGCGTGAAAGAGTAACAAACATCCATACAAAATTTCGCTTTTATAATACTACTAGATGTTGCCCACGACTTCGTGCGCGCAAAAGGAAATCGCGTGGGAACCGTGCATTTTGCCTCAATAAAAAGTATCGTATGTCCTTCCCCGTGGTCTGTTGTATATCTGTGCTGAATTTCATCAAAATCGGTCCAGTAATTTCGGAGCTTATTCAATGCAAACAAACAATTTATTATTGTATAGATCATATTTTTATTCGAGCTGTTGCCCGCGGCTCCGCCCGTGTAAATAAAGCGAACACTGTACTTTTTCGGGATAAAAAGTAGCCTATGTTTTAATCCAGAGCCTAAACTACTACCATATCAAATTTCATCGAAATCCGTTCAGTACTTTCTGCGTGAAAGAGTAACAAACATCATCCATTCTTACAAACTTTCACATTTATAATATCAGTAGGATATTTTTTTCTTTTTTTAAAATTTAATATTTAACATAAATAAAAAAGAATGGTTATTTAATATAAAAAGTATAGTACGATGTTTCAAAATATAATTTTATACAGTGATTAATTTAAATTTAAAACTAGAACAGATCGTTACATATAATATGTCATCTTTTATATTATAATAATGTACATTTGTAATTCGTTGAACTTTGTTTCTTTTCTAGTAAATTTTGATTATCAAAGCGCCTGCAAAAATCTCACAGGTGTAGTAAACCTTAACGCCTTACGAATTTTATTAGCAAACGTATAAGCTACTATTATAATTGTGAAAGTTTGTGAGGTTGGATAGATGGATGGATTGATGTTTGTTACTTTTTCACGCAAAAACTCCTGGACTGATTTTGATGAAATTTGGTATAGTAGTAGTTGAAGCTCTGAATTAGGCTACTTTTTATACCGAGAAAGTTTAGTGTTCCCGTGGGATACTATATTCACGCGTAAATGCTAGTAAATAAATAAAAAGACGTTTAAAATTCTAATAAATAATTTATTTAATGGACGGATCTCTTGGCCTGCGTCTGGAAGTCGATACCCAGGGCACTGGGGTCGATGCCCGCGATAGCGGTTCCTATTGGCCTGGCTAATGCTACGCCCGACAGCGCCACTGCCGTGCCCACCGGTCGCGCCGCCGCGAGACCGTGGTGAGCGATCACCGCTAAACCTGGAAAATTATTAGAAAATCATTCACTACTATTAAAACCGGCCAGACTCGGCGGCGCACGAATCCGTACCTTGTTGAATGAGAGCCCTACTATGATATAATAATATATGTATTTTTTTCAGTTCATTTTTCACAATTATTTTTTTTAGCTGTAACAGAAATACATCATCAGTCTAGCTATCACGGTACGCGAGATACAGCCTGGTGACAGACAGACAGACGGATAGACGGATGAACAGCGAAGGCAGGAACCCTAAAAATGATTATTTTTAGGGTTCCTGCCTTCGCTGTTCATCCGTCTATAGTTTTTAAGTTTATTACTTCTATGTTTGACACGTACCAACAGGTTTGGCCTCAGCGATAGTCTCCTCAGAGCTGTAGTTCGGGTCTGAGTCAGTGGGGCTCTCTATACTCACACCTTCTTCGCCAACCTGAAATATATTTATACGAAATTGCTAATGGCCCACATATCACGCGTACAATAGGCAAGCAGGTATCCACAGGGTTGTCACTTACAAAGGCTTGGGGACGCACCGAAGAATAGGATTTGAATTCTTGCCAAGCTGCTTGTGTGGCTAACACACGTAAGTAATTACCCGCCATATGACATTATATTTTAGATATGGATCACTTTAAAAATCATGAACATCATGTATTTTGCTATTAAAAATTCTAAAAGCTTAAAATTTCTACTGTATAACTTACATCGTTTTCAAACTCCTCTGGATACTGTTGTCTCAAGCGAGTCGAATTACTTTTGAACAGAGCATCAGGGTTGTCTCCTAATTCTTCTATCAACTTAATTGTGTTAGAAGCTACGTCTCCTAAGTTCGTCAGTTGGTTCCTAAATCTCGTCTTCTCGTTGCTACCTAGATATCCCTTTTTTCTACCAGCGTTGAGTAAATTTAAGGTATTACTTGAAGCAGACCTTAGGTTTTGAAGGTTTGCAACAAGTACTTTGACTAAAAGATTTTCTCCGCTATTCTTCATTATGTTTTCGTTGCTAATTTTGTCTTCCGGTACGATTTTTTCACTTAGCACCGTTCCTACCGTATCTTTCTTAATTTCTAAATAATTGCCCTTTCCACCACCATAGAAAGGGAGATACTGCGTCATAGCACTGAAAATGCAATAGAAAATATTTGAACAATATGTACATACATAGTCGAAATAATATTATTTTTTCTTTATTCACCCCTTAATATTCTTTTCTGAATATAAAAATTATTTTTCTAATTGAGATAAATTCTAATTACGCCTGGTAGAATTTTATTTGCAATTTAAATTGAGACAGTGCGAATTAAAAAGAAGGTAGTCTGTTGTGTACTACAATATCTAAGTTTCGATATTTCCACCATTCGAACATTTGTACAAGATGCAGAATGTATTATTTTGTAATATTTATTTTTATAATCTATTCAGTTGACAATCAGCATAAAACATATAGACTTACTTTGGTACTATTAAGATCTAAGATATTATATACCTGATTATGTATAATTTGCTATGAAAATTGCTTTTTAATTTCGATTGTACTAATAAATTTAATTATTACAGATCATCGAGGTAAAAACTAAGGGAGGTTACTATGAAATCGTAATTATTTCAATAAATATATTTATCAAAGAATCATTACATCACTTTATTATGACAATAATATTATACAGGACCATATTTACAGAGATAGTTATTCTTATAACAATTATTTACATAGTTTAAAGAAAATTAAATCCATATACAATTCGCTCGAACCATACGTAGATTGAAATTTAGATGTAAAATATACGTGAGTATAATTTATCAAATTTCAATCCAACCAGCCAGCCAGTCTAACATTCATCAGCCAATATAAGAGTTACTTCAATTGGTTGAGCCTTTTCATATTATTATCACGCGGATTGTTATCAAGTTAGTTTTCTTAAAAATACTAATTCAATCTATATTCTAATACATCTAGTTCTGACTCAGCATGGGCTATACCCCCAGGTCCTACGATTGCCGTAGCTTTTGGCTCGTGAACTATCGTAGCTACATCGCCTGGGCGTAAAATGACCCTAGACACAGGATTAGATATGGCCAATCCTTCTCCATTAGAAGCATATGCCGAGGGCTTCAGATGAAATATAAATTTAGATTCTTCTTGGAGATGCGTCACAAATTTTCTGCCATCGAACTTATAGATGTCTGGATGATTCTGATTTCGTGGCTGCCACTTCACTGCGACTGGCTCGTAGAATCTAGTCATCAAAAAATTAAACATAATATTAATTAACTGTCATTAAGCTAGTAATAACTATGTTTGTTCATTTTCTTTCGGATGATAGTAAATCGCAGGGCCAGTGGCAACTATCCTTCCTTCTCTAACTGATTGGGATGACGCCGCATATGTACCGTTTTGTTTTTTCAATTTACGGAGTACGGCGGAGAAATCACTTTCTGAAGGAAGAGCTATAACTTTAGCGTGAGGCCCGGCCACTGCCAGGCCCCCGGGTTTCGTGTAGGCCAACCCACCTGCACCAACAATCGCTGTACCTCCATTACCAGCCGTAGCTACACCTCCCGGACCAGCAATTGCAACTCCACCCTTCTTAACTCTAAGTCGATTTATAAAAAAACCAGGACTCGGTGCTATAGGTTTTCTATTTCCAAACAAAGTAAAATCGCCGAACGGTGAACGTAGATCCTCGTCGACCTCTTCTTCGCGAACATTTGTTACAGGCTTTTCGGTTTGAACTTTTACAGGCTTCTTTGATACTTTTTTGGCTGGTTTACGTTTTGTATAATAAACAGTTTTGCTCTTTTCTTTGTCTGCTTCTTGGTATGAACTATCATGAGCTATATGCCTTATCATGGCACGTGATTCTCGATTACTGTCTTCATTATTCAAGGTTTCGTTCTCAGTGTTATCAGAATTATGAAGTTGTTGCATAATATTTTGTATTATTTCTCTGTCATTATTTTCCGGTTCAGCCACAGCTTTTTGTTTTCTGCTGCATACATCAGCACTTTGTCCGTATTCAAAGAAATTGTTCCACCCACCTCCTTGTAGTAAAGCTACAATAGGATCTTTTACAAGAACTGGGAACAAGCTTGCAAATGGCGATGGAATTTGGAAGTTCTGGAAAGATGGGAAAGAAAATGACGGAAAACCTGATGATGGCTGCGACTGTCTCAGGTATGCAAAATTTGGATTATTATTCTGCGTGTTGCTATCTACTCTATAGTATTGAGGCACTTGATTACTCGCGGACAGAATTAAAACTGGAACATTAACCGTATAAGGAATATGCGTAACTTGAACAGAAGTAGGATTATTTATATTGGGATCAAATTTTATATCCCTCGTGTATGTCCCACGATTTTCTTCTGCGTTTTCTAAAATATATTTAGGTTCTTGTTGATCTTTTACTTTTATTTTAGTATTATATTTATTAGTAGCAATGAGATGTTTTATTTTTTCCAAAATGTCATTGTCTATGACATATTCATTGTCAACATTTGTTTTGTATTGGATATTTTGCTGCCGATATGGCGTTTTTAAATTTTCGTTAATCGTTCTAATTTTTTCAACAATATCGAGTTTTTTATAAACGTCAGAATCCTGCTCTTCGTCGATCAAATACGTAATTGATCGCTGCTCTTTCTCTGAATTATTTTTAGTTGTAGTTTCCAATTTCAGAGGTTCTTCTGACGCAGTGGACCTAAAAATAGACAAAAAAATTGGTGACAACATTTTGTAGGTTAACAAACCGAAACAATTAATCAAGCATATGCTATAAAAGGAAGCAGCATATTAGGCAGTGTGGTCAATTAAAGTAAAAACCATACCTGTTTATATTAATAACAATATTATTGCCTGCAGGGTCTTCACTCTGTAGATTTTAATGTGTTAGTCAAACGGAAAAGGTGGTCCTTGCATTTTTGTGTATAATACAATTCTCTTTACACGCGTAAACTTTAAATCGATATTTATTTTTTTACTTTGTTTAAACAGCTGACTGTGCGGTAGTTAATTTAGATAAGAAGCGATTGGATAAAGAATACAGATTATTATGTTAATACGTTTGCACACAGTGTTCTTTAACAAAAGAATATGAGTACGGATCAGTTATTCTGTTTTTAATTCATTCCAATTGATGCAAACGAATTTAGTACGAACTTCATGCCAGCTTTATTTAATTAAGTTACAACCAAGCACCTTACAAACAGTCAAAATAGAATAATAAACCGAACAGAACCGAAATATTTACAATACCAAACATAATAATATTGCATACTTACTCATTACTCGATGGGCGAGCACCGACCAAAGCGGAGAAACACGCCAAGATGACCTGGAAAGAAAGCGAAAATCATGTTCAACACGTTTTAATGTAAAAGTGTTTGAAAATGTTAATGATTTACTTTCATTTCGAACATCTATTGATAAACAAAACAAGCAAAATATAAGTTCATCCATGACCTTTCTAGTTACTATGTTCAAGTGAAAATATCTAGTGTGTTTATAAATTTTAGCTTCAACAAAGCAATCGGCTACTGACAAAAAATTAGCACGACAAGAATGTTGGTCACTTAACGTGTTTTGAGAGGTAAAAAGGTCTCAGGGCTTTATCAACTTTTTCCATATCAAACAGTAAGATATAAATGTCAAACTTTTAATCCCTTTGTTCAAAACTTGCATTAAATATAATTAAAGAAGCTCTAAGTTTTACGATAAAAGCTACAAAATTAATTTCAGATGGATTTTGTTTAAAATTACTTACTATTTATTAATTTTAAGGTGATCAGTAGGTCAAACGCCTCTTCTTGTTTATAAAATCTTGTGTCTAAAACACACGTAACGGTTTGACGCCAACAGGGCTAGTTTATAAGGAAATAGTAACAGTTAAGACCAACTACAGAAACTAGGAGACAATTATTGACGTCTGTGACCAGGTTAAGAAAAGCCTACTATTCTTATTTACCGTTATATTATATTTTAAGAATTTTGGTGTTCTTGCTAGAATGTCCAGCTTAAAAACTTATGTTCTTGTTTATAAGTGTTGATGAAAAGGAAACAAGGATTTACTGGTAAATACTAAATACCAACGTCAAAATTAAATTTCAATGAGCGAAACAGTTTAAAAATAATAATTGTAATATTATCAATGTTAGTTTTAGAGCATTAAGCCAACTTAGTACCTAAGTCAGCGAACGTAATACGTCTTGTAGTTTTTTTTACGGTTAATGGAACAATAGTGAGAAGATTTTATGGTAACTAACAAATTGCTTATACTTTTACGTTGTCATTATATTTTATAAAATGTTTGTTTATTTTGATGCTTCCGATTTGTAGAAAGGCTGTTGCTGAATTTCTTTTAAGCCTTTTTAGTTTTAGTTGGTGAAATATATTTCAATTTTTGCTTGCGGAAAGGATTAGATTGCGAGAGTCCTGATGGCTGTAACAATATTACGGATTTGCTGGCTTGCTCAGCCCGTGAGCCTCACAGAAAATTGGCGTGAAATAATACTTGCGTTGTGTTTCGCCGAGACAGTGCGGTTACCAGAGGCCCGAGGGGGGTTAGAGATTTTGAGAACGAGGAACGCAAGTGCGCAACACCAGAGGAGTTATAATTGTAACTCGTTGCTTGTGTCCATGTGCAGTGGTAACCGCTTACAATCAGGCGGCCCGTTTCCTGGTCCGTTTCATCAAAAAAAAACATTTTGAGATCCGCTAGTGATCGCTCCGTCTATTTTGTATCGAACTATATATTCCTATGCTTTATTTGTTTGTTTGGGGTATATTCGTGAAAGCAAAAATACATAATATTCAATTGTACTTTGAAAGGGCTAAACATACAATGGTGCCGAATGTGGATGAGAATTTTTCGACCCAGTATTGTGTGGATATCAAAGCACCATAAGCATACCATCTTTGTAATTATTTGCATCAAGTAAACTGGGACTTGTTTTTATTGGATGCACCGTGCTACTGCACAGATACACTGATCTGTAGGCATAACCGGCTTTCCTACCGGCTGTGCTACTTTCAAACTGCTTTGTTGGTCTACCAACAAAACTATATCTATTTTTTAGTGTTTTGTGTCGTTTTTAGTGTTCTGCTCCAAGCCGTCAACACGTTTTCCTTAAAAGATTTAAGGAAAACAGGTTTGGTACCTGTAGAAAAATATTGATTGAATCTAGAGTTCTCACAAGTCTTTTAGGACCGAAATGAGTTTTGAGTTCCTCAAGGATCGGTTTATGACCGATGCTATTTCTATCTATCATAGATTAAACAAGTTTTCTGACAATACTTTAAATATTTTCAAAGCGAAATTGAAAAAAATTCAGTTAATACACTTCAGGTATAATATTATACATTTACCAAACATCATAATATAATTATGGTTGAGTTTCCTAACTGTTTCTGTTCAAACTATTAGGATAATACAATTCTTCGTCAATCTCTTACGAGGCTGTATTGTGTCGTGTAATACGATATAATACATTAATCTTAACTGAATTCAAATCTTTCAACAAATTCAATGTCGTCGTGACTAGTCCCGTTGTTTAGTACTTATCCGTAACACGAGCCATCAGCCAACCGATTTGAATTTAGCAATGTAATTTTTTCTTTTCTAATAGATAAGGCTTCATC
Organism: Phengaris arion; assembly: GCA_963565745.1. Taxonomy (NCBI): domain Eukaryota; kingdom Metazoa; phylum Arthropoda; class Insecta; order Lepidoptera; family Lycaenidae; genus Phengaris; species Phengaris arion. Next base: position 892,592 of record OY751439.1, on the reverse strand, counting down.
AATGGATAAAGTTTGCCCAAGATAAGGATGGTTGGCGCTGTTTATGGAAGGCCTACGGTACCTAAACAGTAATAACGACAAAAGACTGACGTGATGATGATGATGAATAGAGTCAATATAGCAAAAGTTCGTGTGGTTTATATTTGTAGAACATACGACAAATGTCGCGAAAAGCTACAAGTTAAACAGTCGTTTGTATTAATAGATGGCGGACATGCGGACGGGTAACATTAGAGACGAAATAGTTTGCTTCACTTGCCAGTACCCGTTGTACTGTAATGTCAAGGCCTAGTATAAAAGCTTTTGAAGATAAGGACTACCGCGTATTATAGACTTTGGTCTCTTAAGGCATTGGCAAATAGATAACAGATGAACGCGGAAGGCTCTTTCGACCTGGCGGGCAATTCTCGTAATTATTATCGGTTAAATCCCATTTGGATTTTCAGGGAATCCCGCTCGCGCGCAAATGTATTGACGCGTACCGGAATGAGTCAGCGTGTGGACCGAAACGGGATTATATCGAAAGTAGTTAAGAGAATTGGGCTTCTCATATTAGCAGTATCAATGGAATAACATGTCGGTTACATGGCTATTGAATATTGCATTGTTTGAGCTTTTTTAAACCTTAGGACCTGTTTCACAATCTACTGATAGGTGACAGATAGCTTATTTGCATGTCTTGTCCTCTGTCGCTCGACATAAAGTAAGAGACGACAAAACTTCCGAATAAGCTATCCGACAAATCATTTTCGACTACAGTTTGCTACGAGCCTTAGATATTTGGTTAATTTTTTCCACCGTGTCTATTTGATATAGCAATTAAAACATTTAAATGTCAGCGGAGTCGTCAAGGATCAATCAAGATCTTGTATTACCTAGGTTTAGTGCAAGGTTAGTGCTTGTACTCCGGTGCCTAGAGTTTCGAAATTGGTATTATTCATAGATCAATGTAGATCTAGTAACAGCCGTTTTCGCTCATATTTTCTACTAATTCTAGTAAACCTACTAATCAGTTATTAGGAACAACCTTCTATTGATCTACAAATCTAGATATAATATAACAATAAGAAAATACAATATTTTGTGACTCATTGTATTCAAAGAAACTAATTGATTTCTATACTAACATCCTCAAAATAATTAATTACATCAGTCGGACGAATTATTGTCATTTTATGTATTAATGCTAAATTATTCGTGTTCTCATTAGTCTTTAGGTATTGTGTACTAATTTAATGAAATCTAAATAAAACAACTAATTCGAAAATATTTTGGTGATTACTTTAATTTAAATAATTTAGATGTTGTGTTAGAAGTGAATTTTCTTAAAATAAATTTATTATTCTAAAGTTTACGGCCTTACAGAAAAAAGCGTGAAATAACGCTCAGGCGAACTGGTAAGATGCCATCGCTATTTACGAAGTTAGAAATCAAAAATGAATGATAAGATGAGATAAGATTGAGTGATAACTCAGCGAACGTTATGTCGAACGTGTTTTTAATTAATGATGGCATTGGCTAAGCCCTTTGTAGGTGACGGGACGAGGAATTTCACTAGTGAAATGATTGGATGTACGATATTGAAGTCCGCGTATTCACGAAAACACTATTACAATATAATATTACAAAGGTTATGAGGCACAATAAAACAATTAAAAACAGAAAATCTAGACTATTGACTAATTAGTGGAGCGTGTATGTGCACTCGACCGCCCGAACTTAGGAGCCCTATTACAATCTGCACTCTGCGAGATTAGGTATTCGAAGCGTTGCCGGCATTTCGAATTTTGTAGTAATTTTGCAGTTGTATTTATCGGTTTTATTGAAATAGGTTAATAAATTCATACTTTAATTATAAAATCTTTATTCCTCATGAAGTAACAATTTTTCTGATATAAATTTTGCTTAATAGTATTATCATAGATAGGAGTAATTCACAGTTAACTTAAAGCTATTTTCGAAGTTTTTTTAGCTTAGAATAAGATTTTTTCTATATTAAATCAAAGATATTTCCAAATTCTAAGGCCGCTACAAACTATACGACTATATAGGAGATAACATTCTCATTTTATTATTTCATTTGCTTAGAACAGTAGTTTAATCCAGGAGCTCAAAAAACTCACATTTTATGAAAATCTTTCTCTGCAATTTTGGGTTTAATTAAAAAGTAAAGCAAAATTTACAAAAAGCGAGGCTTACCGCTACGAAATAGGCCAATAGCTATTCTGCACTATTAAATATGTCAAAATTGTTAATGTTATAATCTTTGTTTCTGAGATCAAGAACGCCATAATTGACCATTCTCGCAAAAATCTCAGTCGAGATGTAATATGCCTCTTAAGAACTAACTCCCGTTTCCCGCGTTTTCAAGCGCGGGCGCGGGGCCAGCGCTGCAAAATTTATATAATACGAGCGGACCCGATAGACGTTGTCCTGCCGGGCTGATTTGTGAATCTAAACCATCCAGGACGCCACCCAAATGCATTCAAAAAAATTCATTCAAATCGGTCCAGCCCTTTAGGAGTTTATTGACATACACACGCACAGTAGAATCATATATATATAAAGATAGACAATATTAACATATTTTTTTACATTTATAGGACGTGTAGCAACAGGCAGTACGGCGATAAGACGTATTTGCGTAAGTCGCGTCGCTAACACCCTTCATAAAAATATTTAATTCTCTCATTAAGATATGCATGTGTGGGAACCGTACATTTTACCGCGATGAAAAGTAGCCCATGACCTTCCCCGTGGTCTGCTCTATGTCTGTGCCAAATTTCATCAAAATAAGTCTAGTAGTTTTGTAGCCTATTCAATGCAAAAACAAACAAACAAACAAGTCTTCTACAAAAATAATTGATATCGATGATATTAAAGATATTAAAGACTTATATTAAAAAATGTTTGACTTCAATGATTTAACTCGAATTTACGAGTAACTATAATAATAATAAACTAATCTGTTTCTGAGCTGACCTTTCTTTTAATAATACTGATTTGTATTTTATGTCCACGTGGGTAACAATTATTCTGATTGGTAATTAATTGGCTTCTGAAGATAGCCTGTCTTCGGCCGGTTTGCGCAAAAAATATTCAGATCATAAAACCTTATTTAATGAAGGCTAGCTACTGCCTGTATAGCTGTATATCATTATGCAAATGATTACCACATACTAAATAAAATTATATACTTTATTGCCATAAAATTATTATATACCATTCATTAAAAATATAATGTAATAAGGATCAATGCCTAAAGACAAATTGTTAATTCACAAAAACATATTAAGCTAGTTACATCGGAGCATGAGATGTAAACTACCCTAAAATCTAATTCAAAAACCGGCCAAGTGCAAGTCGGACTCGCGCACGACGGGTTTCGTACAAAACGATAAAAAACACGCTTGTTGTATGTTTGTATGTTGTATACCCCTTAAATATTTATTTTATTCTGTTGTATAGTATTTGTTGTTATAGCGGCAACAGAAATACATCATCTGTGATAATTTTAACTGTTTAACTATTACGATCCATGAGATACAGCCTGGTGACAGACGGACGGCCAGCGGAGTCTTAGTATTAGGGTCCCGTTTTACCCTTTGGGTACGGAACCCTAAAAACTGATTAAAGTGAATGACTGAATAGTGATGATGAAGAAAAGTGACATTTTAAATTCTTATTATTTTAAGCCTTCCTGGTATATTTAGTACTAGCTTCTGCCCGCAGCTCCACCCGCGTATTTACATTATTCTACGGGAACACTGTACTTTTTGGGATAAAAAGTAGCCTATGTGTTAATCCAGAGCTTAGCTGAAGCTTAAACTATGACCATAACAAATTTCATCAAAATCCGTTCAGCTTATTTGCCTGAAAGAGTAACAAACATTCATCCATCCTCACAAACTTTCACATTTATAATAGTAGTAGGATAAAATGCTATGAACAGTACAATATTAAGGAATGTAATATAGACATTCCTTACAGAATATTTTATGCCCTGTATATTGAATTAAATCTGCGTAACATCGGCATAAACAATGTAACAAGGGCAATCAAGGGTATCAAAAACGGTCAATAAGAATTATCGATTATTTTTCTGTCACCAGGCGGCGCTTGCTAGCACTACGGTCCTTGTCGTGTCAAAAAGCTGTCAGATGTCACGAATTTAAAAATCCTCATTACAATTCGATTTTCAAAAACGACGGCTCCAACGACGTATTCAATCTTGTTATGAATCGACCGTTTGCGTCGCGTCGTGGGGAAATAACAATATCACCGATTAAAAAAAACTGCCAAACTAATAACCATTAGATTTCCTGTTAGGTTTGTTTGTTTGACTGTACATACTAGTAGGATTCAACTATACACTATAACAAATATTTTAATCTAGAGCATGTTTATGCTCTATTGGCATATGGTATATGGCATGATAGCAGTTTTACTACCATGCCTAATTATATCAAATTGTGTTCAATACTTTTTGCGTGAAAGTCGAGTAACAAACATCCCTCCATTCATACGTCCATCCATCCATCCATACATTCATCCCCACAAACTTTCATATTAATTATATTAGTAGTATTCTGTACACGTCCTGATTTTATTTTCCTTCTGCGTTATAATGATCTTTTCCATTTGATAATTATAATCTACTAGCTGTTGCCCGCGGCTCCGCCCGCGTAAGAACAGTATCCCTAGGGAACACTGTACTTTTTCGGGATAAAAGGAGCCTATGTTTTAATCCAGAGCCTAAACTACTACCATACCAAATTTCATCGAAATCCGTTCAGTAGTTTTTGCGTGAAAGAGTAAGAAACATCCATCCATTCTCACAAATATTCACATTTATAATATTAGTAGGATTCCTAAGCGGTGGGCAGTGAATAAGATATGGGACCACAAATGACATTGCCAAGGTCATTGACATTCAAAACGTGACATTTCTCATAATCATTGACGAACGTCGACTGATCGTAAAAAAGCTATTTGCATATATGATTTTACTAGCCGTTTAATTGTCCAAGCTACAAAAAATTATGGTGGACGCTCCTTGAAATCGACAATAACCTGTAACTATAACGATAATATTATTACAGTTAAGTAGGCAATGACTAATATATTATATAGAGGAAAGATTTGTTTCTTTTTTGTTCGCATTAAAAGGGATCTGAAACAAATTTGATTGAATTTGATTTGCTGAAATTTGGAAAAGATGTAGAGTAGTCCGCGGGAAAGGACGTAAGCCGCTTGTCATCGCGGGAAAATGTATGGTTCCGCCATTTTCCCGCGATTATAGAAATACCGCATTTTCTTGTGTGCGTACGATATCGCGAGAGTTACATCTAGTAACTTATAAATCGGATGCGTACTCGCATTTCGATGCCCATCAGACATTTCTAGGGTACCAAGCAATATTAACAATAATGTCACCAACAAGTTTAACAGCTTAAATAGATTTTTGATCATCGTACTATTTTCCGAGTGATCGGTCATTTACTTCGGACTGGAAAGAAACGTTTCTAATTCTGACTCAACGATATTAAAATACGAACATTACTCTTATGAGTATCTTAGATTAAAATGAGGTAGTGATTTAACTACAAAACATTTGTCCCGTCTGTGCCACTTCTGTTATTTTAATCAAGTTGACATCAAACGTGGCAACTGCATATTGATCTGTTCCCACGTAAACACATTACCCTCCTTCGCCATGTCGGGCATAATTCTATCCTGAGAAGAAAGTGACCAACAAAAGGTTATTGAAAGCATCACTTTTAATGGCAAGAAAGTACATAACACGAAAAGCAAGTATACACTTCACTTTTCTTCATCAATTGCATCTACTTAAACGTAAACAAGAGATTAATTCGACTAAATTATTGCGTCAATTGCGTATATCTTGATGGCACATTAAATACGTGACACATAAATTGGTGGCATTTTGTGACTAATTTTTCTCTTCGTTTAGTTTACCTACATTCAATAGGATCTAAACGGATTATAGCTAACTGTGAGAGTGCTTGGTTAAGCAGTGTTATATAATATGAAAAGTTACTTATTTCGCATAATAATATTTTACATAATGAGGATATATTTTAATAACGGATCATTGCATAGAAAATTTAATAGGTAAGCAGATTTATTTATTGCAACAGTTCCACAGTGGTCTTAGAATAATTTCTAGATTTAAATTCAGATACTCTGACATTCTAGTCTAGTCCCTAGTTTCGCATCGCATATTTAATTTCGATTATAGAATGCTTCCTTCCACGAAGTTACATATGAAGTAGCTTTTGCCCGCGGCTCCGCCCGCGTAAATGTAAATGTATCCAAGTAAACCAGAGCCTAAACTACTACCATACCGAAATTCATCCAAATTCGTTAAGTAGTTTTTTTGCGTGAGTGTGTAACAAACATCCATCCATTCTCATTCCTCACAAACTTTTACATTTATAATAGTAGTAGAATAATAAATAATATATGATCTACTTTTAATAACAAAAGTGCTTAACCAAAATTTTGACACCTCAAATACAATATTATGTAATGTTTACCATAGCATTTGCTTAGAATAAAAATATTATTAATAATCGTCTAACCATTGAGCATTGATTTTCCCCTACATTAATTTAATTACTTACTACCTTATCTTTACTAGAAAATGATGATGATATTCCATAATCAAAGTGGTCTCATTGTTTTAGATACGCAACAAAACATTCGTGTAGGTACCAAGCCCGAGAAAAACAGTTCTAAGCACCAGTATTTGTACGTGATACGGAGTTTTATCGATTCCAGATTGAGGGTCGAGAGACTTATGTGTTTTTAAAACTACGAGAACGTAAATTATTGTGTTGCATTTAGCGAAGACTTATAAATAATTAATTTAATTTTTATACTAAGTTTATCTTTTGGTATCTCATTAACCTTAGATTTATCTATTTTTAGCAACCAAACTTTAATGTTTAAACTACTTTTCATCTAACTTAGACTTAGTGGCAGCCTTGATGGTAGAGTCGATATGAAATACTCTGCGACGTGATGGTACAGTTACGCAGCTCAATTAGCAGCTATTGTGTTTTACTGTACCAAAATTGTATTCTCTACTTGAAAATATTATAACTAATATTGGTAATCACTTGAAAATAAGTACCTACATATAAAACATTTTGACGTGGTGTACATCTATAGACATTAGATATTTTAAAACCTATTTATTAGGCACTACTTAACAACAGTCAATTTTGCGTCGTGAATTTTCGCGTCAGGTCAAAAACCCGAAAAGTTCACTGTCCAGCGCCAATATTTATATAATGGTGTATGTATAGAACTCGAACAATATACATACCCACATCTGAGCAAAGGTTAGGTATCAAACGAATAGATGATTGATGGAAGCTTATCAGCTAACCCATTTATATTGTATACTAACTGTAAAAGGAGTGATGAAAAATGAAAATATACAAATTAAATTTAAAAGTAAAATATTTAACATTTGCATTCAACTTATCTTAACGTATGGAAGCCAAGCTTGATCCTTAACCAATCAAAACCTGGCCAAACTAGCTACTTGTCAACGTGCAACGGAACGAAGTATGCTTGGAATTAACAAAATAGATCGACTAAGAAATGAAATAATCAGATAAAAAACTAAAGTTCGGTGAAAATAAAACGGCTTAAGTGGAAATGGGCAGGACATATGATTAGAGGTAAAGACAAGTGGACTAAAAGAGTAACGGAATGGTATCCTAACGGCAAAAGACAAAGAGGAAGACAAAACAAAAGATGGGCAGATGACTTCAAACACATAGCAGGGATAACGTGGAGCAGAGTAGCTAGAGAGTAGAGATAGAATATAGAATATAGGAGGAGGCTGGAGGAGGCCTTTGCCAAATGGCACATGGAGCGACAGGCAAGAAGATATATATTTTTTTAAATTATAGAAATACTAGATTAAGTAAAAATAAGTTAGATTTACGTTACACATTTTTTAGTTAGTCCATTTAGTTTAGCTCTGTTATAAAAGCTATAAATAAAAATAATAAAATAACTGTAATTTACGGTTGTAAAGATGAATTTCACCTAAGGCTGTTCGCGAGCCAAATTGGAAGACAATTTATGAATCAATCAATCAATTTATGGTTCAATACTAATTTAAATCTACCATAACTCAAAAGGAAATAACGGAGGGGTGAACTTTCGTAAGATTTCAGTTTTTTGTTTTGTTACTGTTTTATATTGCTACGTTATGAAATCTAGTATTGCATGTAATATTAGAAATATAGTTTTTATGCGCATGACATATTTATGTTGAAAAACTATAAAAATTAACTTTATTTTTAAACTAGATGTTGTCCGCGACATCGAGAAAATCCCGCAGCACCCGTATATTTTGCCTCAACAAATCCCGCAGCACCCATATATTTTGCCTCGGCAAATCCCGCAGCACCCGTATATTTTTCCTCGTCAAATCCCGCAGCACCCGTATATTTTGCCTCGACAAATCCCGCAGCACCCGTATAATTTGCCTCGACAAATCATATGTCCTTCCGCGTGGTCTAATCTATATATGTGCTAAATTTTATCGAAATCGGTCAAGTAGTTTCGGAGCCTATTCAATGCAAACAAAGTAACAAATATTTCCTCTTTATAATCGTACTACCGTTAAGTAAAGTTTGAAAGACATAAGCGTTTGATCCACTTGTCGTCTCTCGTGACACACGTCTTGTGACCTTATACAACATAAAGATGTTAGAAATTAGTATAGATATATTTACGAATGCACACTTTTCATTAACATCTTATATACTTTCTTTTCATGGCTATAGCTGTAGCCTCTACAACTTTATGCATATGCTTATACCTATAGTTGTAGAGTCTACAGATATAGGTATATATAATATCTCCTATTTGTTGCTTAGGAGTACCAATGTCAAATAATTTAATCATTTAAAGTCACATTGCGCTCCTAAGCAACAATTGTTTTGGCAGTCATCCTAGTGACTACATTTATGTTATGAATCTGCTAATGAGGCTTAGGAATGAAGATCTACTTTCAAGAAATCTCTTATTTATTAGCAATATATTATTCCGATAGCTTGTTTGCATCTTTTGTCTCCGTCGCTCAGTATAAAGTAAGCAGCGACAAAACAAAGGAATAAGCTATTAGACACTTATTAGGCGATTGTGAAACAGGTGTTGAATCTACATCTTCATAAAAACTCCTTTGATTGTTGCTTGTAAAATTAATTTATAAGATGTACCCTGATGAAAATATATATAAATTTCGATCCTGTTTGTATATGGAGAAGGACGAAGGAAGGCATGGTGGGCCAGCTACCCGAATTTCGATGATAATGAACAGAAAGTGTAACACTTGAAACGTCATATGACAACCATGTCATATTACAACTAACAATATAATTTACATAAGCAGACAACAAAACCCAGCGCGCCAAAATAATATGTTAATTGATGTAACATGTTACAAACCTATCTAATGTCGATCGAGTGCGAGCTATTTGAGACTGGATTGTAAATAAATTACCTATGTCCTTGTGTAACAAAAAATATTATTAACACAAAAAAGTCGGATCCAGTATAAAGCTAATATTTATAACAAAGGGTCTACCTCAAACATTATTGCGTATTAAATCATTTTAGATTTTACTTAAATCTCTTGAAGCCGTCAAGATATTGAAGTCCAACAGAAGTGAGGTGTATGTCCCCGCACTTGACTGTTGTTATAATTGACAGTTATACACTAATATAATAATCTTGATTAGTGCCTGGTATCTGAGGTGAATTTGTCAGTAGCTCATCAATTCATTAGCGCTGTTGGTTCGATAACTTGTTTCTTAACAAAAAAGTGACATTATAGTATGAACTTAGCCCGTAGAGGTCCGTTTATCGATTCCATAACCCGTCATTGACGTTGCTACTGATAGATGTCGCTGACACAAAAAGGAATTTAAAAACTTTACCGAAAATTATTATTTTCATTTGCTTAAAAATAGGTTAAAGCTCAATTTCACTACCAAAGTAACTCTTTTGTTTCATAAAACTAGTTTGTTTCATGAAAAAAAAAAGTTACTTTGTTTACCCTAGCCGAATTAAAACAGCATAAAATTATTTATCTTCCAATTTGAGAAAGATTCATCTAGTGACCGATAGATGGATCTTTTGAGACTGCGCCAAATAAACTTCGTTTATATGGAGTTTATGTAAAATCTTCACACACCGGGCCTATAACATAGGTAATCCAGGTAAGAACTAGCTTATCATATAACCTTATACATACAAATTATATTTGCTATTCTTGTAAACAGTTGTATATGTACTATATTCAAAACATTTTAATACGATTTTTTAAATGTATATTGTTCTAATTGTAGTTTCACTCATGGGAATATCTTTACTTCTGTAATCTTTAAATATAAGAGTGTCTTCCATCTAAATGATGCTAATCTTAATCTAAAAGCTTGTTTGTATATTTTCAAATACAAAACCAATAGTTATGAACCAAAACATCCAAACATTTTGACAGTCATTGTAGAACAACTGAGACCATAGAGAATAGTTTGGTTTAATTAAATAGGTACGTAATGACGGTGGAAATATTTTCATTGTTCAATTAGTGAAATAACTAGACCATTAAGGAGCCAAAACTAATCGGTGTACTGCTGTACTGTTCTAGGTAATAAAGCTATTATTGACTTTCCTTTATGATAAGTAAATATAATAATTGTATTGTAAAAACACTTTCGTACAGATGAACTGTACGAAAGTGTTTTATCGTGATAAGCTACAAAGCTACTTATACTAACTATTGTTTTGTAAATTATTGTATTGTAAACTATTGTCGTTGGCTTCTAAGTTTGTCAATTAACTAAAAAAAATGTAAGAACTAGCCTCTGGTGACTGGTGACGGGTTATTTAGACGTTGCCCGCGACATCGTGTCCGCTAAAAGAAAGTCCTCGGAAACCGTACATTTTTCCGCAATAAAAAGTAGCTTATGTTCTTCCTTGTCATCTGCTCTATATCATATAGTATTTATATATTTATATATAAAATATATTTATATATGAAACAGATAAAGATGCGGCGTGGAATACAAACTCTAGACTATACATTTTACCAGTGATTTGTTATTTAATGATTTTGTGTTAGTACAAATAACTACAAACTACATTCGTTTGAATAGTCTCTGTCAGATAATCTGGGCTTCGTTAGGTAATTAATATTTGGGGTAAATTTTATCAAACTCCACAATACGGAGTTAGTGAATACTTGAGGTGTTCCGGCTTTTACTAATGTTTAATAATTAATAAAATAATAATAAACACTTACCGCGTAAACAAGGAATTGGTTAGCCATGTTGGGGTTAGCCTCCTGAGTACCAGAGCTTTCGATGAACGTGCGCCTGCCGCAGCGGTCTCCGCAGGTTTGGTCGCCGCTCGCCGGGTCGACACAGCTTTTTGCCCACTTCTGCCCACTACCACCACCGTGAGTTCTCGACTCGAAGTTCCAATTCACTTTCATCGAGTGTCATCTGATGTAGTCAGACTTAATCAAAATCAGAATCAGTCTGTTGATAACGAAAAAGCGTCACCATCGTCACCATTAAATAGCAGATTATGCAAATTCTTTTTTTTTATAAATTCCAGACGACTGCTTGTTTATTTTTGAAATCTAAAAATAAATAATTGCAGGCCGATGTTGATCATTTTGTAAATCTGAGTTGATAACTCAGATTTAATAAAGACTTGTCGTCTAAAAATTATACATATTATACAATAAGAATTAAGAATGTTATGCAATTATTTATTAGTACCCCAAATGTGATTGAAACAAAAAGGTTTATCTGTCCCGACTTGACAAAACGTGTGGAAAATTTTACTTCGAGTTCTCGTAGTAATTGTCAAAGTAATGTGAAAGTCGCAGGTGATATTCATTTGGATATTTTCGTAAGTTCGTTTATTATCCTAGATGCATTCAATAGCGTGTGACTAATTTACTTTTTAATTATAAAACGATACTAAGTTCATGCAAATTTCTATTTTTTCACATGACCTTTATAGAAAACCTAAAATTCAAATAAATCAACAAATATACCGCAATATTTTTAATTTTGGTAATAATTAAAACATTGTTTAAGATTTCAGAACAAACGCCTCAATCCTCAGACCTCACACCCTTTTATTTCGCCCGCTATTCGCTTTTGTATTACAATGTTCATAATAATTTTAGGAATTGTGTTAGTCATATTTTATTTACTTACTTACTTGTCCCAAAACATAATATTTTACATGTTATTATATTAATTATAATAAAGCATTTTACCTTAGATGTAGTCATTCAGATTTTACGTTTTTCTAAACCAAAAAGCAGCCTGTTTCTTTGGTTACGTTTACGTTTTCCTTCCAAGTTTCAAACATCCACAGACAGTCGCAATATTTTAATGAGTAACTAATTGAACTTGGTTTCTACGATATCTTAAAAACTTTTGCGATGGAAAGACTTGGCTTTTTTGCAATTAATATTAATATGGGATAATCTTTAGTTCGTTGAATTTCATTTTCTTCAGGTCTTGTACGATGCATCAGAAATCGTGGTACTTTGCATAAAAAGGCGAAATTAAACCCTAACAATCCTATTTTACAGATGACTTACTCTAGATATAGAAATTTTTGTAACAATTAGCTAAAAAAGCTTAAAACTGCATACGAACAAAACGAATTTCGAAAATTTAAAAATAATCCTAAAGGTATGTGGAGTACTAGTAATAAAATAACATACTTAAAAAAGACAAATGCGCCACCAATCGATCTTTTAAATATTTCACAGAATTGTCACGACTCGGTGAATTATGTTAACAGTTACTTTGCAGAAATAGGTAAAACTTTGGCTGATGCGATATTACTTAAGCGAAACACTAATTCGCCAAATCTAGTCAATATTCCCGAACAACACTCACAAAGAGATTCAATGGTACTAAGTGATATAGATCACGCAGAAGTAGAAGCCATAATAAAAAAAAAATTAAAAATGATTGTGCAACAGGCGTAGATAATATTTCGACATTGGTTATAAAGACTGCCGTGACAAACTTGACCCCCCCTATGACATTTTTATTTAATTTATGCTTCTCTTCTCTACTGGGACTTTCCCGGAGACCCTTAAGCGTGCACTCGTTCATCCCATTCATAATAATAATAATAATAATAATATCTATGGACGCTTCACACCACGTCAATCTGGCCCCGTGCTAAGTATCCGAGGAACTTGTGTTACAGGTACCAGAAAACGGGAAGTATATTTAATACTTTTATACTATACATATATTTAAGATTTTTATTATATTATACACATATTTAAAACACATCCATGACCCAGGAACACAGAAAAACTTTTTGTTCCTTCGGCGGGATTCGAACCCGCGACCTCCGGCTTGAGCACCAACGCGCTGAACCACTGAGCCACAAAGGTCGTCAAAGGGTGGGTAAATTGGTAAATTCATAAGGGTGGTAACAGAGATTGTGTAAGCAACTATAGACCTATTTCTGTATTTACTATCGTTTCGAAGATCCTAGAAAAGCTTCTAAATTCTAGGTTAATTGGGTTCTTAAGTAAGAATCATATTATTGCTGAAAATCAGTATGGTTTTTCTAAACGTAAATCGACAGATGATGCTACTTTACACGTCACCGAAACGATAGCTAAATGCTTAGATAAGGGTGACAAAGTTTTAGGAGTGTTTTTGGATTTATCTAAGGCCTTCGACACGGTTTCTGTGCCACTTTTATTGAATAAGTTAAAATCTATCGGGGTACGCGGTGTTGTTTTGGATATTTTTCAGGACTACCTTTCGGAGCGCTCTCAGTGTGTAAAGATAGGAGAATTTCTGAGCAGTCCCACTCGGCTCTCTTACGGTGTGCCTCAAGGAAGTGTTTTAGGACCTACCCTCTTCCTTATATATGTGAATACCTTATGTACTCTCAAGCTAAATAACTGCGAGATTTTCGCATATGCTGATGACACGGCCTTGATTGTATATGGGGGCAGTTGGGAGGAGGTTAAGCTTCATACAGAGGTTGCTCTCAGAGAGATTATGAAGTGGTTAGATATTAACTTGTTAACCTTGACCCTGGACAAAACTAAATATATACCATTTTCTGCACGCTCTAATCCTAAACTACCTGAGAAATTTTGTATTGTGGCCCATACCTGTGCTGGTAATGTCTGTCATTGTTCCAACTTAACGTTAGTAACTAAAATTAAATATTTAGGACTTGTCCTAGACAGCAATCTCTGTTGGTCTCCCCACATACAAATTCTTACATCGCGCATAAGAAAACTGATCACTGTCTTTCGTAAACTAAGGAGCTCGGCAGATATCAATACGTTAAGGTGTGCATACTTTGCTTTCGCACAATCTCTTATACAATTCTGCATTATCGCATGGGGAGGGTGTGGAACCCGTACTTTACTGCCACTGGAGCGTGCTCAGCGCGCTATCCTATAGGTAATCTATGGGTATCCTCGTCGCTATAGTACTCATCTTCTATATAGAGAGTCTGAGGTGCTCACGGTTAGGCAACTGTTCATCATGAGTGCGATTCTTCGTAAACATAGAGAGCTCCACTACGTACAACCTAGCAAACGAAGTACATGGAAAATCTGTTCGATAGTTTGTCACCGAACCTCACTTGCCCGGCGACAATTCTACGTCATCTCCTCTCACCTCTACAATACAGCGAACAAACATAGTAATTTGTATACTACTTCTTACATTGAGCAAATGCAAACGAGTTATTTTAAATTGGTTAGTTTCTTTAGATTACAATAGTACTGAAAAATGTTTACAAAATCCATATACATAATTTACATCCCTATGAATATACAATATATACACACACCCACAACACAACACACACATACACACAGCACATAAACACACACACAACATATTGCACGGAACCACCATCTTCCATACCATCTTGGAATTTACTAATATTTTTTTTATTTTAACTTAATTCAATTATGTTTGAATTTATTCATTTGTTACCTGTATTAGTTAAACAGTCATATTGTACCTACTTGTTTTTTAAGGCTTTTTCCTAGTTCCTAGAGCCGAAAACTCAGGCAGCTGTGACACAGTTAATACTAGTACGGCTGCCGATGTTATCTTTACTGTCTATTTTGTGGATATGTCTTTGTTATTTGCTGATTTGTATTTTGTATTATTTTAGTTCAATAATAAATAAATAAATAAAATAAATAAAAAAATAATTTTTATCTAATTTTCTTTAAAAAATCTTAAATGCGTCAATATATTTTATATTATAATGTAGCGATACAAAACATACAAAATTTACTAAAATCATTTTTTACTTGAAATCACAAATATCTAGCTAAAACAGAATTTTAGATATATTTAAAGCTATATTCAGTAGAATAAAACTATACTAAAGTAGACAAAGCACAGTTTAGTCGAGTAATTACTAACTAAAAATAAGGCTTAGAATTCACATTTTATTATTGTAGAGAGAAGAGTATTTGTAGAGTATCTTGCTTGCCACTGGCACGATCCTTTTCTTGCCAGCCCGTCTCACACATGAGCAAGTCTTCGTCAGTTCTTAGATCCGTCTTTGTTTGTCTTCCCGGAACAAAACTAATATGCTGTTTTATCTTACCAGACGCGCCTGCTTTACCCATGCCTCCAGTATGACCCATTTCGTCCATTTTTTCCAACTTTATCTCCTGATTGATGTTGAATATGTTCTGAGGTAGTACCGTCTTCGTTATATTCTCATTTTTCCTCCTTTCTAATCTTATTTCGCTTTCCCTGTGATTAACTGATCCTCTAAAATTCACGATGACTGTGGGTTTAACTACAGTTTGCGAGTCTCGATTGCCGATTTGACTTTGGCCTGACATGGTGTTACTGATTGGTTTATCTTCAACAAACGGAGGTTCCGAACTTTCTTCTTCTTCCTTGTTCTTAATAGATACTCTATTATTTGTTGGTTTTGGTTTAGGTTTCTGGTTTTTTGGTTTCTGCGTGGATGGCTTTGTGTCGTTTATATCGCTCGGAGTGTTTACGAAAAGCACGATCTCCTCTTTTGCTGCGTCATCTTTACTTGCGTTGATTTTAAGGTTTTTGGGGAATCGATACTTCAATGGGGGCATTTCTATTCTATCGTTTCTTCGCGGTGTGAAATTTGTGTCACCAGGTAGGTAAAGTAGTTCGTTCTGAAAGCCATAGTTCTCGAAGTGGGGTTCCAGGCTGTTGTCTTCGTTTTGATTAAGGTTCTCCGGGAGCCTGGACCTGAGTCGGATGGATTCGATGACGTCGTGGAAGAGGGACCTCCTTTGGTAGGGTTTGGAGACTTCCCGATCGGAAGGTGGATGTGCGTTGCAGATTATCATGAGGTAAGCGACGCATATGAAGCACTGCATCTGAAAACAAGAAACAGTAGAAATAGAGTAGGTAGCTGCAAAATTATTTTTATGAAAGTGAACCAGCTACTAAATAGGCTCTTGAAAATTCAAATGCGTGAAAACCGTCAAAGAATAAGCACTATAAAAATACATAATTGTAAGAAGTTTTTAGATTATCTTCCATATTTTTCTCGTGTTTGTAACGAATCTCCTCCAAAACAGCTTGACCGATTTTTAATAAGATTTGCAGGTGTATTTGGTAGGTATGACAAGAGGTTGTAAATTATATTTTACACCTCTAAGTGATAAGGGTGACCCACCCATTTTTTTTTTGTTTTTTTTTTTTTATTATTATAATATTATGATTTGACTATAAAAATACATTTGCCGCAATCCAAGAATATATTTATTTAATACGTAATACGTAATTTTCAACCCTCAGTGGTCGGTTACTCTTTCAAACATAGCCATGTAGGTGGTAGGAGTTGAGTAGGTGTAGTTAATATGGCCGCTGCTGAGGAGGTGGCACCGATGGGTTTTAGTGGGTAACCCCGGGTGCGCTCCTCACCCCGCACCTGGGCGAGTCTCACATAGCCCGGCGGTCCCCCCCAGTCCGCTGGGCATTCATAAAGAATTTCCCATCGTAAAAAATAATAATATTGGTGTAGTTAATATGTGTAGGTTGTAGATGCAGGTAGTATGTGTAAAACATCCAGGTGGATAAAGGTAAGGTATTTATTCCAGTTCATAGTTTAAACAGAACAACGTCTGTCGGGACAGCTAGCTATCATTATATAAATTATATACTTTTAATTGTTTTTAAAATACTTTTATAAATAAATAACTAATAACTGGATAAGCGATGACAATTAAAATCTGTTTTAAAAATGAATGTCTCATCCATTTATGGTTGCTTCATGCTTCGTTGATGTCTTATCCTTATAAGGCTCTATAATAATAAGGACTTTTTTGTGTTAATTGTGTGTGATTTGTGAATCGCAGGTTATTACTTACGTCTATTGGCCTCGCTTGCTATAAATTATTCAATTTATGTAAAATATTATTACAAATTAAAAAATTTGCAAAATATTATTTTAAATTAAAAGTTTCCGCAATAGGCTAGATGACTGTTTTTTTTTATTGCATAAACGAATAGTAACTCTTAAATATGAGAAAAGCTCTCAGGAGAAACAGTAGGTATGTCAAAAGTCAATATTTTCAAGTATCGTGAAAACGCTCCATACTAAAGTCGTACCTAGCTGTGATGTCACGCCTAGGTAAAAGTGTATGAAGTATACGGCCGCAGGAACAGATTTGTAAATATCTCCGATATTTGTGCGTTTAAGTTCATACTTACCATAATGAATGTCTTTGTATATTATCATGGAAGTAAACTAATGGTTTTGTTTACTAATTTAGCAAAAAAAACTTTTTGTACTTTTTAGATGTATGTATTTAATTAAAAACTACACATAAAATATTATATTTGTTTACATTTACCAAGTAGTAATGCCTCAATATTTCTAAATACATTAATGAAACTAAATATTTTAGATGTATCATCTGCCCTATTAATCAAGACCAAAATTAGCCAAAATTAGGCTGGACGCCGTACTCGAGTTTTAGCGAGATACAGGTTTTGCAATTCATTTTTTTATATAAAAGAAGAAGATTGTGTACTTTACACTTTATTTTTTACTATTTTTAGTTAACGATATATGTATTAAAAGTTAATATAACCGAATTATAACACTTTTCTCCCCTGACTTACAGTATCAAATTTTAGCTACATTATTATTACGCATATTCATTATAATCAAAAAATAAAAATAAATTGAATCAAATAAAACAAACTAGAAATATATTGTCAATAAAAAAAATATAATCGATCTAAATCACTTTTTAAACACGAAGAAATTCATCTTATTAAAATTGACAAAAGGAACGCTTCATGATTCAATTGGTAAAAACTAACCATCTTTATATTATGTTACATTCATTCACTTTATTCTTAAGGTCTAAAATAAAAAAGGACATAATTTTAACAATTAACTTCAAATCACGAGTATGTCTAGTAGGTAAATTGCTTAGCGAGAAAAGTCTAGAATCTAGCCTACAACAAAACATAGCCTACCTTGTGTGTGGCTGCGTCTGCACTGAGCGGCTGAGGGTTGAGTGAACCTGCGTGAACTAGCCAGGGCTTGGCTAACTTTTGTCTAGCTCTCAGGTAAACACTAGGTAGGAAATCTATTTTCTTAAGCTTTTCATTTGTAACCTCATACCATACATATTTGATATTACCTAATTTTGAATCTAAAACTCAATTTTAAAATGTAATAATATAATATTTATAAAATTTAATAATAATATAATATTATATTATCGGTTTCTCGAAAACAGCTGCAAGTATTACCGTGAAATTTAGTATGAAGGGAGTTACTAGTACTTAAGGGAGAAAAATCGATCTAACTAGATCTTATCCTTGGTAAACTCTTCATTTTTAAGCTACATTATACACACACCGGCATATTTAGCGGAACATAAAATAAAGGTTTGATATGATGATACTGATCATATAAGGTTGCGGGCTGGTTTATACGTCATTTAATTTAAAAAGAAATATTTTCAAATTAAGAAAACAACTGAACATCACATTTTATGCAATTGTTTTAATTTTATTCAATTACACCTTATCTGGAGCGAACTTCGAGTATTTCTTTCTTCTGAGTTTGATTTAAAATTTCATTGAAATACTGTTTTTTGATAGTTTTTTTTTAAACGCGTATCTTTTTGGAGTTGAGGACTGAATTATGCCTGACATAGCCCCAACGGAGATTGCCAGGGCACTCGAAATGCGAAGAAATGGTCAAACCTACAGAGTGATATCCAGAGATCTTCGTCGACCAGTTTTAACGATACATCGCAGTATCCAACAGTTCAGGGAGACCGGTACTTATGTAAGAAGAGCAGGACAAGGCAGAAAAAGACGCACTTCGAGTAGGGATGATCGTTTCGTCGATTCGATCGTCTTATTCGGCTTCGTGTACTTAGGCCGTCCAAGCCCGACATGAGTTAGAAGCAGTACCGGGTGTAACCGTAAGTGAGCGTACGGTACGAAGAAGGTTCGAAGAAGCTGGTTTGGGTTCATTTGTGCCCGCCAAGGCTCCAAGGCTCGAGGTAAATCATCGTAGAAACAGGTTAACTTTTGCTCAGGAACATCGACTTTGGAACGCGGACCAATAGAGTAAGGTATTGTTTAGTGATGAGTGCAGAATTCTCTTAAATCAAATTGACGGCAGGCAAATAATATACAGACGCAAAGGAGAACGACAAATTCAGACAAATTTTGAAACTACAGTTGCATACGGTGGTGGATCAATAATGGTTTGGGCGGGCATTTGTTTGGGAGCTCGCACAAACTTGGTAGTGATTGACAGAGGGAGTCTGACTGCAGACCGCTATATCAGAGAAGTTTTAGAAGAAAATGTCGTACCGTTTGCCCCATATATCGGTGACGTTTTTGTTTTTATGCAGGATAATGCTCGGCCGCATACCGCTCGGGTAACTCAAGCTTATCTTAATGATATGAATATCACTGTTATCGAGATCACCGGATATGACCCCAATAGAGCACGTTTGGGACTTGCTGAAAAGAAAAGTTAAGTCCAGAATTCCAGCTGCTGCCAACGTGGGTGAACTGCGAATCGCCGTAGTTGAGGAATGGCGGAGACTATCCCAGGAGACTATCGATAACATCATTCTCAGTATGCCTAGACGGGTAGAAACTTTAATAAGAGCACGTGGAGGAAATACGCGATATTAATCACCATTTTTATAATTTAATTAATTGTTATTTTAATATTAATTTTCACTTTTCCCGGTTACATGAAAAGTTCAAAAATGTACCATTTTTCACAAATAGCCTTTACTCGCAAAATCTGTTCTTAATGTGATCTCATTTTAAGTAAAACAAATGAAACTTTAAATAACAAAAGAAGTGTAGTAAGTAGATTTTAAAATAAAACCATATTTTTTTAATTATGGACCTTTTTTGTGTTCCGCTAAATATATTGTTTTATATTTGTTTATATTTTTTCTTTCGTCGTGCAACAACACATATAATAATCGATCTGTTATATCGACGCTACTACGTCAGTCCGATTGGAACTTTGGTATGCGTATGTATGCCAATGGTATGCGTATGCCAACAATGTGATTTGTGAAACAATCTCGAATTAAACTGACTTGGACTTTTCGCTCCGTTGCCATTTAAACTGAAAAAAATATAACAACTAACTAGCAGACAGACAGAAAATGAAGATTAACTGGTCTATTATATAACTAGGGACAGCTTACACTGAGACGCGACTTGACACAAATTGCGGAGATATAAGCAATTGTGTTCCTTATATCTCCGAAATTTGTGCATTTCTGAATAAACTTTAGAAACAAGTGACGTCATAGATTCCGCGACTTTTTTATGGAGCGATTTCACGTGACTTCACGAAATTCTATAAATATTTCTTTTTAACATGGTGTTTTTTCCTTCTCTTATTTCAGAGTACTATACTATCATTTATGCCATTTTATGCAATAAAAAACAATCATAAACAAACCTATTGAAATGTTATGGAGCTCTGGCTAAACTATGGCCTGCACCAGCGCAGCGGGAACAAGCCGGAACTGTTACATAAGACCTGATGTGAGCTTTTTGTGATCAACCGTTTTATGACCGTTTATAGTGTGGTTATCATGGGCTTAATAGATAGTAATTATGATCATGAAGTGTATTTTATTTTTAATTAAAATATGTAATGAAAATTATTGAATTAAAACACAGGCATAGGTATGCCAAGGCAATTCCCAAGGTGCTTTCGGGTGAAAGCACCTTGTGAAAGGTCTTGGGAGCTGAGTATTAAAAAATTCTTACTAATATTATAAACGTGAAAGTTTCTATGTATGGATGTGTGAATGTTTGTTTCTCTTTTACGCCATAACTATTGCACGATTTTTTTATACTTGATGATAATTGATAATTATTTATGAACTTTTATATGGTACCTGTTGTATGGTGCTATAACTTTTATATGGTGCTATTCTATTTTATTTCGGACAAAATAGTGGACAGCACGGTGTTGGGTTTCTAGTGGCTAAAAAATGGAAAAATAACATCATAGAATTTAGAGGATATTCTGAACGTATCGCGGTTCTCAAATTCAGCCTTAGTCCCAACAAGACGCTTACGCTAATACAAGTATATGCCCCCACAGCTGCATACTCAAACGAGGACGTAGAAGAATTTTACGACCACCTAAATAAAGCGTGTGATGAAAACAGAGGCACATTCAATATCATTATTGGCGACTTTAATGCAAAAGTAGGTTGCAGAGAAGAACGTGACATTCACACGATCATCGGAAAATATGGTCTTGGAGACCGTACTGAACGTGGAACTCGTCTTCTGCAATTCTGCTTTGGACAAAACCTCCATATCGCCAACAGTTTCTTTTATAAACAATCCCAAAGACGTTGGACTTGGGCGTCACCCGACGGATACACACGCAATGAAATTGACTACATTCTTTCAGCAGACAAACATTTAATTAAGGATGTCAGTGTCATAAATCAGATTAAATTCAGTTCGGACCATAGGCCATTACGAGCTAAATTGAAATTTAATTTTAAAATCCATCGGGCCAAAACATTCAAAAAACGTTTAATTAACCATTCAAAAGACATTCTAGTAACTAACTCAGAACAATTTAACTTAGAACTTTCAAACCATTTCAGTACGTTACAATTAGAAGGAACAGATGCTGAAACCCAATACAGTTCTATCACCACAGGAATTCTTAAAAGTACAAAGTGTATCAAAAAACAACCTAAACAAAAGAGTAAACTTACAATTAAAACTTTAGACTTAATAGAAAAAAGAACGAAAATGATAATAGGATCCAAGGAATACAGGGAAATAGATAACAAAATTAAAAGTAGCGTCAGAAAACATATTAGAGATCTCAATACTCATCTGGTCAAAGTAGCCCTAGAGAATAGCTCGTCTCTAAAAATACTAAAGCAAGGTATAATAAAAGGCAAATCGTGGATTAGTAGTCTTAGAGATTTAGAGATAATGAAGGAAGAAAGCATAACAATAGAGAAAAAATAATAAGCATAGCTACTATCTTCTATAAATCACTTTATTCTGAAAACACACCATCTGAAAATCAATATTTCAATTACTTTTGCCCAGAAACCATTCCTAACATAACTCCAGAAGAAATAAAGAAAGCTTTAAATAGTATGCCGTACAACTGCAGCCCTGGAGAGGATGGCATCAGCACTGATATGTTAAAAATCGCTTTACCAAATTTATTACCACATATCACGACTTTTTTCAACACTATTCTTAAATCCGGCAAGCTCCCAGACAAAATGTGCCACTCAAATATTGTTCTACTCCATAAAAAGGGGGACAAAAGCGATATTGCCAACTACCGTCCAATTAGCCTAACATCACACGTCTACAAAACTTTAATAAAAATAATACTAAATCGTATTGACCATAAATTAGATAAACAGCAGCCACCAGAACAAGCCGGATTCCGTCACAGTTTTTCTACCACAGACCACCTGCAGACCATTAACCAACTCCTCGAAAAGTACTCGGAATTCAACAAGCCCCTATACCTAGCCTTTGTTGATAACACCAAAGCCTTCGACAACATTAAACACCCCGCTATATTTAAATCTCTTTATAACCAAAACATAGATCCAACATACATAGAACTCCTTAGAATCATTTATGCCAATAGCACCGCTGATATAAAACTTAATACTACCGGTCCTAAGTTCCGAGTACTCAAGGGTGTCAAACAGGGTGACCCGCTCTCTCCCAAACTCTTTACTTGTGTGCTTGAAGAAGTCTTCAGAAAACTGAAAGATCCTTGGGCGGCGAGGGGCATTGAAGTTGGCGGAAAACGGCTAACAAACCTCCGTTTTGCTGACGACATTGTCCTGTTCGCTCTCACAGCCTCTAAGTTACACACAATGCTCCAAGACCTGAGCACTGCAAGCCTCGAGGTGGGACTAACAATGAATATGTCCAAAACCAAAATAATGACCAATAGCACGAAGCGTAGGGTCGAGGTAGACGAGCAAGAAATGCAATATGTCGACGAGTACATCTACTTGGGCCAGTTAGTTTCTTTTGAAAATAGACAAGGGAAGGAAGTCGATCGCCGAATCGAAAACGCCTGGAAGAGCTACTGGTCCATGAAGACGTTGATGAAGGGAAATTTACCGATCTCCCTGAAGCGCAGACTCGTCGACATGTGCATTCTGCCTGTCCTAACCTACGGTGCACAAACTTGGTCATTGACCGTTTCACAAAAGTCCCAACTCGGGGTTTGCCAAAGAGCAATGGAGCGCAGTATGTTAGGAGTAAAACTTCTGGACAAAATAAGGAACAGCACACTGCGCTCCAAAACAGGTATCAAGGATGTAGGTGTCAAGGCTGCCAAGCTGAAGTGGGATTGGGCGGGTCACGTTGGCCGTATGCATTCCGACCGCTGGGCAAAAATCTCAACAGAGTGGGCACATGAAGACGGACGCCGCCGCCGAGGCCGGCCTAGAAAAAGATGGCGTGGTGAGCTGGAGGCATACCAGCCAGGCTGGCCAGCGGTGGCGCAGGAGAGAGACAGATGGAAGTCTTTGGGGGAGGCCTTTGCCCAGCAGTGGGACAGCTTAGGCTTATAATAATAATAATAATATATGGTACCTGCAGGCTTAGCATGCGCACCCTAGAAACACCGAAGAATCGACAAAATGACAGATTGAAGAAACATTAATATCATTCGTAGCAAAATAGTTCTTATTGTAAGGCAGCAAGGTCGATTCATCGTTGTTATGAAAAACAACATTTCTTTTCTTCCCGAGCATGAGCTCACAAAATGTCCTCTTTTGACAGCTAAAGTAGAAACGTTTTCTAAATTCAATGTCAAATAGTCTATAATTACTTTTGTATTAAAAATTACAAAATTACATTAAAAGCTAATTATTAAAATAATCATAGATAAAATTAAAATTTAATTTAAATAGGTAATGAAATCATAATAATTTAAATAAAGTTATCTGGAACGTGGTTAAATTTTCCTAAAACAACCATTTTTATTTTTGTAAGACTATCAAAAAATACATCAACCTGATCTTTTTTTTTATTAATTTATTAAATAAGGGGGCAAACGAGCAAACGGGTCACCTGATGGTAAGCAACTACCGTCGCCCATGGACACTCGCAACATCAGAAGAGCTGCAGGTGCGTTGCCGGCCTTTTAAGAGGGAATACGCTCTTTTCTTGAAGGTTTGCAGGTCGTATAGGTCCGGAAATACTGCTGGTGACAGTTCGTTCCAGAGTTTTACAGTGCGCGGCAGAAAGTTACGCGAAAAGCGCACGGTGGAGGACTGCCACTCATCAAGGTGATGAGGATGGTATGTTTTTGCGTGGGACGATGGCGAAAAGTTGCAGGTGGTATGATTCCGAACAATTCCTCAGAGCACTTCCCGTGATACAACCGATAGAGGATGCAGAGTGAAGATACATCTCGGCGTAATTCCAAGGGTTCCAAGCTGATTGAAATACTATGGCAGTCAACAATTCGAGCGGCCCTTCGTTGGATACGATCCAGAGGGAGCAGTTGGTATTTTGGCACCCCTGCCCAGAGATGAGAACAATATTCCATATGAGGCCAAACCTGCGCCTTGTAGAGTTGTAGGCGTTGGTCCGGACTGAAGACTGACTGATCTGAAATATTTACTATTACATGTTGTACATACATGTTTATAGTTCTGAAAAATGGGGAATTTTTACGAAGATACGTGCGGCATGTGTATTTTGAAAACAAGGGAGTATTCTGAAAGAAATCTTTGACAGTAACTCTGCAGAGTCTATTGCTCCGTCCAAGATTTTGTAGAGCATGGACGTATCCGACAAAGCACGTCTTGATTCAAGGCTCTGCATGCCCAGGATCCGTAACTTGTCCAGATAAGGTTTGTTAGGTTCAAGAATATTTTTAAAGCACATACTTTTTAAGAAACGTTTTTGTAGCTTTTCAATGCTTTCAGTATGAATCTTGTAAGCGGGAGACTACACTAAATACAGTACTCAAGTTGACTTCTAACTAAAGAATTGAATAGGAATATGAGAGTCTGTGGTCTCTCAAAAACTTTTCCGTTTCGAAGAATAAATCCCAATGATTTTCCCGCAGAACCTATCATGTTATCAACATGAGCTATAAAACGAAGTTCGCCATCAATTAGCACGGCAGTCGCAAATTTCTGATACAGAGCTGACAGCGTCACCACAAAGAGGATAGGTGGTGGATAGATTATTACTCCTACGAGAAAACCTCATGTGAAAACACTTTGATGTATTGAGATCCATATTGTTGTTTTGGCACCATGTTACTATTTAAATAATGTTGCATCAGGAGTTTATCAATCTGACTCTTTACTACGCGAGTAAGTTTAAAGTCGTCGGCAAACATATAGAGTTTTGAGATGACGATGGCGTCACCAAAATCGTTAATGAATATGTAAAAGAATAATGGACCCAAAATTAAACCTCGAGGCACACCAGAGGTACATCTAAAGGCACTAGACACAAAACTTTCGATTACAACGGATGAATTACGAAGGTGTAGATATGATCGACACCATTTTAGAATTGATCCAGATACACCGTTTCCACGTAGCTTGTTAATAAGTATGTCGAGATCAACCCTATCAAAAGCCTTCGAAAAATCATTGTAAATAGCATCAATTTCAGATCCCTTATCTACAGCATCAATGAAGTCAGTTGTGTAGGAGAGAAGATTTGTTTGAGTTGATCTTTTTGACATGAAACCTTGCTGGAATTGACTGATGCTGCTCCCAAGGTGATGGTGCAAATGTAAATAAACTAATTCAATTCAAAAGTCGACAATATGGAGATGGGCCTGCAATTTGACACGGAGTCTTTTCGACCTTTTTTGAAAATTGGGAGAACTCTGGTATGTTTCCACAATATAGGATATTTGCCAGCCTCTAATGAGGTGTTAAAAAATTAGTAAAAGTGGCAAAGCTAAAGATTTTTCACATCACTTTAAGAATATAGGAGGTATGTTGTCCGGTCCTGGGCCCTTAGTGCAATCTAGTTTTTTTTACATTACGAATACGTCATGTGAGCTTAATTTGATTAAATGCATCTTTGGAAGGAATTCTCAGTTCCGCTAGAAGAGACCCCAACACTTACGCGATATACAGAGGAAAAGTGCTTTGAAAATAGTTCGCATGTTTGATCTGGTGAGTTTGCAGTGTCAGAATCCAAGTGCATGCGAGAAGGGTAGCTAGAACTAGATTTACGCAAGTTTTTCAGGTGAGTCCAGAAACATTTCGGATTTTTAGTAATTTGCGCTTCAATGTTTTCAATATATGTCCTATAATTACTAGCAATCAGGCTATCGCAGTCCTTGCGCAAGTATTGGAATTCAATTTTGTCGAAAGGATTTTTATACTTTTTATATTTGTTGTGACATTTCTGCTTCAGTTTTAGCAAACTTCTAAGGTCTAGAGAAAACCAAATTGGTAGCTTCCTCTTGCAGCGACAAGTTGAGAGTACATTAGCTCTTATAATATCATTAAGAATGTCATAAAATCTAGAAACCATCCCATCCACATCCCGAAATTCACAGAGTTCATTAATTCATTGCACCTTATCGAGACTTTGGATAATAGCATTGTAATCAGCTGAGAAGAACTTCAACCTTTATATATGTATATTTGTTGAACGGACCTATCGCGCGTAAAGGAGAAGTACAAGAATCAACCGAAACTATATTCGGATCACACAACACAAGGTCCAGGATTTTATTGGATGCGTTAATAATATCATTAAATTGACAAAGATCATGCAAGTGTAGAAAATCAACTAACAACTTTTAATTTAAGAAGAACCGTAGTTTGCAGGTGTTAGTTGAGATTCTGTGGATTGAGATGGACGCCAATTAATTCCACTAAGATTGAAATCTGCAATCATCGTAATTATGTCATCACCCTGCAGACTCTCTATGACTTTACTAGAGTTATTCAGAAACACATCCAATGTTGTACAAAAGCGTTGCGGGGGTAAGTATACGGAACATATAATATGATAAGTTTCTGGGGTTTCTTATTATTAATTTCGATGCTAACCAAGACGTCATCACAGGAACTATCGAAATCAGGTTCGCAGTGAAAATTTTTTTTTCGAAAAAGGACTACTACTATTAAAAACGTGCATACACAAAAAAGAAAAATAATAATAAACTGCACAGTTACTTTAGTGTTGCAAGCAACTCAAAATTCTTAAAGTAGATATACTCGGAGTCAGCAGCTTTCCGCATAAACACATTTCCATCCTTGACCCAAACATACTTAGACCCTAGATCCTTAGCTTTGGAACTGCCTGATGAATGTAGTGCTTTAGTTGCAGGTGAAAGATGTTCTACCATAAAAATATAATTTTTATCTCTACCAATACCCAGATGGCTAGTGTTTAACTTGTCTATTTCCTTCAAGGCCTTCTTATTGAATAATTTAGGTACCGCTAAGAAGCTCTTAGAGAGTATTATATTATGGTTAGTTATTTTATTATATTATTTACATAGTGGATTAGCATTTTAAAGTCTAGTTGATAGAAAATGATCTATACGTCGGGAATACATAATATTAAATGTATAAAATATATAATATTAATATAAACAACTCCTTTTGGTTTCGTCGTAGTCCAGTAAAAAATGGTTTTCGTTTTTCTTTGCAATAAATATTGCCGATCTAGTTTTATTATGTAGGTATTGAATTTACTGGGTGGCCAGGTGGCCAGGTGGCCAGGTGGCCAATGCCGAACTGGAGTATATCTGTCTACTACCTGATACTCCTGAGAAAAAAAATTAGCAATAGCAGCAACGATTCGCACAATCGAGCACTCTCCAAAGTACTGCTTTCGCATGATGCATGCAATCGATACCAACTCAGTGGCAGAAAATTAACAAGTGTTTTTTCTTTAAGTTGGCATTGATCGAAATTTTATTTATATATTATCGTTAGTAATATTGTTCATTGTTGAAAAAAAAATTAAAGCTTTCGTTTCGTCGTAGTTTTTTTTGGAAAGAATAGAAGTTAATTCAGACTGTGTTAGAATGAAAGAATAAATATAAGTATGCATGAAGGTACAAACATTGACAATTTTTTTTATATTCCACCATTGATAACTAATAATACATCTACGTATTCCACATTTTTTTTCTATACTGAACTTAGCGCACTCTGCTGGTGCATGTGAAAACTAATTCACGTTTCAATTAAGCATCAGCACAATTCGACATTGTGAGCCACTGAGTAGCATTATGCTCTATAATTGGAAAACTACCTCTAGCTGCTCTGGAATGCGGATCGCCGAGAAAATTCAGAGCAGTGAAAATAGAACTCTGTGTGTATACAATAGAGCTGAAAATCGAACACTTATGTGTCGAGTCAATTTAATATCTAAGTTTAAAAAAAGTCTAAGAATTTAAATGTCAATGTCATATAATATGACAGCTCGACACTCGACACTTTGATATTCAGCTCTATTATATTAGCGCTCTATATTACATTAGAGTTAAAAAGTGCCATCCGGATCATAAACTTTCATCCTTAGTATTATATGATAATGTAAGACGGGAAATATATCACGCCGCGATCACAGATAATCAACGTGAAACAACGCTTCCGTTCCACCCAGTGAGACAGAAAGACCAAGGGTGTCTTCACTAGTGTCGCGGGTGTCCATTGGGCAATCCGTCTGCTCGTTTGCATATAGTAAAAAACACTCCAAGTATTAGGTCCTTACATATATTATGAAATTGGCATATTGTCGTACTGGCCACTTTGATCTCAAATATATCTTCTTTGGTTATGTATTCCAATTTCAAATTTATACCGCTATTTACTCATGCATTTGTGTTTCGAAAACCGTAATTCATTTGTTTTTTCTTTGCGTCACTCTGTGTACAAAATGGAAAAATTTAAAATATCGTATTATATTCGAGTACGAGTTCCACCGTGGTGCTGCAGAAACGGCTCGAAGGATTAATGATGTGGATGTCATATGGTGTCGCAAAAGAAAACACAGTGCATTTTTGGTTCCAACGTTTTCGTTGGAACGAAAGGACGGCCGGAGACCAAAGTTGATAATAAAGAATTGAAGGCTATTGTGGAAGCGGATCCATCGCAAACCACGTGCGAGTTAGCTGCAGGATGCGGTTTTGCAAGTGGTGGCAAGCAAAAGGCTTGAACGGACCTCATGAATTGAGTGCAGCAAACCGACAAACGCGCGTCGACTTATGATAGATAAGTACTGTAATTGGAAGGTCCACGTAGAATATGTTTGTGACAAACTTGACCGTTTCGTCTACGCGATAAAATCATTAAGGCGAACCGTAAGTACTGAAGCAGCTCTAACTGCGTACCACGGTTACGTTTCTTCTATTCTCTCATATGGTCTATTGCTGTGGGGCAACTCAGTAAAGATTGAGAAGGTGTTTAAAGTCCAAAAAATGTATTAGAGCTATTTCCGGTGCCTCAACTATGGACAGTTGCAAACCGCTTTTTAAAAGTACAATATACTACCATTAGTTTGCATGTACATTAAAGAACTATGTATTTTTGTTAGGTTACATCCACAATATTTTGAACTCAAATCGAACGTAGAACGTAAAAATCATATATTTAAATATAAGCTCTATCGTCCAATATGTAACTTAGACATAATCTATAATATAAAAATGAATCGCTAAATGTGTTGGTAAATTCGAACGGCATACCCGATAGTTGGTTAGGCATTAGGACAGCTTTAGTGAATCAGAATTCAGACCAACGTGATGAAACCTCTTTATATAATGACCTTCTGACACAAGGGTCTTCTACCCCTCAAGAATATTACGATAAATGCCAGAATATTTTTAGTACATTAATGACTTACATTTTAAATCCCGACAACTAAATTTAAATGAGTGCTATGACCAGACTTACTGTGAACCGTACATGTACTATGACTCTAATGAATATTATACAGAACCCGTTGATTATCCCTATGAATATTACTATGACCAACCCGCGTTACCAATGACTGATGATAATGCTTATGAAAATTCTGACAATCAAGACACTGAAAGCAATCAAAATTTTCGAAAAACTCCGAAATCAGACAAACCACGATAGAAATTAACTTACAGACTCAAAGACAGCTACCGTACATTCAAATTAAAAATCCTCCAATTAAACTTTTAATAGATACTGGAGCCAATCAATCGTTTATAAGTTATAAGTATCTACTAACTGCGTTAGGACGCAGTTAGTAGATATTTCCCTAATTTTCCCTGTAATTATGAGCCATTTGAAGTAACCAATGTACATGCTACAACCCGTAACGATTATTCTATTACCATACCATGCTTTTCAGAATTTAATGATAGTAACGACATAACTTTATTCATTTATAAATTCCATGATTATTTTGATGGATTAATCGGACTTGATTTATTAGATAAATGGGAAGCTAAAATTGATTTAAAAAATAGAAATTTAATTACCACCCTTGCTACTAATCCAATTTTAATGTATGACTCTAAAAGTTGTAATTTGTATAAAAATAGAAATTTAATTACCACCCTTGCTACTAATCCAATTTTAATGTATGACTCTAAAAGTTGTAATTTGTATGAAGATATAATTCTCGCTCAAAGTTCTAGAATAATTCGAGTACCTATAAATGTTCATGATGGAGATGCTATAGTTAACGAACAAATTGTGTGTCATTGCAAAATAGGAGATTGTATAACTAGTGTTAAAAATAATAGAGAATATATAGAAGTATTTAATGATAGCCCAAATGATATAATATTTTCTTTGAATCAACCTATTAGCGCAGAATCGTATAATGTAGAATGCAATAATTATAATACTTTAAGCAATAGAGAAAAAGCAGTTTTATCACGACTACGTACATCTCATCTTAATGCCGAAGAAATTAAAAATATAGAAACCCTGTGTGCCCGTTATGCAGATGTATTCTATCTTGAAGGTGAACCCCTTACATTTACGAATAAAATTAAACACAAAATTAGAACCACTGATGATTCCCCTGTACATGCTAAAAATTATCGTTATCCATACATTCACAGAGAAGAAGTTCGAAATCAAATTAATAAAATGTTAGATCAAAATATAATAAGACCTTCAGACTCTGCATGGAGCTCTCCTATATGGATAGTACCAAAGAAGGCTGATGCGTCTGGAAAAACTAAATGGCGTCTCGTAGTTGATTTCAGGAAACTAAATGAAAAAACTATCGATGACAAATATCCAATACCAAATATTACAGATGTTCTAGATAAATTAGGCCGATGTCAATATTTTACTACATTAGATTTAGCAAGCGGATTTTATCAGGTAGAAATGGATGAGGCAGATATTCACAAAACAGCATTTAACGTAGAAAACGGTCATTATGAATTTTTAAGAATGCCAATGGGACTTAAGAATTCTCCAGCTACTTTTCAAAGAGTAATGGACAACGTTCTTAAGGGCCTTCAGAATGAAATATGTTTAGTTTACCTTGACGATATAATAGTTTTCAGTACTTCCCTTCAGGAACATATGGTAAACCTTGAAAAAGTATTTCAGAGATTAAGAGAGTCAAACTTTAAAATACAAATGGATAAATCGGAATTTTTAAAATTAGAGACAGAGTTTTTAGGACACGTTATTAGTAGAGAAGGAGTTAAACCCAATCCCAACAAAATTAAAGCTATTGAAAATTACCCCATACCAAAAACCCCTACAGAAATTAAACGTTTTCTCGGATTGTTAGGATATTATAGAAAATTTATTCCAGATTTTGCCAGAATTACTAAGCCCATGACCCAATGTTTAAAGAAAGATAGTAAAATAACTTTAGATGAAAATTATATAAAATGTTTTAATCATTGTAAAACCCTTTTATTAAATGACACCGTCCTACAATATCCGGACTTTTCAAAAGAAATTATTTTAACGACAGATGCATCTAATGTAGCAATAGGAGCAGTGTTATCCCAAGGTGTTATAGGTTCAAGACTCATATATCTATCATACTACTATTCCCGTCTATTTGATACTAATCATCACTATCACTATCGGTATGACTATGTTCCTGTACCAGCATTATACGAAGTTGCAGCCATCAATGGAGCAGAGAAACATCCCAACTCCAAGAGAAGTAAGGGTTGATTCGTCCAACATCCCAGCAACGATTTTGGGAAAATAGTTGCTGATCTTCGGGGGGAGGTGTTATGCTACGGTACCCTAAGGAGATCGCCGATGCAGCACTTCAACCACGTCACGCGGCAGCGGCACGAGGCGCAGCGTCAGCAGTTCCTAAGTTTTCATTTATTTTGCATTGTGTTAGAAATGTACTTTATGTTCAATCGTTGAATGTAATAGTCGTCATTAGAATTAGTACTTTTTTTATATTGTAATAATTAAATAATAAATTTATAATAAAATTTCGACTTTTTTTTGGAAGTCCGATTGCTGCACAACATTTTTCACGCGAGTGACGAGTGTTTTGTTTGTTTGTTTGTTGTTATTATAAATTACTGTCAGTGATCATTTGCGTGTTGATAATTGATGAATGAATTAGAACCTAAACCAATAGATTTTATAAATTCACTAACGCAACGATATAAATATGCAATTTTACACATATTAACGGATTAACATTAACCTGCGTTAATTCTTTCGAAATGTAACGCTTTAACGTTTAACGAAGCTAACTTTTTTTATAGCGGATTAACGATTAACGAAGTTAACTATTTGATTAAAGGTGCCCGGCTATGACTAAAACCTTTCCACGATGCGGGGTTGTTGACGAATGTAATATTTGATGCTGAAGCGAAGAAGATAATGTATTGGTTTATTACTTGTTGGTATTGCATAATAATATGTACGCTTGAGTATCTGAAAATGTAAATTATGAATATTTCGTCTACAGTAAAAAAAATAATTAAAAGACTACGACTGTGCAAATCGACTCGACAAGACATCGACTTCTTTTTTTGCTTTGATTTTCTAATTATTTTTGATTACAAATAAAGGTAATACATGTTAATTTTTTTTTTCCTTTTCTATCCCAATACCAATTAAATTCGCCTTTGACACAATGTTTTAGTTAGTATAAAATTACTAGTGCTCCCGTTATTAAAATTTTTCATTCAATTACCAATAGCTACAGGACGGTTTACGATTTACGATGAGCCCTCGGCAAAAATAGTGGGGATGCACATATTGTACACGCGCAACCATACTTGCCCCGCTACTCCCCCACCGCATTCAAAAGTTAGGGCTCAAAAATCGTAAATCTAACTGAAACTAAGATGATTTCAAGATTCAAGTTTGACCATTTTTATTATCGAAAATTCCTATCGACCATAGCAAGCCCTAGCGTGCGTGTGAATTTTGAGCATGTGGTTGTGTCGTAACGTTACCGACTCAACGTAGTGTGAGTACCAAATCGCAGCCCTCTGTTCTAGGTGTGATTTGTTAATTAGTGTGCGTAATTCGTGTATGTATTATTATTTCTTATGTAGTGGAGTGCATTAGTGGGAGACAGGCGGCGACGCTGGTTTCCAAGTAAAAGTGTCACGGTTGCCAATCCAACCTCATTTATCTTATCCATGGTTGGAGGATTTAATGTCGCGTTCCGAAACTTTTTGGTCGGCTTCGCGATATTATTTCTATTGTTATAAAATGCATCAGTTTTCACGTCATTACATCAGTTAAACACAAACCGCGTTACCAAAAGTGTTTTATTATTTTAATATCCCTATTTTACATACATAAAACATTGGTACGGCTTAAAGGATTTGACTCCAAGTCATATCAAATTTAAAACAAACAAAAATTTAGGGTTAGTACCACAGTTTCATTTTGTTAGTAAGAATATATTATGTGCATAAAGTTTCAAGGAGTATTTACAGAACTGATTTAAGTCGCTAGGGCGAGTAATTGTAGAAGGGAGGGAATCATATAATGAGGATTGTTTTTTTGGACAGTGAAAAAAAAGTTCCGCTGTGAAGTGTCAAATCAAGTCACTTTTGTTTTGACTTTTATCTTTGGTATTGAGTGCTATTACATAATAAATTATATATACAAAATAATAAAATATTCTCATGGTCAACTTTAAGGATGAAGGTATAAATGCGTACTAATAAATTTTGTGCTGTAGGCCAAACAAGAACAATTGACAACCACGTAGTCGTATTCCGTATTAGTGTTCCGGCTAATCTCTGAAACGTCTGGACCTATTTTCACGGGACTTTCATGGGCAGATAGCTGATGTTATAAGGTCTAACAAAGGCTACTTTCATTTTAGGGTTCCGTTTAAAAAATAGGGTTCCGTTTCCGTTAGTTCTATGCAAACGAAGTTGCGGGCATCGGCTAGTATATTATAAAAACAATGTCTTTATACAGGCCATAGACATATATAATAACTTACCAGATAATTTTAAACACAGTTTATCTTTTAATACGTACAAAAAAAGTTAACCATGGCTTCTAGAAAATTGCTTTTACAACATAAATGACTACTACTTACGTCATCAAAAATATTAGGTTTACAAATATCTGATCGCTGACGTGAACAGCTCATAATAATTTATTGTAATCAGATTCTGGAATTACTTGACATTCATTAATGTAAAATATTGACTTATTATGTAATAGGTACTTAGGTGCATGGTAGTTAAAATAAAAAATTTGACACTAAATATGTAATTTTGACAGTTGACATAATAATAATTTAATGCTTTAGTTTCAATTATGTGAAGAAAAATTAATGTTTAAATGTAATTTTATTTAATTGTACTTGTTCTAATCGTTCTTTAAAACGTTAAACTTGACATTCACACACCATTGTTATGGTAGGATGTGTAAGAACTATTTATAATTATTGTATCCACCATCACTACCACATCTTGTGAATAAGTGATTGATTGATTGATTGATTGATTGACTGCTGCGTTACATTACTCAACCGGCACAATAATTAAGGGATATTAAATCGAATGAAAAGTAGATCCTGTACGATAATCGGAAACGCTCATAGGAACTTTAATTGGAATGTCTAAGACATCCACCGTACTCCCCGGACCTTGCTCCAAAAGCTTACCATTTTTTTCGAAATTTGGATAACTAATCTTGCAAGGGATAAAATTCAACTCCGTGGGGCAGTCCAAAGCGCCTTTAAAGATTTTATTGATTCCTGTCCGAATGGTTTTTTTAGTAAAGAAATCAATGAACTACCTATGAGATGGCAAAAGTGCATAGATAGTGTAACGTGAGGCATAAGCAATTATGCACATATGTCTCTTGTATACATGTATGTTGTAGCATGTATGTATGTATGTTGCCCCTAGTTAGTCTTAAGAGTTAGTTCAGTAAGGAGAGTAGTTAATTAGTATCCGTAAGGGTATGTTGCCCTGCCGGCACCGTGTACATAACACGCGCTATTAATAATATATGAAGTCTAAAAATATAAACCTTAAATTTATCTCCTAATAGGGCATACCTTTACATTGGTGACCCCGACGTGATTAAATAAGTGCCGTGCGTTGTTAAAAAGTTTTTTTGACTTTTGTGAATTTTAAATACCAAACTTTTTATGTGACAATTTTAAATCGTGAGAATGTCGGACAATGAAAGTGTTGCGGTTGGCGCTCCAGAGGTATCACAAATTACCGTTTCTTCGCGTGTTCCTGATTTCTGGGAGGACCAGCCTCGGACCTGGCTTATTCAGCTGGAGTCTGTGCTATTTAAGCTGAGGTTGACGGATGAAGCCAAGTATCACCTCGTCATAGCCAAGTTGGGCAAGAACGTCGTGCAGCAAATCACCGATATTTTGGTGAGACCGCCAGAAGAGGGTAAATATGAGCTACTCAAGACCTTTTTTGATTTTGATTCTTAGCATCTACGAGGAGACCAAGTCCCGCCAAATTCAGAAGCTCATTGGCGAGATGGAGCTCGGAGACCAGAAACCTTCTGACCTACTAAGGCGGATGCGTGAGCTTGCTAGAGATAAGGTCAATAACCATACTCTGAGCATCCTATGGCAGAATCATTTGCCCGCTGCAGTTCGCGTAGTGTTGGTAGTGTCAGACACGAAGGTGCTGAACAGCTTAGCTTCAATAGCTGACAAAGTCATGGAGACTGTAAGACCTACAGGAGTAGACGAGATCGCCTCCTCATCGGGTGACTCGATCATAGCTGAGATCGCTAAGCTCAATAAGCGTCTCGACCAGATGACGTTACCGTTCTCGAGAACAAGATTGTTCCGTGACAGAAGTCGCGCACGATCCCGTTATTTTGGACGCCGTCGTCAAGATTCAAGACAAAAATTCCCAGCGCGCAAGGACCTATGCTTCTACCATGCGAAGTTCCAGAAGAATGCTCACAGGTGCGCCTCACCCTGCGCCTGGAAGGACGAGCAGGGAAACTCTTTGTCGTGCAGCCAGCAGCGGTGGCCAGCTGCATAGGAGTGAATCACCGCCTGCTGATTAAAGATAAGTTAAGTAACGTAAGATTTTTAATAGACACTGGCGCAAATGTCTCAGTTATTCCTCGAAATAAAGTGCGAATTATGACTGAAAATTTTAAAAATAATAATTATAATTTGTATGCCGCAAATGGAACTCTTATTAAAACGTATGGTCTAAAAACTTTAAATTTAAATTTTGGTTTGCGCAGAAGTTTTAAGTGGAAATTAATGATCGCTGAAATGTGTCAGCCAATTATTGGCGCAGATTTTTTTGTCTAAATATAAGTTGTTAGTGGATATATCGTCACGTAGATTTATAGATGAAGTTACTAAGTTACACTTAAATGTTTCAGACGAGGTTGTTCAATGTAACGAACAAACGGTTAAAACCCTATGTAATGTGTGTATGTGTATGTGTCATCCCTATTATGACATACTAATTAAGTACCCTGACATCACCAAGCCCGTTTCGTTTAAGGAACCCGCTAAGCATTCAGTATACCATTATATTGAGACAAGTGGCCCGCCCGTTCATGCAAAAGCAAGGCCATTGCCACCACATAGGTATACCAAGGTGAAGGAGGAGTTTCAGCTCATGCAAGAGCTAGGGATTTGTAGATCGTCGAAAAGTGCGTGGGCTAGTCCACTTCATGTTGTTCCAAAAAAGAATGGCCAGTTGCGACCATGTCTATCACTAAGACCGATAGATATCCTATCCCCCGTATACATCATTTTACATACATATTACAGGGCAAAAATGTATTTACGCGAATCGACATAAATCGCGCGTATCATTTTATTATGGTGGCTCCTGAAGACGTTGAAAAAACCGCTATATTTACACCTTTCGGCTTATTTGAATTCCCATGAATGACATTTGGCCTTCGTAATGCCGCACAAACTTTTCAACGTTTTATGAATCATACTGTTTTGGAAGGCTTAGACTTTTTATTTACGTACATCGATGACGTCATAATTGCAAGTAAAGATTTAGTTACCCATAAGAAACATTTAAATTTAGTTTTCAAGCGATTAAATAAATTCGGTCTTATTATTAACTTAAACAAATGCTCATTTGGACAGCCTAAAGTAGAATTTTTAGGTTTTGAAGTATCTGTGAAGGGGATAAGCCCCCTTAAAGAAAAAATTGCTGCAATTTGCGTTTTTCCTAGGCCTAAAACGGTCGAAGAATTGTGTAGATTTTTAGGTATGGTAAATTTTTATAGATTACATTTGCCGAATGCAGTAGAATATCAGGATGAGCTTAATCAATATTTAAAATCTTCTAAGAAAAAGGATAAGACTAAAATTATTTGGACCGAAAAGTCAAACGAAGCATTTATTCAATGTAAAAATAAGTTGCAGCTAGCTGCAAACTTATCGTACCCAAAACCTAACACTCCGCTTGCACTTATGACTGACGCATCAAATAAAGGTGTCCCAAAGGGAGTGCCCGATTTAATTTAAAAAAAAAACATATTGTTTTGAGCGAGAGGTGATATTTTTATTGCGTCATAAAGTACACATGTTCCGTTAAGTATGGAATAGAATATCCTGCATATGGCCCCCACGGCTCTGGCGGCAGACCCTTGCTCTTTTCATGAGATTTTTGATGACTTTTTCACAGAGTAGGGCTATCTCACCGATGACGCGTTGGATCTCGGCCTTTAGCTCGGGAATTGTTCGTGGTTTATTCGCATAAACCTGAGATTTAACAAAACCCCAAAGGAAAAAGTCGCAAGACGTTAAATTGCAAGATCTCGGTGGCTAGTTGACATCGGAATTTCGGTCCGGAAATTTTTCCTCCAATAAATGAATTGTTTCATGGGCGCTGTGGTAGGTCGCGCCATCCTGTTGGAACCACATGTCGTCCAAGTCCAGTCGTTCCAATTGGGGCCACAAGAACTCTGTTATCATGGTGCGGAGCGCAAACCGTTGACAGTTTCGGTTTTCAGCGACACTCTCGTTTATAGCAGCGATGTTTTCGAGAGACCGCCCGGTACGCCGACGCACAGGAGACTTGCCTTCTATAATCGACCCAGTTTCCTCAAATTTATTGATCACTCTTCTAATTGTTGACACATTTGTTGCACTTTCACGACCGAAAATTACGCGAAGTTTGCGAGCGGTTTCAGCGTAGCTTTCCTCATTTTTGTAATGGGTTTTCACAATGATAACGCGTTGTTCTTTTGTGTAACGCTCTATATTTAATAATCGGAACAATCATAGATGAAAGCTGACAAGTTTCAGAGCTGCCACTTGCTCAGAAAAAAAATGGCGCCAAAGTAAAATCGGGCACTCTTATTGGGACACCCGTTACGAGTGTGGGAGCGGTGTTGCAACAGCGCATAAACGGCGCGTGGACGACGCTTGGTTACTTTTCCAAAAAAATGTCACCTACTCAACAAAAATATAGCACTTTTGACCGAGAATTACTAGCAATTTATTTAGCCGTTAAGTATTTTAGGAATATGATAGAAGGTCAAGATTTGGTGATCTATACAGATCATAAGCCCTTAACTTATACTTTTTCGAAGGTCGGCAGCGATAGTGAGTTGCCAAGGCGCGTTAGACAGTTACTTTTCATCAGTGAATTTACTACACTACGAGCATTCATCACATTGATGGTGATAAAAATACCGTAGCTGATGCGTTGTCTCGCGTAGAGAGTATATCCTGTTCAGGACTTTTCGATTACTCCGCATTTTACCCGGTAGCGATAATTTTACCCGGTAGCGACATAGCCGTGTGGTGTGAAATGTCCACCGATCGAGCTAGACCTTATTTACCTAGAGCATTTAGGAAAATCGTTTTTGAGAATATTCACAACCTTAGTCACTCCGGAATTCGTACCTCGCGCAAGCTATTAAAGGGATCTTTTTTTGGGAAAACATTAATAGTGACGTAGGTATGTGGACAAAGTCGTGTATTTCGTGTCAAAAAGCTAAAATTCATCGACATAATAAATCAGAGCTGGGACATTTTCCATTAGCAGAACGTTTTACACATATTCACGTTGATATCGTAGGCCCCTTGCCGATATCCTTGCATGACTACAGGTATCTCGTTACAACTATAGATAGAGAGACTGGATGGCCGGGAGCTTTTCCCGTTACAGATATATCTGCTGAGACTATTTCAAAAGTAATATTCGAAGGTTGGATTGCTCGCTATGGCATCCCTCATCAACTTACGAGTGACCAAGGGAGACAATTCGAAAGCAATATTTTTCAGCAGCACATGAAATATTTAGGAATTTATAAGACTCGTACCACTCCCTATCACCCCCAGAGTAATGGGATGGTAGAGAGATGGCACAGATCTCTCAAAGTCGCACTTATGGCTAGATTGAATTCTAAAACTTGGGTCGAAGAATTACCTATAGTCATGTTAGGACTTCGAGCTGCGCCTAGATCCGACACCGGTGTCAGCGCAGCCGAACTTACCTTCGGTCAGTCATTAAGACTACCTGGAGAACTTTTAGATCATAAAGTATTAAAATATTAAATGAAAGTGACTACGTGGAAAGGTTGCGAAAGGTGATACGCGATCTCAAACCGAGACCGATATCACATAAGGATGCGACCACGGTGTTCGTGCACCCGGAGCTGACTCATGTACACATGTTTTCGTGCGCAACGACTCAGTTCGGAAATCGCTACAACCTCCGTATGACGGACCTTTTAAAATTTTAGACAGGAAGGATAAAACTTATTTGATCGAAATGTCTGGTCGGAATACATATATTTCAATTGGTCGGTTAAAACCTGTGTTTACTAGTAATTATTTAGATACTAACGAAAGTCATAGATGGTCATACTAAGCAGGATATTTCGCCATAAGCGTCGACGGATAGCGACTCGCCTGCCGCTAGTCCGCTACGCCACACTACGCGTAGTGGCCGATTAGTTAAAAAGCCCTATGTTTCAATTTGTAGCACGGTAAAACGTACTTAGTGGTATAATTTTTTATTCTGTCGAGAACTTTGCTATAGAGCATAAGTGATTTTTACAACTATAATTCTATACGTTATATTTACATTATATTTTACATTTTTATATTAATTATGGGTAATCAGTCGACTAAAGATAAAGTAATTGTTAATCAATCCGAGGTTCAAGTGAATGAAATTCACAACGCGATGGTAGCATCGTATATCGGTTGTGCAGTAGTGTTGTTACTGTTAGGCGCGTTGTCCGCCTATGTCATTTATGGCATTAAACAAACGAGGAAGTGGCGACTGGAGCAGGTCGAGTCTGTGCAGAGCTCTACCATATACAACTTCACCAGAGCCACAGCGAGTTTCCGTAAATCTCGCGACACTGTCAAAACCCATACAGAAGACCCATATAGAAGTCTGCTACAGTGTAAAAGGGCTACATTATTGTTAACGTTTTTCGGTGCGTGTGCAGCTATTTTTTTAAAGATGTCAGTTTAAAAATGTTTAATTCGTGAAAAATATTTTTAGTGGTTGTTCATCTCTATAATGATAAAGCATGTGTTTGAAATTATAGTTTATGTATTCTCAGTAATGCATTATTAATGCATCGTTACAATAATTGTAATGCTGTCTTATTAACATATTGTTATTTGTTATGACTTGTGAACAAGTCATGTTTTGCAGTAAGGCATATTCGACACCTGCGTGTGTCACTGGCATGCATTGGATACTGCACTTATACATATAAGTTGTTTGTAGGAAATGTTTTAATGTTATATTGTACCTAATGTGAAAAAAAAATCAATTTTTGGGTGGAGTACTGTAACGTGCAGCATAAGCAATTATGCACATATGTCTCTTGTATACATGTATGTTGTAGCATGTATGTATGTATGTTGCCCCTAGATAGTCTTAAGAGTTAGTTCAGTAAGGAGAGTAGTTAATTAGTATCCGTAAGGGTATGTTGCCCTGCCGGCACCGTGTACATAACACGCGCTATTAATAATATATGAAGTCTAAAAATATAAACCTTTAATATATCTCCTAATAGAACATACCTTTACAATAGCAATATACTTAGATTAAATAAATATATCTACTATATAAAAATAAGTCGGGTTTTCCTTCCTGACGCTATAACTCCAGAACGCACGAACCGATTTCCACGGTTTTGCATTCGTTGGAAAGGTCTCGGGCTCCGTGAGGTTTATAGCAAAGAAAATTCAGGAAAAATTTCAACAGAAAAGCGGGAAAATCTTTTTTCACATACAGCGCCATCTCTAATACATAGCATGTACTACAAACCAATATTTTAAGTAGATGGCGCTGGTGCGTGATACATTGTTTGACAGCTACTTTTTCACATACAGCGCCATCTCTAATACATAGCATGTACTACAAACCAATATTTTAAGTAGATGGCGCCGGTGCGTGATACATTGTTTGACAGCTACTCATTGTTCTCTGCTCAGTTAATTTCATGTGACAAACCGGTATTGTGTTCACTGTGAAATTGTGAAAAAAAAGTATAAAAAATAAGTTATTCGTTTCCTAACATTTCAATTGGAAACCATCAAATCAATCACGTGTATTGTGCAAATTTTTATTCAATTTCAACAGCAGGCATTTGTCTTTAAGGTGGTTAGTTGAACTGTGTAAATTATGACGTGGATCGTGCATTTGAGGTTAAATTCACCACTCTGTCCATAGTCCAAAATTCCTAGAGGACGACGAGCGAACATCGGCCGCCGCACAAGACATGCAAGCCAGCAACAAGTGTATTCACAGAACTTAAGCGAAGAAAGACAAAATATAATAAGAGAAAATGCCCGACTGAGACAACGCGTGAGCACACGAAGATCATTGGCATCATACAATCGCTTGGCATTCCAATATGATCCCACTGCGAACTACAGTGATGATGAAAATTTAGATATTGGACTAATGACGACTATATGCCGATATTGCAATGCGTTAAAGTTCAAAAGAGAAACGGATGGATTGTGCTGCGCAAGTGGAAAAGTCAAACTGGATCCATTACTTACACCACCACAGCCACTGAAACCATTGTTCGATGGAAGTGATCCCGATTCTAGCCATTTTCTTCAACACATCCTTGAATACAATAACTGCTTTCGCATGACTTCCTTTGGAGCTAATATCATTCGAGAAGGCGGCTTCATGCCGACTTGCAAGGTAAAAGATACAACACACATAACCAATCACTCACACCAACACAATGAATTGCAACACATAACAACTACATATACACCATACACTACACCATCACACGATCAGAAGTTACACCGTATTCTTCAACAAATGATTGTTTGCAATTACAGATACAAGGACAAATATATCATTTGCATGGTTCAATGGTGCCAACACCAGATGAACCGCATCAATTTCTGCAAATATATTTCATTTCGTCGATGGTGGATCAGCTGAATGTGCGGTGCAATATACAGGGAACACAACAGTTAAAGAGAGACGAATTATTGAACAGTTGCAAGCATTTTTTCACGCTAATAATGCTGTGGTTAATATGTTCAAAACAGCATTGGAACGAATGCCATCGGATACGCACAAATTTGTCATAAGAGCGGATTGTACCCCAACAGGTGAACATGTGCGAAGATTCAATGCACCCACCGTTAATGATGTTGCTGCAATTATTGTTGGCGATCCAACTAAATCGCGAGACATTGTCGTTCAGCGAAGAAGCAATATCATGCGTCGTGTAATCGAGACATATCGTTTGTACGATGCATTACAATATCCAATCATTTATTGGCAAGGGCAAGACGGATACGACATCACGTTGAAGATGGTCGATCCAATTACAGGTACAATATTCACACACTAATTATTGCTATTATTGGTTCCATTAACAATTCATTCAATTTTGCATTTTCAGGCGTATCAACGAATAAAAATCTAAGCGCAATGAATTACTATGCGAATTACTATGATGATTCGTACACATAAGGAGAATGTCATTCTGAAGTGCCGTCGGCTA
Organism: Phengaris arion; assembly: GCA_963565745.1. NCBI lineage: Eukaryota > Metazoa > Arthropoda > Insecta > Lepidoptera > Lycaenidae > Phengaris > Phengaris arion. The sequence continues at coordinate 848,557 of OY751439.1, read as the reverse complement.
TTCCAGCAATTCGCTGTCGACATGTATGTCAAAGTCGAGACCGAACGTTTAGCATTCATCCGATTCAATCAGGCAAAGCTACGATCTGAGGACTATATACACTTGCGTGATGCTATTCATTCAGATGGTGATGTTCAGAATATTGGACGTCTGACGATTCTCCCATCATCTTATATCGGAAGCCCACGCCACATGCACGAATACGCTCAAGACGCTATGACGTACGTGCATTATGGAACTCCGGATTTATTTATTACGTTCACATGCAATGCTAATTTGGTTGCTGAATAAATTACATTCAAATGAAGTGGATGACATCATATCAGCTGAAATTGGCAATATTTTTTTTTCTTCTTTTAATCATTATTTCTTCTATGAATTTTCTTCTTCTTTTAATCACCAAACGAAATGTTACATAAAACGAAGCCATCTGGTGACGGAGTTCGCCGGGTTTGCTAGTTATGTTTAAAAAAATTGACTTTATGTTCTCCCTTTACAAAACGTCAATTTCATATGTAATGACCTATTAGGTCATTACATATGAAATTGGCGTTTTTTTCATATTGTGTCTGTTCAATGTCTGACAGCTGTAAGTTCACGTTGAATATATTAATAATAATAGTTATTTATTTCTCTCACAATCACTTAGCACACACAGAAAAGTGCAACACAAGGTAAATAGCTAATATGCAAAAGGTCAAGTGCAGAAACCATAATATAGGGAAAACTTGGAACACTTGATCCCCCTTTTGTTTTTTAACCCTTATTTCTAACATATAGGTATTAGAAATGGCACTGGAATAAATATAATTAATATGGCTACAAAAATCTACGACAACCATCAGAATATTAGAATAAAATATAGCAGCACCAAAGTTATCGACATAGCCCAACGCTAATATAAACAAGCAATGGGCTGGACATATAGCCCGTAGAACCGTTTTCGAGTGGAGACCACGAACTGGACGTTGGCGTAGGACGGACCAGGTGGGCAGACGACCTGAGAAAAGTCGCAGAGAGTCGGTGGATACAGGCCGCGATCGACGGGTCGCACTGGAATCCTAGGGGTAAGTTTATATCCTGCAGTGTACCTCACCAGACTACGACGACGAGGACGAACAGAATATCAGTGAAATAAACACTAATTTACCTACTACTACAAAAGATATGTAATTATGTAATTGTACCAAGTGTCCACTTGATCCCCCATTCAATTACTATGTAACTTTAAAAACTTAAAGAACACATAAAATTTAACCTTCATGTATTGCTTATAAGACCACAAAAAGGCTGAAGTTACTAATATTGTATTCGTATGCGGTGTTTTAGCATTAATTTTACCTTAACATTTTTACCCGCCATTTTTTTGAGTTCGGTAGGTACTCTTTCTCTTGTTATGTAGAAAAATTATGAAACTATTTTTAAGATGTTTATAAATTTAAAACGAATCCATATTTATGTTTTTTTAAACAATTTTCATCAAACAAAATAAAAGATATAACAAAATAATAAATATTAATACAATATTTTTAAATAATTTTGTAAGTCTTAGGTAAGGATATTATATAAGCTGCCTTCCAGGCGTCAGGAAAGGTACAAGACTCTAAGCAGGAATTAAAGATGTGTAAAAGACAGGTAAAATAATATCTAATATAGGTTTATAATCTTACTACCGACGCCATCTTCACCTACCGTATTCGACGATATAGCCTTAATGTGTCTTTCAATCTCACTCACAGTAACTGGGGCAGTAAAGAAACGTTCATAATCAGGGATAAGTAAAGAGGATATAAGTTGTATCGTCAACTGAACGTCAGAGCCACAACAATATGTCTCGAAATTCTAAAATTATTTCTTAATATTTATTGCGTTATACTTGTATATAAAACAATACCAATTACGTTTGAAATACCACAGAAAATTCTACAAGTAATTTTCAATATTTGTCAACGCCTGGACCCCGACTTATTTTACCGACCGGATTACTTTGGAGCAGTGAATGGCCTAGAACGGCCCAAGATGAGTTAACGTTGTTTCCTACCTACACCCCAAATACACACTGGATGTTTTGTTGGACACCATAAAATCGATGTACGCGGTTGGAGTAGTGAATGGACTAGGACGGCCCTAGCTCAGTAACCAACGGTTCCTCGTTACACCATAACTTGCGATCGGAGCTGTCAACGTGAATGACCAACCAAGCCCCATTAGGAGGAGGATAGTATATTTTAGCAGTTTGCACCCCAAGAGGGCCAAACTGGGTCACAAGCAAAGGTGAATACCCACACAACTGTCAAGACTTGCAACGGAGGAAAAACGAGACAATCCCAGGAGTATGCTGTGTTTTTTTGGCGAAAAGTGAGCCCAGGAACTGTCCCACGCTCAAGCCCGCGCACGCGCAATACAGTTAAAGGTTTTTTTATATTAGTTAAGCATTTTTTTAATTTTTGTCCATAGTTTATTCTATTATATAAGTTATCGTTTTTAGTTTACATTTACCAACCTATGACAAGCAGCCAGGATGCAGGGACCTCCACTAATATTTCGATCGTGTCCTTTGGAAATGTGCTGCAATGCTCCCACTGTTCCCGATATTTTAAAAGCCAGCGGGGTTTGTACATCCACGTAGGCAAATGCCACAAACAGCTTCCAACCCTCATTCCCACAATAACCAATTCACTTCCGAACCCAATCTATCAAACAAATTTCTGGCAAGAAATATCCAAATTTAAACGTTTTGTACCAGTTCTAAGACGGATCCCTAGGGGCGCCAGAGTGACTGTAGCACAGAAGCTTGCCGAGACAATACGTCACACAGTGCTGGAGAACTCTAGGCAAGCCTGGGAAAATCTACTCACCTTTCCCTACCGATTTCTGCATATCACTAGAGATCCGCTCAACAATGCCTCCCTCACTTCAAGAATCAAAAAAAATAATTGTGTTTCGGTTATGTTTGACCGAGGAAAGTGAAGAAAAATTTGGGTTGAGGTTAATCCTCAACCCAAATTTTTCTTCACATTCCTCGGTCAAACATAACATCGTCAAAACTGTGGAAAGTAAAATAAGTGAGGGAGACATTAAGGGTGCAGCTCGGCTCCTGTTTTCCAATGACACGGTCGCCCCCGACTGCCCAGAAACCCTCATCGCCCTGCAAAACAAACATCCATCACAATCCAATCCTTTCACAGTTTCCAATGACGCATTACCACCACTACAAACGTCGACAGAAAAAGTACGCGGAGCCATCATGTCCCTTCTTCCGGGTTCAGCTGGCGGCCTCGACGGTCTCACCCCTCAGCATCTGAAGGACTTCACCAGCGGTTGGTGCGGGGAGGCCGGCGAGAAGCTCCTACATGAACTTACGAATCTGTGCAACCTGATGCTACGTGGAGGGGTCGCATCAGATATCGTAGACATTCTGTATGGAGCTAACCTCTGCGCCTTGAGGAAGAGAGATGGTGGCATTCGTCCGATTGCTGTCGGCTCCACATACCGGCGCCTTACAGCCAAACTAGCTTGCAAATCGGTCACTTCCCTCGCGTCATACTTCCAGCCAAAAAAGCTCGGTTTTGCCTGCAAAGAGGGTTGTGAGGCCGCCCTTCACTCTTTCAGGACAGCTATCCACAATCAAGGCGATGATGTGTTTCTGAAGGTCGATGTCAAAAACGCTTTCAACTCAGTTGACCGAGGCGCTATGTTGGCCCAAATTAAATCTAAAGCACCTGCCATTTTACCATTTATGCTCCAGTGTTACAACGACCCCACCAAACTCATTTACAAAGACCACCTCATCTCATCCGAAGTGGGCTGCCAACAGGGCGACCCTCTAGGTCTAGCAATCTTCAGCCTTGCTATACACCCGGTCATCGAGCTTCTAAATTCAAAATTTAATGTTTGGTATTTGGATGATGGGAAGCGAACCTTGGAAGCGATGCACCCACTGTACTATCCGACTTCCGCACTCTGATCCGCGAGTTCCAAAAAATAGGTCTGCAGCTGAACCTAGGTAAGTGCGAAATTTTTGTGCCAGACAGTTGTGGGGATAGAAACGCGATTATATCCAGCTTTAAAGAAATAGCTCTACAACTGTCTGTCATTGACAGGGATTCGCTCTTCCCTTTGGGCTCACCTATTTTAGACGAATCTCTCCCGGACTTCATAGATAACAAATTACAAAATTTTAATGAAACTTTAGACCGCCTCCTCCAAATTAACTGTCACATGGCCTTTACCCTAATCCGTTTTTCCATTTTTGTACCTAAATTGACATAATATGTCTTACGGTGTTTCAACCTCAACTTCTCAAACAGTTGGATGATACCATAAGACAAACGCTCTCCACTATTTTGAACACAAATTTCGATGACCGCGCATGGACTCAGGCAACGCTTCCAGTTAGGTTCGGTGGCCTGGGTGTTCGAAAGCCCTCTGACATATCGCTTCCGGCCTTCTTGTCCTCAGTCCACGCGAACCATAGTCTTATCTCCAAAATACTACATCACCCATCCTACTCCAATACAGTTCCAAGGACGCCTGGAGCGCAACTAGTGCTTGTAGCGAATTGCCTGACAATACTTTTTCCCAAAGGCTCTGGGACGAGCCACTCTGCAGACTGGTATGGAATAATCTTCTTAATACGTCCTCCAGTCCTGTGGAGCAGGCTCGCCTCTTAGCTGCGGAGAAGTGGGAGTCGGACCTTTGGCTACAAGCATTACCGTCACCCAATACGGGCACATTGCTGGATCGAACAGCTTTCCGGTTAGCCACTTCCTTGCGTCTTGGCACCCCCCACGTCGTCCCCCATCGCTGTGTTTGTGGTGCAAACGTGAACAGCCTCGGACACCACGGGCTGTCTTTTCAACGAAGCGCCGGCCGCATCTTCCTACAACACTGCCTGAATGATCTCATCCGTCGGGCTCTTGTCACCGCCGGAGTGCCAGCTGTACTGGAACCCTCTGGTTTGGCGCGAGAGGATGGCAAGAGACCAGACGGTATGACCCTGGTCCCTTGGAGAGTGGGACGGGCTCTTGTATCGGACGCTACTTGCGTCGATAAATTTGCTCCGTCCCATGTCCAGGGCACCTCGAGTTCTGCAGGTGCGGCCGCCAATCAGGCGGAAAACCTCAAGCGGCGCAAATATGAGAACCTTAGTGGGGATCTCATATTTGAACCGTTTGGGGTTGAAACCCTAGGTACATGGGGTCTAGGTGCGCACAATCTGTTCAGAGAAATCTCCAAAAAACTCATTGAGGCCACCCGAGATTCCAGAGCCGACCTACCTGGCCCAGAGAATAAGTATTGCAATCCAGCGAGGAAACTCTTTTAGCCTTCTAGGTACTCTGCCTGGTGGGGACGACCTGGGAGATTTCTTTGTTTTGTAGCATTTTAAGTTTTGGAGTAGTTATTTTTTTTTATTAGTACTTACTTACCTACTTTTATAGTTTGTAAATATTTTAAATAGATTTTAGTTAATTTTAGCTTTTAACATTATATTACTACTTTACAAACTTAGAAATAAAGCTTCCCAGTTGTATCGTACGAGATTTAATATTAGGGTCAAGGCTACAGGAGGAAGTGAAATGATAATTAAGCATGGCAACATCAATGCCATTACAGTCCTGAGGTTCAGGGCGTCCTACTCCGAGGGATTTGAGAAATTTCCAAGTCTTAACTGGATCACCGTTCTCAATGGAATTGTGGATATGACCCCTCTGTGCATCACGGCACATCGTATTGCACCTATAGCGTATTTTAATATATTTGGCTCGATACTCCTCTGCCTTCCTTTATTTATACCTAGCTTTAGCTGCATGCTTAGCATTGATCAGAGATTTGATTTCATCTGTAATCAGTTTAATATGGCAACCTTATCATTAACGGATACAGCTGTGATTAAATCCGACCAACCTGTGTTAGGTGCGTCCTCCCTTAGTTTAATAATATATGTGGGGGTTTGGCTAATAAAACCAAATGTGTTCCCGAACATAAAGATTTTATTAATTGTCCCACATAAGATTGATATATGCTATAAAGGTGCTAGGGGAGCACGCGCGGTGCTTGCTAATTATGAACGCGTACTGACGGTAAAATGCATTGTGATGTGAAAAATGCTGCGGTGTGATTTATGACACCGTACATACTCCCGAGCCGAAAAGATACAAAAAAACTAGGTTGATTTTGGGGGAAAATTACATCTGGCAGATATAGGGGAGGTTGCTATGTCCCTCGTGATATTTACACTACACAATTCACTCGGCTGACGGTCAGCCGTACTCTGCTTTCGCGCACTAAACACTACACTAGGTTCTGCTTGCGGGGAGACATTGCTGAATCTTTTCCTATACTTCTTCCACAGTATGAATGACGCTGCTATGACCACGACAGCGAGCAGGCTGTATGAGATACTGTATTGATGAACGTCGTGACCCGATATTTGACTATCTGATGCCTTTAAATCTTTAGTGGCGACCTTCAACTCTTCAACTTGCTTGCCTAAATCACTGATGGAGTTGTTTATATCAATTTCGCTGTTATCAAGGATGTTCGAATATTGCAAGTGTGATTGGTTGATCATATGATTAATATTATGAAGTTTGGGAGCTATAACGCCCAAATCCGAATAGATCTCATTCCTGGAATTGGTCTGAGAGTACATAGTAAAGTCTCGGCCCTTTATCATGCAGTTAGGCTCGATGCTCAATATACCAGCCCCATTCAGCTGATCTGTGCTAACACGATCTGAACATATGATTCTGACCTGATATGTATTACAGCAAAAATAAAAATATTGGGACTCATCCTTCAGCTGAATCCACTGATCACTGCATGCTGATTTGCTGACGAGACATTGCTTAGTTCTTACGTCGATCTTACAGAACCTCTCATCTGGTGGGAGATAATGTATGGGTTTGCTGAGATGACATAAGTAGGTTTGCTCATTATTGAAACATAGTTGAAGCTCAAATGTGGAAAGGATAAAATAGGAATCCTTTCCTAAATTGATTGCTACATAATCATCTACTGGGAGGACAGTGATCGCATTTCCTGCTATCTGCTTAGGAATCGAAATAATTTTGTAAACGTTGTAGTTGTAGTTGCTTCTCTATTAGTTAATGGAAACGATATTTCGAATATAAAATAATCCTTTAACATTCTTGCTTTAATTCTAAGGAAACTGTAAACGTTCTGTAAGTCTGATTGTATGTTGTCAATGGGTAACGTGATATCCTTTGTCAACTGACTTCCTATGAATTGTAATTCGCTTTTAATTTGTTCCGGAGTTAATAAATGCATATTAAACTTGCCATGTGAAATATCTGTGATGGTATCTAAAATCGTGTCCTGAATTCTTTTCAGGTTTTGAAATAAGTTCATCGCCGTGAATGACGACAATAAAAAATGTTGAACGTCCGAAATCTGAATATGTTCCGACTTGAGAGAATTAGTAAAATTATACAAATCTTCAAGATGGTTATTTATCGATTTATGCTGAAGTTGAATCGATTGTTCTGTGCGTTTCAGTAAATCGTATTGTGCCTCGACGACTGATGTTTGATTCTGTATCAAGTTGTTAAGGTGATGCTCATTCTGTCTGATAAGCTCGATGTCGTTCCTATACTGTTCCGCAAATCTCTCGTCTAATACTCCGAACAGATAGTTGGCGGCGTAACCGACACCATTGATAAGCGCCCGGCGCTTCCTCGCACGCGCCTTAAAACGCTGATTTAATAACAAACGATTGTAGTGATCCAGTTCCTCGAACTCGTGCTGTAATTGTAGCGTGATTGTTGAACAATAGTCATAGTCGGGTATATAACTACATATTATATTTGTATAATTAATGAACTTTTTTGCTGCGGTGAATCCTTCCCAGTACGGAGACATATTGTAGTATGCTATGAGAGTCCACTTATCCCGAATGATCTTTGCACTTCCGGTATAATCGAAATATAGAGACATGTTGCTTGGTAACCTTTCAGCTGTATAAGAAGTCGTCACAATCGACATAAATAATATAAATGCTATCGCCATGGACGTGAAACTATTCTGCTTGATAGGTTTTCTTTGATTTTTCTCTTCTTTTTGTGCCTCAGATTCTTCTTCACGGTCGCTGCTTGCTGCGTTAGAGATAGGCAACAATGATAATTTAACTACTGGCCTTTTGATAATTCCGTTTTTTGTTTTCAGAGTGACGGCACGAACCAATCCGTCCTCTCCGGGATGCTGCTCCAATACCCTCCCCATGAGCCATTTGCCGGGGGGCATATTCTCGTCCTGAATAGTGACTAAATCGCCAACTTGAAGATTATTTCGTGCTCTTAACCATTTCGATCTTACTGAGAGCTGAGTCATATATTCGATCCTCCATCTCTTCCACAAATCGAAATATATTTTTGATATTAAATACCATCTTGACCTAGCATCCTGCTCCGTTTCTATGATAGTTAACTCTGCTCTGCCGACTAGAAAGTGTGCTGGTGTCAAATAGTCTAAGTCCTCTGGGTCCTCTGTGAGCGCGCAGAGGGGCCTAGAGTTTAAGATTGCTTCTATCTTTGCTAATAGGGTGGCGTATTCCTCATATGTAAGTTTTTGCTCACCCACAACCCTTTTTAAATGATGCTTTAAGCTCCTTATATTTCTTTCCCATAAACCTGATGCTTGGCACCATTTCGCTACATTGAAATGCCAAGTGATATTCATGCTTGCTATCTCTCCTAAAGTGTTGTCATCGTAAATGTTCTGAAATTGCTCCTGCATCAATCTGTTTGCTCCTACAAAATTAGTGCCATTGTCACTGAAGATGTGACGAGGCGTGCCGCGACGAGCTGCCATTCTACTGAGAGCCGCCAAAAATGCTGAACTCGTGAGGTCTGATACCATTTCTATATGTACTGCTTTCGTGACCATGCAAATGAATAATGCTATGTATCCTTTCATGGTTTTGATACCTCGTCCTTTATTTGCTTTTACATCGATGTATCCTGTAAAATCTACACCGGTGTTATAAAATGCTGGCCTCGGGTTAACACGTGCTGTTGGAAGATCGCCCATGAGCTGCTGACCTAAAATAGGTGTGTTTTTCCTACAGGTTACGCACTTTCTGATATGCTTTTTGGTTGCTCTTATACCACCAATGATCCAATATTTTTGTCTAAGATTGGCCAATGTAATTCGTGGACCGCCATGGAATGTTAGTTCATGTGCTTGCTGTATCAGTAAAATTGTAAGTCGACTTTCGTAAGGTATGATGATGGGATTTTTTATTTCGGTACTCACACTCGCGTTCTTGAGACGGCCACCAACTCGTAAAATTTTGTCGTCATTAAAAATCGGATTTAAATTTAAAATTTTGCTTTTTGATTGTAACGGTCTTTTATTTGATAATAGTTTAATTTCTTCATTAAAGTGCTCCAGCTGTACATTCCTTACAATAAGCATTTTTGCGTGTTGTAATTCTCGTAATGTGAGATATCCTTCGCGGCGTTGTTTGCGCTTTGTTATTCGTAATATCCATGCAAGTATGCGGATAACTCGAGTTATGTTGCTATGCTTATTTAATAATTGTTCGATGATGTTTAATGCTTGAGGATCCGTATGAATTATAGTATTAGATTGTTTGTATTGATGTTTTAGCTCTAATGTAGTCTCGTATAATGTTGGCTCTTTAACTGTTAATGACGGCAACCATGATGGGCCGTTCCACCATAGCTTATCTTTTTTAAGCTGAGTCACGTTTAAGCCGCGACTAGCTGAATCAGACGGGTTTTCGTCAGTTTTAACGTAGTGCCAACATGATTTTGGCATTACTTGCGTTATTGCTCTGACTCGATTGGATATAAATGTTTTCCATCGTGATGGGTCTCCCTGTATCCATCCTAAAACTGCTGTAGAATCTGTCCAACCATACACTTCTGCTTTGTATTGATGTAAACATTTTTGAACCTTGGTCATCAATTTTGATAATAGTTCAGCTCCCATTAATTCCAACCTAGGGATGGTCTGAACTTTGCTTGATGGTGCGAGTCTTGCTTTGGCTGCTAATAATGATACTGATGATTTGCCATTTTTTATGACCTTACAGTAAATTACTGCCGAAAATGCTTTGCTAGAGGCGTCGGAAAATCCATGAAACTCGATCTTGTCGTTTTCAGAAGTCCCGATCCACCGTTGTATTTTAAATGTGTCTATATTTTGCAACTCTTGGCGTAAATCTAACCATTTTGTTTTAATATTCTGCGGGAGATTATCATCCCATTCTATTTTCGATAACCACACATTTTGAAATAATAATTTCAGTGTCGTGCTCAATGGCGTAAGCCAACCTAAGGGGTCGTATAACCTTGATATTTCGGACAATAAAGATCTCTTAGTTGGTGCTGCTTCAGAATATTCTATTTTGCATTGAAATGTAAACACGTCACCTTGGGGATCCCAGCTTAGACCTAAGGTTTTCGTCGACTCTATATGCTTAAATTCGTACGTCTGCTTGTCACACTGCTCTGTATCTAAATCTGCTAGAAGTTGCTGGTCATTTGACTTCCATTTTCGTAAATTAAAACCTCCTAATTTTAGAAGCTCAATTAAATCTGCTTGTAATTGCTTGCTCTGCTGTAAAGTATGATGACCTCCACAAAAGTCGTCTACGAAGAAGCTTTCTTCTACTTCTTTCGCTGCCTCTGGATACTTCGTCTTCTCTTCTGCTGCTAACTGCTGTAAACAATTTATTGCTAAGAAACTTGCTGCTTTTTCTCCGTAAGTTACTGTTTTCAATTGATACGCTTGCACGGGTTGGTCTTTAGACTCCCGCCAAAATACCTTCTGATATGCTTGATCTTCGGGAAAGACCCAAATTTGCCTGTACATCTTTTCGATGTCTGCTGTATAAGCAAATTTAAACTGACGCCATTTCAAAATTATCTGCTGTAGATCCTGCTGAAGATTGGGCCCCTTATACATTATATCATTTAAGCTATATCCACTCGAAGACTTTGCTGATGCGTTGAATACTACGCGTAGCTTCGTTGTAGTGGAGCTGTCTCGGATGACTCCATGATGAGGTAAGTAGAACTCCATTTTTCTTTCAGATGCTGATCGTTCCATATGACCTAAGTCCATGTACTCCTGCATGAACTTTTTATAGTCATTTGCTAATGCTGTATTTCGATGCAATCTTCTTTCTAAACTCTGATACTGTGCTAATGCTGTAGTTTTTGATGACCCTAATTTATGTTTCAATTCTTCTATGATAGGTAAACGCACCTCAAATCTTCCATCCTCCAACCTTCTAGTCGTTTTAGAAAAATATTGAAGACAAAATTCATCTTCTGACGTCATCTCCTTTTCTTGGGAAATGTCTTCGCATTCCCAGAATCTTTGCAAGTAGTCATAATTGTTATGTAACATGACGTTGCACTGATACGATTTGACGGAGCCGCAGAGGATCCAGCCAAGATAAGTCTGCTGTGCTATGGGTTCCTCGCTAGTCGAACCTCTCAAAATACCATCCAATAAAATTTTTGAGTAGACATCTGCTCCTAAAAGTAAGTCTACCGGACGTTTTACATAATATTTTGGATCTGCTAAATTAATGTTTTCGATGTATGACCACGAAGGCTTAGGTATATTTACATTTGGAAGACTTTTGATAAGATTGCTCATGATGATGACGTCTATGCTAAATGTGAAATCATTATGCAATGATTTGCATTGTATAGTAAGCATTCCTTTGCTGCTGCTTTCATGCTCGCCGACGCCGAAAATAGTGCCCTTGCACCTACGTCTTTTTAATCCTAAAAACTGCGCTGCTCTCTCTGTAATAACTGAAATTTGAGAACCCGAATCTATGAGGGCTCTAAGATGATGCTGATCTCCATTTGCTGTTTTCACACCAACCATTGCCGTTGCTAGTAAGACCTCACACGTGTTGGGTTGAGACACGTGGTGGGCCTTCGCCACATGGTTCGAAGAAGTGCTGGGTTTGAGTTTTGTGCATGCATCGTGCAATAAACTATTGTGAAATCCTGCGCATAAGCGACACCTTTTACTGGAAAAACATTCTTTAGTATCGTGTTCGTATAAACAATTGACACAATAACGCAACCGGCTTACGGTTTTCAATTTCTGATCGCATGACATTTCTTGAAACCTTGAACAATTGAATAAACCATGTTCGCCTTTGCAAAGTCCGCAAATTACCTTGGTTGCATGCAAAGCCTTAAATTTTGACTTATGATTAAAATAAAAATTATTGTTGCTAGATTTAAAGTTGCTCGGAGGAAGTCTTCGTTGATGCGAAAAATTCTGCTGCTGATTCGATGATGCTGGTTGCTTAAATACGCCCTGCTCTTGTTTTCTGCGCGATGATTCGAGTACAGTGAATTTCGTTTCCAAAAAATTCACGAAGTCCTCTAGAATTGGCAATTCTCGAGGATTCTTGACTGATTCCAAATACTCTGTATACGACTCACTGTCCAATTTTTGCCCTAACAGGTGGACCAATAAGGGGTCCCATGAGCTGATATTGACTCCCAGGTTCTTTAATGCATTCAAACATTCTTTAGTTGTGTCATGTAATTTTTTAAGTTGCGCTGCTGATTGATATTGAATGGTTGGCAGCCCTAGCAATATGTTGACGTGCGAAGTGAATATGAGCCTTTTATTGTTGTACCTGTGGTTAAGAATTTCCCAAGATATATTATAATTAGCCGATGTAATTTGTAAATGTTGTATGAGTCTTTCAGCTTCGCCTGTTAATTTACTCCTTAAAAACTGCATTTTTTGGGCCTGAGACAGTGAGGGATTGTTATGAATGGCCTCACTGAATAAATCTTGGAATGACATCCATTGATGATAATTACCGCTAAATGTAGGGATATCTAATTTAGGGGTTGATTTTTCCCTATGAGACGTTGACCACATTTTTTTGTTAATGCTCTCCTTGATGAAATTAAATTTCTTCTCATGTGCTGTAAATTGATTTTCGTACTCTAGGTTAGACCCGTTTAATTCATTATCGAGCTCCCAATGCTGAGCGTCGATTGCTGTCCATCTCATCTGTAACTGCTGCAACGTGTCTTCAAACTGCCACCTTTCTGTTAATGCTTCCAGGTCAATGTTGCTTACCGTTCGTGAAAATGCTTTGAAGTTCGTCATCTGCTTACGTAACATTTCTGCTGTTTTGCTGTCGACTCCTTGGGAGATTGTCCTCGACACCCGTTCTGCTGATGCTGCTGTTGACGGACCAGGGATAGGTAACGGGCTTGCTCCACGACTTGGGACCTCAAGTACCTTACCCTCTGAGTGTGCTACTGCTGGTGAAGTCACCTGCGAGAGAAACTGCTGCAAAGTTGACTTTGTGATCTCGTAGTTTCTGGTAGCCCGTTCATTGAGACCTTTCATAGGCTCAGAATTTACATCTACGTATCCTGCTAATTGCTGTCGATTCTGCTTAAATTCTTCCCAATATTCGTCAAGGGTTTGTAACTTCCGCTTAACGTAATCTACTGTCCTACGATCTCGCCCCGTTTTCTTGAAAGACGCAAGCAACTGCTCTATCGCACCTACTAACTGCTCTTGATTTTCGTAAATATCCTCCATTATGGTAACTTATTGTTCAAAGTGAAAAAATGGAAAGATCTTACTTGATTGCTCGGGAACCTTTCTGCTGCTGCTGCCCACGCCCTGAAGAGCGTGATGGTCTGCTGATGAGATGTTGAAGCGATGCTAATGCTGATGCTGCTGTCTGCTGTTTGCAGACAGGAACCACACTGCTATGCTGAATACTGCTGCTGCTGATGCTCGTCTTCCTCTACCACAACACTGATTCGCCAGAAACTGTTTTACTATATAACTACACCACCGATCTGCTACACTGTTATGCTACTCCACAGTACTGCTGTTCTGTTACGCTGTTGTGCTATTTCACTTTACCACTGCTGTACTATCTTCTGATTTTACCGAACTGATTTTCTGATAGTCACTGATAGTCCTCACTCGCGAATGATCCTGCTTTGGCCAAATCGCGGAAGGTCACAAAGCTCGAAGGACCATATTATGTGGGGGTTTGGCTAATAAAACCAAATGTGTTCCCGAACATAAAGATTTTATTAATTGTCCCACATAAGATTGATATATGCTATAAAGGTGCTAGGGGAGCACGCGCGGTGCTTGCTAATTATGAACGCGTACTGACGGTAAAATGCATTGTGATGTGAAAAATGCTGCGGTGTGATTTATGACACCGTACAATATAATATACCGAACGAAAATATACTGTAACTATACTAGTAATGAGCCGCAAAATCTTCTTAGTCAAACTGGTCTAGCAGGAGTTTTGTTAATATTTTACAGACATTCGATAATTTTTACAGTTTTACTATATGTATAGATGAGAAAATTTGGGTGGTTAAGTGTGTTTGTGCACTCCTTCACGCATAAAGTACGAAACGGATTTTGAAGAAATTTTGTATGGTAGTATTTTAGGCTCTAGATTAAAGCATAGGTTACATTTTATTCCGAAGAAGTAGAGATTTCCTGTGGGATACTGTATTTATGCGAGCGGAGTCGCAGGCAAAAGCTCAGATGTTTCCCGCCACTTCGTAAGCACAAAAAGAAATCGTGCGGGAACCGTACATTTTGCTGAAACAAAAAGTACTATGTGTCAATTCAGAGCCTTTTTTATAAAATGAACCAGGTATCATTGATGGTAAGCGATACCGCCGCCCATGGACACTCGCAACACCAAAAGGGTTACTTTGGTAACTTCTCTGGTGTTGCGACTTGCGTTCCCAGTCCTTAAAATCCCCAAACCCCCTTGAGCCTCCGGTAACCTCACTCACTCGGCGAAACACAACGCAAGCGTTATTTCATTCCGGTTTTTTGTGAGGCCGTGGTATTTACCCGGTCGAGGGAGAGCCACGCTTCGGCATGAATGGGCCGGAAACCCTAAACTACTACCATACGTTCCATATGTAGGGCGATTAGGTTACCCTGGGATATCGGATCAGCCATCGTTATGGAGAAGTTTGGGTCTCTGCCGTTTCTTTGGTCTAAAGTTTATAAGGTCCCACTCGTCCCTGGCAGCCTCCCTCGGAGCTTGCTGCATATCAACTTGTTGGTTATGGTTTTTGGTGTCACATAAGATACGCGTAGGGTCAAAATGCAACAGACTTAAAAGAGTTGGGTCTATTTCACGTAATACTTCATTCATGCAAAGAGGAGTACTAGACATGGTTACATCAATTTATAATAATATTACCCATTGACATAAAAAAAATTAAAGTGTTATTTTTCTCAAGAGAAAGCTTAGGGAAATTTTAATCTGTAAGGGCTACGACAGTACATACGATTTTCTTAATGAAATGTAATGCATTTGTAAGTACTAAGTAGTCATAAGACAATAAAATCGACATATTAAATTAATCTATTAAATATAAATATAATGAATACAAACAATTTTAACAATTAAAGACGATTTAAGAGTAATAATTACAAACAAAGAAGATTAAAGATAGATAGATAGATAGTTTTAAAGTAAATTATTCACTTCATCATTCAATTCAATTCAATCCACATCATGTTAATTATTTGCTTATTTTATGCTAGTTGGACATTCTTTGACTGTTTTAAATATTATTTTATTTTATGTAACTTTGACCTTAGTAATAAATAACATAATGTGCTTAGTTTATATTAATAATTGTAACACTAAATATTTAGATTTATATGTATATTAAGTTATACATTTGCATGCCCAATTGGGAAAATGTGCTGATTCTATTGTTGTCTTAATGTAGCATCTGTAATAACAAACATATTGTAAATAGAGAAATAAATAAAATAAAATTACACCGCGATGATACTCGACGCGACGCGGCGCTAAAATGTTTAAGGTATCTATTCAAAAATGAACTTTATTCACTACTCAAGAAGATACACGTTTCATTGCAAGAGCGGCGCCATACTACGCAGCTGAGTGCAGCTCGTTAGTTAACAATAGGTCATTTTGTTTATTTAACTAAATTTGTTGAATAAGTCATGAAATAAAAAGTAATTAAATTGAAAATGCTGAATACGAGTATTTTAATGTGTATGTTTAAGCGTCAATCTCTTAGCACTATTTTCACTTCGCAGTCATGAAGTAGGCACGAGTCACGACTATATTTTTTTGTAATAATAAGTAGAGTTAAAATACAAAATGGAAACTCTAGCAACAGATACACAAAACCTCCCCTGGGAACACAAATATGGTAAGTTTGGTCATTGCCCTATTATTTAGATTTGTTTTTAATATTACTAATAAATTTCAATTAAATAGAGACATAATTTTTTCAAACACAACGTTACCCAATGTTTATAAATGAAGTAAATGTCAGGAATGTAATTTAACTTGTAGTTTTTAGAGCAAATAAATGATTGATTGATTGTAAACAATTGGTGTGAAATAAATCCTATTTGATCATCTTTAGTTACAAATAAATTAAAGGAAATAGCTTAATTTTTACTAAAAGGTGTTCCATTTTTATTTGGGTTCCGTAGTACTACAAGGAACACTTATAGTTTCGCTCTGTCTGTCTGTCTTTCCGCCCTTCTAACTTCTGTAATTATAAATGTAAATATATGAAATTTCGTATAGTTATGAAATGTGTATATATCTCGGTTTTGGCATAATAAAACAATACAAATATTATATTTTAGGGGTGGGAATATTTTTTTTCTATTCTACCTCATCGTGTGAGGTATCGACGAATCTTTTTCTTTTAAAATAAAGGCAAGGATTCATAAATGACTTTTTTACAAAGTCAACCATTTTTGAGTAATCGGCCTCCAAAGTGGTTTATAAGTTGGTCCTCCCCTGGCATTTCTAACTTTTGACGTAATTTAAAGGAAACCTATTGCGCGTTGATAGTTACGGAACCCTCCTTAGACATCCTAACTCGTGGCATGCTCCTGGTTAGGTGATTATTTACTGGACAAATAATTCTAGAAACATTTCTACAACTTGCAGTTGTCCAAACAAGGGGATGGTTTCTGGTTGGATCTGGTTTACAAGTCCCCCTGATTATCGCGTCATACTTAGCTTTCGTTGTGCTGATTGGACCACGGCTGATGAAGAATCGGCCACCGTTCCAGCTGACCAACATAATACTGGTGTACAATATTTTACAAGTGATAGGGTCAGTGTTATTGTGTAGGATGGTAAGTTTAGTAACATGGCATTGTACATTATTATAGTCAATCCCCCTTAGTAATAAAAATATTTATAACGTGTATAAGCTAGGTATACAATGTTTTGTCCTTGGCTGTCAAGTGACTTTCTCAACGTATCAGACAAGGACAAAACATTGTATAGCTTACAATTTAATTTATATAATATTTAGCAATGTCCCGCGAAAAAAATACCCACAACCTGCAAGCAAATGTGTGAGTGCACCCATATGTATGCGTAAAGCACCTCCTCCTCCCACACTGCTTATGCGTACAGTCTGAAACAAGATCGTGCAAACACCACCACCACACAAGCAACAATGTCAGCAAGATCGTGCAAGGCCCCACACCACCATGCAGGTTGCAAAACTCGACGCGCGTTTCGCCCCGAACCCGGAGCATCCTCAGGAAGTGGACCTGCGAACAAAGTTCGTTAGTTAGACTAACGATCTTAGATCGCAGGTCCACTTATAATATTAATAAAATTGTATGCTATGGATTTTCGCAACGTAACGCCTGATTCTATTAACTATTGTATTATAGCTTATCCACTGTGTAAATATTTTTATTAGAAAGGGGAAATATATATTTGACGACCACTGTGGCTCAGTAGTTGAGCGCGCCAGTGCTCAAGCCGGAGGTCGCGGGTTCCAATCCCGCCAAAGTAACAAAAAAGTATTCTATGTTCCTGGGTCATGGAGACGTAAGTGTTTATTTTTATTCTATGTCATGGAAGTGTATTAGATATGAGCGCCGACAGCAAAAAACCGGCGCGCCGCCACCGACATACCACCCGTATGTCGGTGGCGGCGCGCCGGTTTTTTGGAAAAATGCGGCGGCGGCGTCGTCGGCGGCGTGACCCCCAAAGGGTTTTTTTAAGTTAGTACTTAGTAGTAAATCGAGTAGTTCATAGATATAAACATATTTTAAGGACCAGGAACGCAAGTCGCAACACCAGAAGAGTTACAAGTATAACTCATCTAGTGTTGCGAGTGTCCATGAGCGGCGGTAATCGCTTACCACCAGGCGATCCGTCTGCTCGTTTCCTGGTTCATTTCATAAAAAAAAGGTGACATGTCCACGTAGAATCCAGCGCTCACCCGGTTGTCTTACCTGGATCAGTCAGGTAACAAAATTGTC
This sequence comes from Phengaris arion, assembly GCA_963565745.1. Lineage (NCBI taxonomy): Eukaryota > Metazoa > Arthropoda > Insecta > Lepidoptera > Lycaenidae > Phengaris > Phengaris arion. The sequence continues at coordinate 830,212 of OY751439.1, read as the reverse complement.
TTTGGGGTAAACATTAATTGGGACCTTTCCTTCCCAGTCCTCACCTGAGGTATGCTGTAGCTTCTAGAAGCTATGCACCTTGATCATAGCGTCAGATGGCATGGCCATTACAAGTATATCTGTTGCAGCTGTCCAAGTAAGCTGGAAGCCTATTTCCTACCTGCCTACTTGTCCTGACCCTGAGAATCGTCCTTTTATCCCCCATATGAACAAGCTGAGATCAGGGAGTCAGGTCAATCAGGGCTTCAAGCGAAGTGGTGGGTGCCGACGGGAACTCACCCGTAATTATTAAATTATCATACAAGCCAGTAACCAACAAGTAACTCTGCTGTGAGACAACGCAAAGAGATTTTTTTTACGTAACAGGACGTGGCATACATAAATTCTGTGTTCGGAATCTCTTCTGTAGTCTTGATATTATATTCTATGGATTGTAACTTTAACTAGTAAGTAGTACTGGAAAAACAAAGGGTTCCGTACAAAACAGCAAGAAAAACATGTTTGTTGTATGTGAGTCCCTTATTATTCTGTTTTTAGTATTTGTTTTTATAGCGCCAACAGAAAAATACATCATCTATGATTTCAACTGTCTAGCTATTACGTTTAAGGCGATACAGCCTGGTGACAGACGGACAGACAGACAGAGATACGGACAGCGAATATCCCAGTAATAGGGTCCCGTTTTCACCCTTTGGGTACGGAACCCTAAACGGATTTTTAATCATAATCTTGTGTGTAGTATGTATGTAATAAACATTACCATACATTAATGGTAATTGTCATTATTAAAAAGTTAAATAAAATTCATTCGACTTTGAACTTAGCTACACGCAAACAAAAGTAGGTAATTACGACAAGTATGTCCAAAGTAAAATTAACATTAAATACCTTGTGTTATTTATATTTATAACATACATAGGCTGCACTAAAAGTATCGGGAATGGAATATTTCCACTGTTCCTGTCATATTAAAATCTTTTTAATTTAAAACTCCTTGGTTTTAAAAATCGAATACCGTTTATTTATTTAAAAAAAGATTCTCGGTCTTGTCACAAGGTCTTGTCAAACTTGTTTAGTCGTTGAGAAAATGGAATTGACTCGAGAAAATTCTAGAGCGATGATTTATTATGACTTTCGAAGTGGTTTAACACAAAAACAGTGTGTTGACCGGATGATTTCTGCATTTGGTGATGAAGCCCCATCCAAAACCACAATTTATCCCTGGTTTGCTGAATTTCAACGTGGACGTGTCAAGCTCAGTGATGATCCCCGTCAAGGTCGTCCAAAAACTGCAGTCACCCAAGAAAACGTTGATGCTGTGCGTAAGCTGATTGAGGAAGATCGACATGTGACATACCGCGAAATTCAGGCAACTAGACATTGGCATGAGTCAAATACAAATAATCTTGCATGAACAATTAGGTGTAAAAAAGTTGTTTTCCCGATGGATACCGCATTTGCTCTGTGAAGAGCAAAAAGCGGCTCGCGTTACTTGGTGCGTCAGAACTCTCGAAAGATTCCACGCAGGATCCTCAAATGCTGTATACAACATCGTATTAGGTGACGAATCCTGGATATATGCGTACGAACCCGAAACAAAAAACCAGTCACGAGTTTGGGTGTTCGAAAATGAGTTAAAGCCAACAAAAATTGTTCGTTCACGGAGTGTTGCAAAAAAAATGGTGGCCACGTTTGTCTCCAAAACCGGCCATGTTGCAACTATTCCTCTTGAGGGACAAAGAACGGTTAATGCAGAATGGTATGCTAACATTTGTTTGCCACAGGTCGTTTCTGAACTCCGTAAAGAGAACTGCAACCGCCGCATCATCCTCCATCACGACAATGCGAGTTCTCACACCGCGCACAGAACAAAAGAGTTTTTAGAGCAAGAAATCATAGAATTATTAGACCATCCGCCGTACAGCCCCGACCTAAGCCCTAATGATTTCTATACTTTCCCTAAAATAAAGAATAAATTGCGTGATCAGAGATTTTCATCACCTGAAGAAGCTGTGGACGCCTACAAACGGCCATTTTGGAGACCCCAACTTACGAATGGAATGGTTGCTTCAATGATTGGTTCCATCGTATGGAAAAATGTGTCAAATTTCGCGGAGAATACTTCGAAAAGCAATAAATACATTTTTAAATAGTAATGTTGTGTCACTTCCTTGATACCAGAAATTTTCAGTGCCGCCCTCGTAATAACGTATGCAGTGTGTTTGTTACCTTTAATATATATTCCTATACTTTCAACAGATGATTGTCTGTAGAAGAATTATGCTTTTGGTGTTGTATCTTACGTCATATCGTGGACAGTATTATCAGAAAAAATAAAATTAATATGTTGGGATAAACAAGCTGGATTAAACACTATTTACAAAATAAGAAAAAAGTATGACAATGATTGTAAAGGTTGTCTGGCAGAAGTCGCTTGTAGCGATAAGACCTTTTGTGCTTATTTATGTTTAGTTTTTCGATGTTCTGTATGTACTATTTGTTTTTGGTGCAATAAAGAGTTTTTCATTTTCCATTCATTCATTCAAAAAAGTGTAAGAATATTTTTTTTTTACAATTTTAGATTTTTTTCTGAGCAAGTAATGACATAAATTGTTCAATAACGTAAAAAATATTATGAGGAATAAAATGAGACCCTTTTGATGTGTGTACAGTATAGGTCAAAAGCAAAATTATTTATGTGTGTACAATGTAGGTCATAACCAAAACATAAGATATTCAATTGCTTGTACCTCGGGGGGTTTGGGGGTTGCAACCCCCAAAATGAGGGGTGTTTTGTCGATACAATTAAATATATTGTCTGCTGTTAAAATATCTTAACCTCGAGACGAAACACACTGTACTTACGGTATATTGTTATAGTCGGTATAAAAAACAAATTAATGAAACTTATATCGTAAGAGTTACTTAGTTTCGCATGCGGCATGATAATATAAAGAATGATTTATTGTTCAATAAAAATATTTACACAACGGATAAGCTATTCAATGTTGCTGTCTTTAACTGCTGTCTTTAACTGGAAAAGTTACTTGGCAGACAAAGACAACATTGAATAACTTATCCGTTGTGTAAATATTTTTATTAGTAAGTGGGTAACTATGAAGAACCTTCCAAAACATAGGAGCGTGAACCTGAAACATACAATCGTCAAATCTAAGGGTCAATTCACACTGAAACGAAATGATATGCAACATGGCGCTGCATTTTTAAGATAGCAATTAAAACTGAAGAATATTCATTACACAAGAAGGTACCTTCACGTTTCATTGGAAGAGTTCGAATGTCAAGTTGCACCGCGCTGCACAGCGCATGTGCAGTTTATTAGAAACGTGTTTCTTTTTGTGTAGTAATAACGTTCAATTTTCAATAGTCATCTTAAAAATGTCATCGCCACGGTGTGAACTGACCCTAAATGTACAAAAGAACGACAACTAATATACTTTCAAACTTTTTAGGGAGTTGGACTCTTGTATAGTATAGTGACAGCGAAAGAGCAATGTATTAACGATTCAATGGCACTACAATACATGGTATGTACCTCTAACTAAGAGCGTTGATACCTCGAGCATGAAGTCAAATTTCACGCGCACCAACGGAGAAAACGCCTTTTCGTGCGTGAGACGCTCGGCTCACGCACACAAAGGTACTCGCTGGGCTAATATACGCTAATATGTAGTTATTAGCTTACTTTATTACTATATTAACATTTCTATATTCTCAATAATTGGCAGTTGGCACACACGACATAATAATTTTATGTGTATTGTGTATGTTATAATGTTATAAGTAAAATATTAGAGGTACTCTGTCTACTCGTCTTTATTATGTATATTATATTAAATACGGTGTGCAATGCAATTGTTTTTAAATGAAACAAAATTTATATGTATGAAACGCGAATAGACTCGCGTTAAGAACGTAGTGAATCATGCATATATATGTCAAAATGGCTTACATTATGTGAACACATTTTCTTTTAACAATGATTTATAAATTTATAATAATTTCAAACTTTTCAATAATAGTGTCAAAACTAAAGATTTTTTTATTGTTTATTTATGACTATTATTTGTATATTAATTTATGAATAATATTATTTTTAACCCGCGACGCAAAAGAGGGGTGTTATAAGTTTGATGTGTCTGTCTGTCGGCCGGCCTGTCTGTCTGTCTGGGTGACTGTCCGTGGCATCGTAACTCCGAAACGAAAGGTCCGATTTAGATGCGTTTTTTATTCTTTGAAAGCTGGCGTGATCTTAGCATAGAGTAGTTGTTGTTCATAGCATTATAATCATCAGATCGTTCACTGATTGACGATTCGGGGGTTATTTTTAGGGTAACATTTTTTAGCATTTATAATAACAAATTATGTTTAAGAAATAATGCGAATTAAAACTTATGCTGCATTCTGCAAGTGTAGATGAACAAAAAAAATCATTTTGAAATTTCAAAATGGACGATATTTCTTTTTTGTAAAATTTATGTGGGTATCCTTATCCAGGTTTTATTATATTAAAATTAATGTTTAATAAAATAAGTTACGTCCGCCTTTTCTAGGTTTCTGGGGGTGCTGATTACAAAATTGTCATTCAATTTAAATTTCCGAAATGGCTAATTTTCATTCTTCGTAATTTTATGAAGAAATAAATGACATATTGAGTTCTTGGGGGTGCAGATAATTATTATTGTCGCATTGGCCTTGTCGCACACTTAGATGTGCAACTCGAGTAAGTTAACATACGTTGGTATTGGTAGGACAGACTCATATGTTACGATAAAATACGACTCAAAAAACGCACTTGCAATGGGTTTTTTAATTTTTTAAAACGTGGTACAAACCTACCAATATATAGACTCCAAAACAGGCTAAAAATACCAATATATAGACTCCAAAACAGTAAAAAAATGCCATTTTGCAGTTACAATAATTAACGTAGGCACGGTCGATATGTCCGTAATTTCAAAATGACTGAACTGTCATTTTTGTATTTACCACCCCCAAAAACTTTGAAGACGACATCAAATCATATTTATAAAAAACGATGATATCACAAGAAATTAACATACGTCGTTTCGTAATTTCAAAATAAATGATTTCTTTGTAATCAGCACATTTGAAACTTGGTATGAACACCAATATCAATTGAACTCCACCATTTTGAAATTTCAAAATATTTCTTTTTTTGTAAACTAAACTTCCAGAATGCAGCATAAAAGTTTTATTTCCAACTATTTCTTTTACATAATTTGTTATAACAAATGTTAAAAATTTTAAGTAAAATCTTCGAATCGTCAAGCAGTGAATGAGCTAAACGGCAAGTTAAAGAAAAACTGTTCTTCATTTAGATTATTGAAGTAATAAATAAAAAAAAACAAGTTAAATCCATAAAAAATATCATTTAATCTAACTATAATTCCTGAAAATTTCGCATTGTTTGAATTTCATTTTTATGAGAAATAAACGTCAATAAAAAATAATAATAACGAAACATCGTGGGAGAGGATCACACAAGTTTGTGTATACATTTTTTTGGTTTTCTAAAAAATGTATGCGATTTTAGTTATTACATGCTTTGAAATTACTCCCGAACCTACAGTTATGAAAACTTCTCATAAGCTTTTACGCTAATATTCAAAAGTTTGAAATTATTATAAACTAGCTTTTGCCCGCGGCTTCGCCCGCGTAAATAAGTAGGTATAATCCCACGGGAACACTGTACGTTTTCGGGATAAAAGTAGCCTATGTTTTAGTCCAGAGCTTAAACTATTTTTTTATTATTATTATTTAGTATGGTAGATACTAAATTTGATCGAAATCTGTTCAGTAGTTTTAAGCGTAACCATTCATCCAACCATCCATCCATCCATCCATCCTCACAAACTTTCACATTTATAATATTAGTAGGATAATTCTTAACAGCAAATTTAGATTGCAATTTTTCCTATGGTTTTTACATCGGAATAACAAGTTTTAGATAGATATAGCCGTGTTTGAAAAGTGACGTTTTTGTGAAATTTGAGGCGCGCGGGGTAAATACTCTTATAAAGAGTAATTCTTGTTACATATATTTGCAATTGGAATCTCAGACACGGCTGCCGGTAGACATTTCCATGAAATTTAGTATACAGGGAGTTTCAGAAGAGAAAAATCTTGGTCTTGGAAACCGCGCGTTTTTTAAATAGGGATGACGACTACATCTAAAATATTTAGTTTAATTAATATACTTAGAAATAATGAGGCATTACTACTTGGTAAATGTAAAAAAATATAATATTTTATGTGTAGTTTATTAATTAGATACATCTAAAAAGTACAAAAAAGTTTAAATTCTTTTTCGCTAAATTAGTAAACAAAACTTATATCATTAGTTTACTCACATCATATACAAAAACATTCATTATGGTAAGTATGAACTTAAACGCACAAATATCGGAGATATTTACAAATATGTTCCTGCGACCGTATACTTCATACACTTTAACCTAGGCGTGACGTCATAGCTAGGTACGACTTTAGTATGGAGCGTTTTCACGAGACTTGCGAAATTTTCTATACAAATCGCTGCACCTTTGAACATATTGACTTTTGATATACTGTTTCTTCTGAGAAGTTACTAATATTTAAGAGTACTATTCATTCATGCAATAAAAAAAAAATTGTCGTCTAGCCTATTCTATAAGTTTTGTCTTGCGCCATGACATATTATATCGATATTTTTGACTCTATATAATTTACGCGTTCTTGGCAAATTGGTGTCAAGGGCGAACCCGGTCAGATACGAATATTTACGTGATTTTTTTAATCTACTAGTACTCCTACTACTACTAGTCTACTACTAGTCTACTACTAGTCTACTACTAGTCTAGCAGAGCTAGGTTCATACAGTAAATTGTAGATGACCTTATCAAAATTGTTGTCTCTGAAAATTTCGAGAAAGAATTAAGACCTGTTTCTGTTTCAGTATTTCTACGCACTGCACATGTATTTTCTCGCAAAGTTATCGGAACTTCTGGACACGATATTCTTCGTACTTCGTAAGAAGGACCGTCAGGTTTCTTTCTTGCACGTGTACCATCACTCGGCAGTATTGTTTTACACTTGGGCCTTATTATCATACGAGGAGGCTTTCGTATCCCTCACAGTGATTGGATTTATGAACTCCTTCGTCCATCTGATCATGTACTCGTATTACGCACTGTCAGTATTCCCCAGCTTATCAAAATACCTATGGTGGAAGAAGTATATAACGAAAATTCAGATGGTGAGTATATTATTGACGATTTGCATATCTTATACTTTAAACGAGACAATCTCGTATATCATCATTTATATATTATGACTAGCTGTCCCGACACACGTTGTTCTGTCTTAACTTTAAACTGGAATAAATAAATAACTACACCTACACCTCCAATATTTCTCACCGTTTAAACCTTTCCTGAACTCCCACAATTATTTCAATACCAAAATTAGCCAAATCGGTCCAGCCGTTCTTGAGTTTTAGCGAGACATTGGAATTGCAATCCATTTTATATGTAAGGAGAACAATATGATCGTAATCTCGGAAACGGCTGCAAGTATTTCGGAAACGGCTGCAAGTATTTCGGAAACGGCTGCAAGTATGAAATTTAGTATGCAGGGAGTTCTGGGGGAGAAAAATCCATCTAGCTAAGTCTGATCCCTGGAAAACTGCGTATTTTTAAGTTTTATATGGTTCTCTTTCGTCGTGCAACATTTCCGATCGGCAATTTTTATACCAAACATGGCGTGTAACTTTTGTTTTGTGCGGAAATACGGAATGTGGTGGGTTCGAACCCCGGTAAAATATTTCTGTGATTCTTTTTTTTTTTCTACTAGAGCTCCGAGCAAAGCTCGGCTACCCAGGTACTTATATAAAGTGAAGAATGAAGTCATTTTTTTCTATATTTTCTGAACCATCATAACATAATATATCCGAAATAACATTAATATTACATAGGTACTATGTGACTAAATACAGAAATGTACAATTGGTGCAATTTTGTTTTAGGTTATGTGAGTTAGCCATATATTATTGCAAAGTAGTGACGATGTCAATTTTGTATTTGCAGATCCAGTTTAGCCTGATGATAGCGTACATAGTATTCGAGTATACCACGTCCTCGTGCAAGCTGCCCAAGTCACTGGCGACACACCTGCTGTTTAATATTTCTCTTGTGTTCGCCCTGTTTGTGAATTTCTACAGTAAAACCTACAAATCATCACAAAACTTAAAGAAATCATAATAAACAATACTCTTGATAAATCGTTTTTTATTATGTACGTACCTTATTATTTAATTATTTAGTTGATAATGCTGTGGTGTCTCTTGTCACAAAAGACATGGTCTTTGAGATTTCATTAATAAGAAACTTCGGAATTCACTAATTAGTCTGTAAGAAATGCAACGTTTCTCTTAACTTTTTCTACAAACATTATTAATGAACAACAACAATTTAGTCAGTAAAAAATAAAAATAAAAAATACTTATTAGCCTTTAAAGGACGACCTTTGATATTAAATTGACGACCTCTGTGGCTCAGTGGTTCAGCGCGTTGGTGCTCAAGCCGGGGGTCGCGGGTTCGAATCCCCCCGAAGCAACAATAAGTTTTTCTGTGTTCCTGGGTCATGGTATAATATAATAAAAATCTTAAATATAAGTATAAAAGTAAAATAAATAGTATAAAAGTAATAATAATCGTTTATTTGCCAGAGTGAATGTACTATTTGGTCTTAGATAATAATATCAAACATTTCAGGATCATGTCACTAAATTAATAGTATGCAAATGTCAATAATAAAATTTATGATAATTATTAATTTTCATTTAAAAATTACATATTTTAATGTCAAAAAAAAGACAAAATACACAATCAGAAAAAAAAAAACAAAAAGGAAAAAAACGATATGTCTATGTCATTTACTTATTTTTTTAGAAATAAGTATCCAGATAATATTCCTTTACCTCATAAAAACATTTAACTAAAATCCAGTCATTCAATTTTCTTTTAAAAGTTGATAAGTTAAGTTTATCAAAATCTTTTGGCAATTTATGAAATAATTTAATAGCCATAAAATAGGGACTCTTTTGCCAGGCTGTGCTGTTACACTTAGGCTTAACTAATTTATTGGGATGACGTTGTGATCTGTTAGTCATGTTAATGTCTTTGTTTTGCACAAAATATTTGGAGTTCTTTTTAACAAACATACACATGTCTCTAATGTACATGCATGGCAACGTAAGTAGACCCAGCTTTTTAAATAACAGTTTGCAACTTTCAAGTGGTCCTACATTACATATAGCTCTTATACATTTCTTTTGTAATTTGAAAGCTGTATTGAATTCAACAGAGTTGCCCCAGATTATAAGACCATATGATATGACGGAAGATACGTATCCGTGATACGCACAAAGAGCTGCAGACATTGACGAAATCGACGCATAAACGAATTTGTCCAGCTTGCTACAAATATAGTCCACATGCGCCTTCCAGTTACAGTGTTGGTCAAACATTAATCCTAGAAATTTTATTGTGTCTACTTTATCTATATTTATGTTATTATAAGTATTTTTTTAGGGATTTGTATTGCGTTATAGTATTTAAAATGCATTATTTTTGTTTTACTCAGATTAACCTGTAAATCATTTTATCTAGCACTTTACTAGCTATTTTTAAGACGCTTTTACTAGCTCGGGTTGTATGTATCTATGTATGTAACGGAATCTTTGAGCTTAATTTTCACCGGTTTCTAGACGTCCGATCAACTTGAAACTTTGCACACGTCTTAAGGGCCGATGACAATGCAATAACTCGATAAAAATTTTCTAAGCGTGTTTTTTTAGTTTTTTTAAACTATTATATTTTATTATAAACAGCACATGCTCTAATCCCAATTTTATGCTGAATAGAAGTCTTGATTTAAATAATATTATGTGGCTAGTAGACTGGATACTTCTGATTTTTAGGCTAATTAACAGGAAAATGTAATATTTAGGTATGTTATATTCTTTGCTTTTGACATATAATTTCAGACATTCTTACAAATAAAATAAAGATATATTAAGAAATAATTAACAGCATTTGCAGCATAATATTAATTTTAAATAAATTAAGTATTATTTAACTGAGGAATTGTTTTATTTTTATTTTAGAGTTTTTACTTGCACAATTAAGTATTAATAATTTGTTGCGGTTTAATCTCAAGACCAATTTCCATGCAAAATAATAAATAGGTTACCTTACTTACTTTCATTATTACAGTACACACTTATTACATTAGTTAGTTATTATGCATACAATTAATATTTTTACACCAATTTATATTTCTAGGGCTCTCACCTTGCCTAGGCAAGGTCAATATTCACATCATTTTTATTGTACTACCAGTAAGTAATATCTAGTTACTTACTGGTAGTACAATAAAAATGATGTGAATATTTTATACCTATTTCAATACAAACTGCTATATTTTATACCTATTTCAATACAAATAGTATATAATGACTAAAAATAAACACACCAAAAGGCATTTATAACGATAGTTAGGTTAAAGGTAGGATAGTTAGTATTTAAGTACAGTCTTTTATAAACAACTATTCTTGCGGTTCCTATTTCTCATAGGTAGGTAGGTGTAATGACATATAATGAATGAAATATCAAATTTCAAGTTCTTCCACCAAACTTTCAAACTTCCGAACCAAACAGGAACTATTTGGATTTTTCGTTTCGTATCGTTTCGTAGTTCCAGTGATCCAGTTCGTGTTACTTGTCAGTTGTTTTGTAACATACCTAATGCTATTTATTATACTAATTTAATAATAACGTGTTGAGTCGATGTGTATATCGACAACAGCTGTTTCTTGCAGTAGGTAGGTATTTAAATTCATATGACTCGTTATGCGTTCATTCGTTGATTATAGTTTACTTTTTTCTATAGTTAGAATTGTTGTAATTGTATGATTAATAAAATCCGTTTGTAGTAATCGATAGATTTGTTTTCCTGCTTAAAGTTTCGGTTCTGTGTTCAGTTTCAAGAAAAGTATTATATTATATAATATATACCTACTTCTCGTTTTCTGGTACATGTAACACAAGTTATTCGGATATTTAGTACGGGGCCAGACTGACGTGGTGTGAAGCGTCGATATTATTATATTATTTATATTTTAAAAAAGAGATTGATTAGAGTTAATTATATTTACCACTATAATATTGTCATTTTAATCGAGACATTGAAAATACCTCGATCATTTTAGTGACACATAAAAGCAACTAAAAACTAAACAGTATTCAAAGTAAATAAAGGTTCAATTTGCATTTTGTTTAACTAACAGAGCGACTAACCTAACTAAACCTGCTTCTTAGAGCAGGTTAAAAATTAAAATTTTTGTTATAGTGATATTTTTTTAAAAAGACGACATAATAATCAAACAATTTCCATATAGTCTTTTTAGAACTGATTTTTACATTTGCAAATATAGGGACTATAGGTATTATTTACTTAGTAGCGTGTGACGTCACCTGCTTGTACGACTTTTATATTATGGTATACAAGACTCACAAAAGTGCTTCAAACTATCCGCAATATATTTGAAAATATTGATTTTTAGTACTTATACTTATTCCTTTTGTAAACCGCCTTATTTCATTGTAAATCAACAATGATAATTGCGGAATAATTAATGCAAATGAAACAGATATATAAACAAACAATTTCCATTCAGTCTTTTTCGAATGATTTTTACATTTGCAAATATAGGGACTATAGGTATTATTTACTTAGTAGCGTGTGACGTCACCTGCTTGTACGACTTTTATATGGTATACAAGACTCACAAAAGTGCTTCAAACTATCCGCAGTATATTTGAAAATATTGATTTTTAGTATAGTTAGGTACTTATTCCTTTTGTAAACCGCATTATTATTCAGAGCACTATTCATTTAAGTAATAAAAAATACACGAAAATACCGTGCTGACGTAAAGATAATAAATTAAATATTTCATTGTAAATCAACAATGATAATTGCGGAATAATTAATGCAAATGAAACAGATATATTTAGGAGTGACATCGCGATTGGGTTTAGTACGATTTCAGTGGACAGAAGATGCACAGGTTTTAGTTTGGGTCAGACAGCAAAAACAGCAGGATGGAGAACCTCACATCAATTACTAAAGAAAAACCCTATTGGGAATACAAAGATGGTTAGTTTTTAAATGAATTTCTTATGAATAAGTGACAATTTTTTGAGGACTTAGGATTTTTTAGCATTAATGAAAATATTATACTGTTATAGGAGTTATTTTGTTTTCATTAAATTACCCCGCACGTATCATGAAATGCTGGGCTTGATATATTAAAAATATAAATATTAAAAAATAATAAAAATAATTATATAAAAATAAAAAAAGATTTTAATGCTGCTTGCATTTATTATTTATCATCTTTTTGGGTTTATTTGCAGCTTCCTACGCTGATGAGTGGTTCCTCGTTGGATCAAATTCTCAATTCCTCCTCATAATCATCAGCTACTGGGCATTTGTGTTGAAAGTTGGGCCCTATATTATGAAAGATAGATCACCTTTTAAGCTAACGAACATATTACTAGCGTACAACATAGTGCAAGTAGCAGTTTCTGCATATATTTGCAAATTGGTGAGTACTTAACCTTTGTCTACGATTTTATATTTTGTATGTATGTAGGTTATTTTATTTGCCATTTGATTGGTATCTTTCTATTCAATAGCTTCATCAACAATGATACAGATAGATTCAATCTGAAAATTTTGTTTTTTAATGTCTTTATGATATGTACCAAATTTTGCCAGATTGGATTTTCAAAATCGCAACTTTGCAAAATACACTTTAAAAGAAGTAGCTGTTGTAAGTTAATTTATGTAACGATATAAATCAAAACTAAAATAAAACTAAAGTCGTATATTAGATCGAATAAATGCCAAATATACGATTAAATAATTACAAAAACACTTTTTTAAAACGCGAGAAATAAATTAATAGGATTCATATAAATGTGTAATTTTTTATTTTATTTTTAGGGCTTGGGTTTATTATACAATACAGCAATAGCTAAGGAAAACTGCATCTATGACTCCGGACTGCTACAGTACAAGGTATAGTTATGATAGTAATAGAACCAATCGTTAAAGTGACTGATAACAAGGTAATAAAAAGGATGAAAACGGTGAAAGAAAAAATCAAAAATAAAATCTTTTATTGCACTCTGAATCAGAAAACTATATTTTCGTTCATTTCATCTTTCTTCTTTTATTTTTGAGTGTAAAGACAGCCTATGGCTTTGTATAAAAGATAAAAAAATATTTAGTAACAATTTTTGTCGTCTAATTTATTTTAATATTCTTACTTCTTATTTTCAGTATTTCTATGCGTTACATGTGTACACACTCGCAAAGCTATCGGAGCTACTGGACACAATATTCTTCGTGCTCCGTAAGAAGGATCGCCAAGTGTCCTTCCTGCATGTCTACCATCACTCCTCTGTATTCTTCTATTCCTGGGCTTTAATGTCCTACAGAAAGGCCTTCTTGTCTGTTACGGTCATCGGTGTCCTAAACTCCTTCGTACATCTGATAATGTACTCATACTACGCCCTATCTGTGTTCCCAAGCTTATCAAAGTACCTATGGTGGAAGAAGTATATCACGAAAATACAGATGGTGAGTTGTGCCTTTAATAAAAATTGTGCTTCTTTGATATTAACATCATAACGTGCGGTCTTATGTTTAGACTTTTGACTCATTAATAAAAATATAATCTTACATTCCTAGAAAAAATACATGTATTTATTTATTTTAGCACAAATACGTCATAATAGGCATATCAATTATAATTGCTCAATAATTTTTTTTCTTCGTTCATCATTAAAGAAATTATCATTGAAAAATATTCGTTTGTTTCGTTCTCAGGTCCAATTCGCTATGATGATAGTGTACACAATATACGAGAACGCCACGTCCACTTGCAAGCTGCCCAACACGTTGTTTATACATATGCTGGCGAACATATCCCTTGTGTTCGTTCTGTTCGCTGACTTCTACAGGAAAACGTACAAAACACCACAAAATGAGAAGGAGAAATGAGAGATTTGAATTAAATATATTATCCTTGTGATAAGAAATTTTAGTATAATAACACACAACTATATTTTTACCCGACTACGCAAAGCCAAAAGGAAGAGTAATGATTTTGGAAGTCTATGTCTGTTCCCTTGTAGCGTCTAAACTACTGATCCGATTTGAATGACGTATCAAGGGATTTGTAACGATGCCGCGGGTAACATACCTAGGCTATAAGTATTATTTTTTTCAAAATTTTGTATTACAAAAATGAGACCTCACATTCGAATATCTAAAAAAATTCAACCGAGATAATCATCACGTGTTTGTTATTAAAAGAAAGGTCTTGGCGAGCGCACCACAAATATGTGTATGCTCGTATTTTTTACATATTTGTAGTGTGTTTGCACAAATATGTCAAAGTACACGTTTGAAATCCGGTCATACCTACAATTCGTACTAATCCAGTTGTCCAATTTATGTACATTACGTTATATAAGACTATAAATATATAATTTATATATTATATATATTACGAGTTCAGCCAGCGTTTGTAATGTAAGTGGAAAAAATGTGTTTATTTATGACATTAGAAACCTCCAAAATTATCAGTGTTTCTTTACTAGGTATATAATGCATGTTATAAACCTTCCTCTTGAATCGCTCTATTAAAGAACCCGCATCAAAATACGTTACGTAGTTTGAAAGATTTATGCATACACAGGGATTAGGGACAGACAAGCATTTTTGTTTTATACTTTGTAGTGATTATACCTTCATAAAATATTTTTTTACAAATATAAATTATTGGGCACTTCGCCTGTTCGTCCCACAAGTTTCGTCCTTATAGCACGAAAAGGCGATTTTCAATTTTTATCACTTTTTGCATTCGTTAGTTCGTCCAATGTAATTAATTTTTATTACTTTAAAATTTTTGTGAGTACGGTTTGCAAATTACTGGTAGTTTTCAAAATGAAAGAAAATAGGTAGTTTTGTTGATAATATTATTTATTTAAAAACGTCCATGATGCAATACGTATGTTAAATATTTGATTAGGTTTATTAGGTATGACATATTTCTTTGTACACAGTTTACTTATTACTTATTTGTTAAAATCTTACTTATTATCACAAAATTAAAAAGTAGTATTACACAAGCCCAACAAAAATATATTAGTATCTAATCAATAACTTATTAAAAATATTGATAATAATATAAAAAATGGACTACAATTACAATGTCTCGCTAAAACTAGAGAACTGGACCGATTTGGTCTTGAAACAATTGTGGAAGTTTAGGAAAGGCTTAAACGGTGAGATCTTAAGACAGAACAACGTGTGTCGGGACAAAAACAGTCAAGTATAAAAATGCTAAACATCAGTCCTATATAAAGTTACAATTATTAAAATCAATCGCAAATATAAAAAAATAAATGAAACCTTATATTATATAACTAAAAATAAAGTAAGTGGGTCCCTCACTCAATCAACTTGATCTTAAACTAGACGGTTCCCGCGACTCTGTGCGCGCAACCTCCGTGGGTACATAGCTCCTCAATAAAAATTAGTCCTCTCCCGTGGTCTACTAAATCGGCCCATTAGTTTCGGAGCCTATTCAATGAAAAGAAACAAACTTAGTAATATTACTGTAGATGTAAAACATACGATAAAGTGTTTTACTGAAAAAAAAAAACTTACAATAATTGACTAAAATCAGTCTCATTTAACAGTTTGACGTAAATAAAAATATTGACTTGCAAATCGTTGCTATTTAAATTAACGTACATCATTTTCATCTATATATATAATATTAGGTCATTACATATGAAATTGGCGTTTTGTAAAGGAGGAACATAAAGTCGATTTTTTTAAACATATATATTTATTTAATCAAAGTATATACCATTGCTACCTATGCATTTTTGCCATCTCATAGGCAGTTCATTGATTTCTTTATTAAAAAAACCATTCGCACAGGAATCAATAAAATCTATGAAGGCGCTTTGGACTGTCCCATCGGAGTTGAATTTTTCCCTTGCAAGAAGTTATCCAAATTTCGAAAAAAGTGGTAATCTGTTGGAGCAAGGTCCCTGACCTTGTACCTAGTACGGTAGATGTCTTAGATATTCCAATTGAAGCTCCTCTAATTTGGTAGCCGTCTGTTGTGTAGTGTGTGGTCTAGCGTTGTCCTGAAGCAGCAGTGGCCTAGAGCGAATGTCCGACCTCAGTTGTTTAGCAGCTGGCTTTTCCATCATGATTTGCAGTTGCTGGCAATAGCCATCTGCCGTAATCGTCTGGCCAGATTTACGAATGCTGTAGTGAACGACACCGGCACTAGTCCACCAAACGCTCACAAGTAACTTTTTTTAAAAAAAAAATTCGCTTGGGGCAGGCTTTGGCTGGTTCGCCCGGGTTCAGCCATTGCGATGAGCGTTTCCGATTATCGTAAAGGATCCACTTTTCATCACAGGTAATGATTCGATTTAAAATCCCTTCATTATTGTGCCGGTTGATTAATGTAACGCAGGAGGCGACGCGCGCTTGTCGGTTTGCTGCACTCGATTTTTCACCTTCCCAATTTGCTTCAAGTGGATTAAGTGGAAAACAGTTTTATCACTAACACTGCAGCCTGCAGCTAACTCGGACGTAGTTTGCGATGGATCCGCTTCCACAATAGCCTTCAATTCTTCATTATCAACTTTGGTCTCCGGCCGTCCACGGTGCTTGGTCTGCAGGTCAAAATTTCCAGAACGAAAACGTTGGAACCAAAAATGCACTGTGTTTACTTTTGCAACACGGCCGCTATACACATCATTAAACCTTCGAGCCGTTTCTGCAGCACGGTCATGTCAGCTTTCAAACAAAAAAACTAGATTAAAATTGGTTAATCGGTTCGTCTGCTTTTAGTAAGGTAATGCAGCTTGCTCGGTTCCTATAATCAACGGATCGTCATGGTATAAAAGTTACTATCCGTTTTTCTACAACCGACTACGAGTCATAAATACCGATCCACAATTAACTTTCTATACCTGCTATCGACGAGCGTCCGTCGGTCGTTCAAATACCGCTCGGTATTCTCTTCTCGTCACTCTTAGTTGTGCGTTTCGTTATACGCAAAATTCAAACCGAAAATGGCACTAAATTCAAGACATGATAAATTAGATTCACATATGATTGATAGTAATTAATTTTTTTATCGTAATAATATTATTATTATCGTACAATCGCAGGTATCTGCGTGTTATTTTATCTTTTTCTTACCAAATACAGTAGAATGCATACACATAACAAGAACTGGAACGGAACGTAAGCGCCATTTTGTTTTGTTTGACTGATGACATCCATCATCTTTGCAAAATAAAAGTACGTATATAATCTCTGTTATTACGACTTTTACAGAAGAAAGTATAATAAAGTTTCTAGTAGTGTTTTACGTACAATTTTTGAAATGGATATTACGCCGGTGAGTACAGATAACATCTATAATTTGATATTTTTCTAACAAACTGTACCTACATGTTTGCCGCTTAAAATATTGAAACGTTTTTGAAGATTTACTTCATTTAGGTATATTTCTGTTACAGAAAACAAAGAAGCCTATGAGCAAGGATGAGGTTGCCCTGCTTGTGGATCTCATACAAAGCAACCCAATACATACAACAAAAGAGACCAATGCGGCCACAAACAAACTTAAAGAGAAATGTTGGGCTACTTTGACTAACACATTTAATTCAAAATGTGGTCAAATACCACGGCAGCGAGAGCAACTCAAATTGAAATGGGACAATTTGAAAAAGGTTGCTCGTAAAAGAGCTGCGAATATCAGAGTGAACAATTTGAAGATTATTTTTTATAAAATTAAATTAAATTAAATTAAATACTGTTTATTTCAGGCTGTATAGGCCTATATTATAACTTATAGACTAATACATACTAATACATAATATATAATAAACTAACACTAACATTAAATACGTATTGTCTGCGACGTGAAGCGAAGTGTTCGGAAGTCGTCCTCTAAATCTTCTGTAGACGACTCCAATCGGCCAGAACTCCTCCTTCTCGAAGGTCGGTAAGTGATGGGTTGGAACTCTCACCACAAAAGAACTAAAGTTCACTTTATGACGAGATTTCAAACGCTCGACCCTCAAGGCGAAGTTGGCTCTCCTCCTGATGTAGTCCACGACCTGCTCGACCGTCGTAGACCAATGCAACCTGGACACGTACAACGGTGTCGCTTGAGTCTCACACCGCAACAGCTGCTCGGATCCTCCGGGTGCGGTGCCGCGATGGTTGCGGACGACTAGTTTCTTTTTCTTCCTCTCGACTTTGATGAACCCGTCATCATCGCACGTTTGGTCCTTTGTAGAAAGAGGACGTTTTTTTTGAAAGGGCCTCCTTCTTCCCTTTGTTTTTCGGACGCGGGGGAGGTGGCGGGGGGACGCAAGCTGTGACACTTGCGTAACTTGGCACCAGCTCCTTCGCGGGCTGGGAGCGGGCAGCAGGGGCGGCAGCGACGATGTTCGTTGATCCGTCAAATAATGCTGACGGGCTAAGCGTGACCGCCTGCGCGCCTCGACGACGAGTAACGTTTGCTGCATCAGGTGACCTACATATTGAATTAACACTTTTTAACTGTGATCATTCACCACGTAAATCACTTATGGTAGACTCTGATGCCTGCAATCTACCTCGAACTTCGGTCAGTTCTTCCTTCAGGAACTTGATATCCTTCAGTAGGCTGACGACGTCGACGTGGTCTAGTGTCACCGGTGGCAGCTTATGCAGTTTTGTTGCTACAAAAGCTGGCACTTCATCCGGATCCGTCTGCTTTAGCAGGGAGATGATGTTCTGCACGCTTCTTTCGGTTCCATCTCTCCGTCGCGATGGCATGTTCGCGCTCTGGCCGAGCGTCTCGTACAGCAAATGCTTGCCTTCGCAAATCTCCTCGCTGGTGAAGGAAGACTTGCAGATCTGCATTATGCTGACCTCGTCCATGGTGTCGATGGCATGTTGGATAAACGCCAGCAACTCATTGGCCACGAGCGCCATGATCACGTGCAGCGGTAATCAGCCGCGCGATTACCGCTGCACGTGATTTACTGCATATGTATAACGCGAAGCGCGACCGTTCGCTAGCTCGACACATTTATTATTATTATTATCAAAAAAATCGGTTGTCTGTAAAGTCGGTTTACTGACGATAGTTGAACGTGACAACTTCATGTTTATAGTGCGCGCGGAACTAATTGGCCGCGCCTTAGGTAGGCGTGTTGCCGCCGCGAAATCCGGCGCTGAACTGAGTAATAACATCAAGCGCCCCCGCCTCTCCGTCCCACCGCTCACATACCTAAGACGCGGCCAGCTGAGGTAACGGCAAATGCGGTGGTAATTATAAGACGTTATCACGTCAAAATTACTGGTTATCCAACCTGCAGCTTTGCCTGCGTTGTATCGAATTTTCCGTAGGAATGAGATATTTTCCTTCGGTAAAAAGTAGCCTATGTTACACAGGAATAGTGTAGCACATAATCACCTGAGACAGGTCACTAGATATGGTTAAGATTTCAAAAAAGTTCTTTATTGTAAAACTAACCAAAATCTATTGAAATCATTAATAAATTTTAGATATTTTACTCAGATTTTTGACAAAACCTCAACCATATCTAGTGTGGCCTGTCAGATAACTGTGTAACCGATAGTACCCGGATGGGTACTATCGGTATATCCCACACGACTATCGAGCAATTTGGAAATGAATCTGCGGAAGTCTAAAAAATATTGTCGCTGATTTCTTGTCGGAAAGTTGGGAGAAGGAAAAGTTACACAATCAAACTACAACGTTGAATGATAATTATTTTATTCTTAGATTAGATTTGCCCGCGACTTCGTACGCGTAGATGTTGCGGCGACTCATTTCTTATTATTTTAAGAAAGAGACTTTAATTATGCTAAAAATAAATGAAATGGTAAATGGTTTAAGATTATTTTATTATTAGAGTGTATTATATAGGTCCACTAAGAAGGTATTTTGCGAAATTCACCCCGAGTTTCGCAAAATACCTTCTTAGTGAACCTATATGCCACAAAAGGAAGGTTCGTTCCAAATATTACGTTTCCAGCTTACGTAGTTTGACACGGCGTTGATGAATCCGTCAGTAAGAACATTTTACTTTATATAATAGAAGAGTACCTGGATAACCGAACTTTGCTCGGACCTCTAGTACCTAGATAAAAAAAATACAAAAATACTTTACCGGTGATCGAACCGAAATTATACTAAAAATTATTCACAACTCAGATATAAAAAAACACACCGCAAAAACGGGATTAAGACATATGATACTCTTGTATACAGATAAACTTGAATAAAGTATGGATTCAGCAAAAGAAAGGACTGTCATCTCGCGACAGCCCTTAAATACCCTTACTATCATATTGTTTTTTCTTAAGCTGACAACTAGCGGTAATACATAATCCATATGCTACAATAAAGAAATATTGGAGATAAAGCTCCAGTTAGAAACGTTTTCCAATAGATGGCATCGTCTAGTATAAATTAGCTATTATAATTAGCAATAACAGCTAATAGATGACCCTAGAAGCGTCGTTATTAGCCATAATAACTACGTTAAAAATGTAGCTTTGCTATAATATCACTGAAAATCTTTACACAGTATAAAATTACGCGTGCGAAGCTGGAAAAAATAAAATTCCAATTTCTGTCAAAACCCCACTCCTGAGGTGAATCTCGCCATACTAAATAATTATCAGCTTGGCAAGAGCTATTAAATGAGATAGGTTTGAAATCTGTTCATGGGTGGGGACACTGCACATACAGTTTTTTGCATGGTCCTTTTGTCTATGATATTTACAGTGCCAGATTTACACATTTGTCGTCCATAGGATATTCAATTTTGCGCCTCCCCTCGCAAACTTCCTGTAATCAAGAATACAATTGTAGTTTTTACAATTGTCCTATTTGAAATATTTATCAAATAGCTAAAATTTCTCTAATTTTGCAGGTTTCTCTTTGACAAATGACACACAGTAACACACTAAAGTTTTAATCTGCAGAGCTCACGTCTTCTCAATAACAAAAGAACCCGCCATCGCCCGCTGATCTCTTCTAAAAAATATTGAATTTAAATTATATTTTATAATACGCTTTTAGAATATTTTGCATCGTATATTACCACAAAAATATAGTTTACAGAGCGTTTAGTTTTTTTTGTATTCAGACGTTAGAGTGTAAATACACTGTACCGTACTAAAGTTTTTGTTAAATTTTACAGAATATTTTTTGTATGCAAATAATGTTTTTTATATTTCTGTAAGAAAAAAAAAGTTTAGGTCACATTTGCCGCCCCCTAAAATTTGCCACCTACGCCTTTTGGTAAATCCGCCTGGATATTTACTACTATTTATAGATAAAAGATGAAAAGACGTAAACAAATTATTGACAGGCTGCTAGATTTGCAGATTGGACCCAGAGGATGGCCCCTAAAACAGCTCCAAAACCGTGAAAAAGAGATTTTTGCTTTACGTATTATAGCGTTTTAACATTAAGCGATACGATGACGCTTATCGCGCGCGATACTGTGAGAGACAGCTATATTATTTTTCATATTGAAGCATGTACCTACCTACCTTCTTATTTATTATTTTGGCTCTTAGATAGAAAAAAAAATGTTGTGACAGACAGACACAAACGTCCACGTGTAATAAATTTATATCCAACACACGGTAGGTAGTGTGAGCTAACTGGGGTAGCGATAATAATTATAAACTATAATTATTAATGTAATAATTAAAATAATATAATTCCTGGGCCTTTAGTCAAGATGCATTCGATAATTTCGACGGTGAAGTTCGTAAACAAAATGTATGGGATTTGATATAAGGCATCGCAAGCGACATGTCACTTAGCGATGACGGATTCGGCATTCCCTTACGTTTTTCATTTTGATGCAGTCATTGCATGAGCCATTCCCTGCACTGTACGCCATTTTTTCACTGAACATCTCTGCATCACTCTGACGCTGGCAACTCCTATTACAAGGAAGGCTATGCAAAAAAGAAGAAGAAGAAGAAGAACTTCGCTGTCAAAATTATCAAATGTGTGAATCAAAAAATTAATCTCGACTAAAGGCCCAGTACCATTATAATTACGAAAAATAAAAGTTCACTCATGTTTTTCACGATGGAACCGAACGTCAAAACTCATAGTGATTGACAATAATGAATCGAATATAAATCGATATAGTTTTGACAATTCAAATACTTACTCGTTTTTGTTTTTTTCCCTTTCTCGATGGGGCAACAATATCGATTACTTCTTAAATTTCAAACACATAGGATCCAAACTGTCTTTAGGTTATAAATACACTACGTACCTATCTGTGAACCAATTCCATGGTAGTGTGTGTTGCTAATATTTTCATTAGTTTCATGTATTTCTAATCATTATTTTGAAAAAATTAAGCTTTTCGCACGCCATCCCCAGCATAAGCTTTAATTGTGCCAAATTTTACTCTCGTCAGTACGCACAATTTCGTAGAACTGTACTTGAAATTTTTGGTTCACGTATTAATATATACATATTCCAAAAATATGTTAGATTGGGTAACGGAAAAATACTAAATAAAAAACAAGTTAAAAAAACTATAACCCGACTACGTAATTATTATTTTTAAACAAAAAAAGAAAACCGACCCCCAAAGTAAAAATGCACAAAAAAGTATGAAATAAAACTTATTTTCTAAATAATTCCCCTTTTAAATTTGGCTAAAATTTTAACTATTTATCTACTCAATCTTCCTAGCCCAAACAATATCTTTTTTTTTACTTTACTAAACAATCACCAGTGATGATATTGAGTAGATACTATATTATTAAATAATTATTATTATCTATTGTTATACTCGACGGAAAAAATGTAGCTATAATCATTAAATAAATATATATAAACTCAAAGTCACTCAAAGAGCGATGGAGAGAGCTATGCTCGGGGTTTCTCTGCGTGACAGAATCCGCCACGAGGAGATTCGCAGACGAACTGGAGTAACCGACATAGCTCGCAGAATCAGCAAGTTGAAGTGGCAATGGGCAGGCCACATCGCTAACCGCTGGGGAGTAATGGTTCTAGAGTGGAGACCACGAACTGGAAAGCGCAGCGTAGGACGGCCTCCCTCTAGGTGGACCGATGACCTTGTGAAGGTCGCGGGCCGCCGTTGGTTGCAGGTGGCCCAGGACCGTTCGTTGTGGTCGTCCGGTTCGGTGTCGTCGAAGAATATATATATATATATATATATATATTCTTCAAAATTCTACATATGGGACCGTTCAAGTATTACGTAAGCACCATAGGGTCTGGTTTTTTGATAACATATTTTGTAGATGGTGATTATGTCATTAGAAGTTAAAGAGGATTTACACGGGTTGATTTTAACCGTGCGGCTAGTCGCTTCACAAATCGCCTTGTCATTTTGTTGGAAAATGGCCTACCAACCGGCTTAAATGAAATAAATCAATAGAGAAAATCAGATTACATAAATCACAAAATGCATATAATACTATCAATGCTTACGTAAGCACGAAGGAGGTACAAATTTTGGTTACTTTTGCTGACAAGGAGGACAGGCAGATAGTTGTATAGTATACTAAATCAGAGGCCCAGTTCTCATAACAAATCCGTAAATATAAATTACAAATTTCATCTACTTATATACATAATGACATATAAGGAGTTAGCAAGAACGGTCAGAGAAAAGGGTGGGCAGAGCGAAAACACACATAGTTAATAATTGGTATCAGCGTTGCTTGTAGTGTGCTATGAACACGTAAAATAGTGAAAAGCTGTGAAACCGCGAGTAAAATATAAATTTAATAAGGTATAACATTCACAATATATTACGTATTGTCCTCATTTTGTGTTGTATATTCATATAATCAAAAAATTTACATTGTCTCAGCTAGGAAGCAAATAATTAAATATTTTATGTACTAATCATGTATAATATATTTTATGTATGTACCGACTGTGGAGAAAACAAAGGGCAATAGTAAGATAGCTTTCAACAAAGTGTAACTGGTATCCTTTGGCATTCAGTCAGTGTCCCAATGGTCGAATCAATTATAAATTAGCTATTTAATTTACAAAATTGTTTTAATTAAGACCGGGACACCCAATCCATCAAAGTAGTCTTCAAAATAATAATAGTATAATAATATTTATGGACGCTTTTACACCACGTGAATCTGATCCCGTAGTAGGTTCTCGAAGAAGTTGTGTTACGGGTACCAGACAACAGAAATATATTACATACTTTTATACTATTACACTATATATTTAATATATTTTTATATTATATAGTTAAGATTTTTATTATATAATACACATCCATGACCTAGGAACACAGAAAACTTTATGTTCCCTGGCGGGATTAGAACCCGTGACCACCGGCTTTAGCGCCAACGTGCTAACCACTGAGCCACGGAGGTTGTCAAAATCTGTCTAATCGTTTTGAGTTACATACCTACCTTTTTTTAGTAACTCGACTTCATGTAAAGAATATTAATAATTATTATTAATATAAATGTGTGTAATTCGTAATTGTTAATATGATAAATATTTATAATTGTAACGGGGGGTTTGCGCGGGGTGATAGAGTCAAACAGCGACTTTACAACAAAGGCGTATATTATAGTTCAAGGTACAACTTTGATCAGCGCTTACGCCCCTAAAAACGGTTTTCAACAGATTGTCCCGTAAGGAAGCAATCAGTATGCCACCGGCCTATAGGTTCGGTAATAATTCCTTTGGGTACAAGAAGCTGTCCCAGCAATGGTGGAAGTAACTACTGCGTAGCGTAGGAATGACGAGAGCGCATACAATTGATCGATTCATCTACTTATACAAAATAATCATCATGAGGGTTTCATAAATGATCACAATCGGTGCTTCAATGCTAGATTGCGGCTGGCGGAACTGACAATTAATTCACTGTCCTCAGTTATAAGTTAAGATTATATTGTTCAATATCTTTGACTAGGAGTGTTATATAATTAAAAATACAATAAATCTTTGTTGCTGTTTTTATTTCACCTGTTGTATGGTAACCCTACTCTTCATATTTTCATAGTATCAAAAAATTAACATTATCTCAGTTAGGAACCAAGAAATCAAATATTTTATGTGCTATTCCAAGAGAAAAACAAACTTATACAAAAATTTAAGTATTTTTTTCTGATATTTAATTAAATTTAATTCATATTTAATATATTTATATAATTAAGTTTCATTCATAATTGAGTTTTTCTTATATACCAGTGTGTGAACTGAGGGACCCAACATAATAGTTGACATCTTCAAAATGCGCCGATAGATTTTTCTGAAATTTTGTCTACAAATTCTACAAATTTTGTACAAAAATTCCTCGTAGAAAAAAAATTAAAAAAGTCACTTTTGTGTGAACTGAGGGACCACACTTCGGTGGTTATAGATTTTTTATTTTTGATGCTGTATTTGATAAATTTGTGAAAACTTTTACAAAAGTTCTACTAAAATTATGTAGTGAGAAAACCATAATTTTCCACAAACTTCTCGAGATCTGGAAAATAGTGGTGTGTTAACTGAGTGACCACATGGCTTTAGTTCTTAAACTATCTTTTTACAGATCCCAAGATTTGTTCTACAATTTTTTTTAAACTTCTAGTAAAATTTGCTATACATATTTTGGGGAAATTCAGGTAGGTCCCTCAGTCCACACGTACACCATTACAAGGTGTAAACAAATTAAATGAAAGAATACGTATGTTTATTGTATATTATTTTGTTTTGTTAATATAAAAAAGGATTAAATAAAAATAAAAAAATATATTTAAAGCAAAATTCGACAAAAAAAAATATTAATATAAGTACAACTCACTGTCCCAATATAACACTAATAATATTAGTGGGGAGACAGGGAAATGCGAATAGTAACCAATTAGAATATTATATAAAAGCATTACATAAACAAACTGCAAAATATTAGTAAGATTATATTATTCGCATTTCCTTACATAAAACGGTTGCCACGGGAAAAAATATTGTAGGTATAAGTAATCATGTAAAATAATATTTTAATTAAAGATAATAAATTAATATAAATAAAATAATAAAATAAAATTACGCTGGTGCGTCAAAACATACAAGGTATGTCTAGTAAGGAATTCGAAATTGAGTTATTTTTAAACAATAATTTAGACATTTTATGTATAACTGAACATTGGTTTAAGAAAAATGAAATTATGTTAAATCTTGGTATGCACCAGCTAGCTAGTTCTTTCTGCAGAACGAACAACTGAAATAGCCTGTATAGAGGTGGGACACTTTATTATTGTTACCGTATAGCCTCCTTTAGGAAAAAATAATGGAAACGTTATTAACTAAGATAAGTGTATCTAACAAACATATATTATTGTGTGGTGATTTTAATATAAATATTTTAGAAAGTAATTCCACCACTGTTAGATTTACTTCATTATTAAAATCATATAACTTAACTCATTTATTCTTTGAACCAACAAGGATCAGTGACAGCTCTGCTACATGAATTGATAACATGTTTAACAACATAGATCCATTAAATAAAGAAGTCATTAACATACTAAGCTCAGATCACTGTGGACAGCGGGCCATTTTCCCTATAGATATTAATTGCAAACAATTACACAAGGACAGAAACACGTATACCAATAAATGTCAAACATATTGAGAAGTTTAGAGGTGAAATTATAGCTAATATTGGACATTTAGAGTATCATAGTAGCCCGGATATATCGTTTGATAAATTGTTTAAATTAATTAAAGATAAATTTGATACTATTTTCACCTCTAAGACAGTAAGAACAAACAATAAAAGTAGATTCAGTGAATAGGCAACGGCAGGTATTTTAAAATGTAGATTAAAATTTGTATGAACTTTATAATGAAAGAACAATTAATCAAAGCAAAGAATTTAAAAATTATATTAAAATATTTAAGCAAGTTTGCTTTGCAGCAAAATCTCTTCACATTAGAAATAAAATTAAGAATTCGAAAAAATAAGATTGAAACAACTTGGCAAATCATTTCAAATTAAACTGGAAGAGTCACCAGCCGCAAAACATATTTTAAATTGAATATGGATAGTAAAATAATTAATTCCGACAGTGAAGTTGCAACTGCTTTTGAGAAATTCTTTGCTGACATTCCAGTATCAACCACCAAAAATTTGTATACCTCTGCTGCTGATGCTGAATTACTTCTTAAAGGTAATGTAAAAGATTATGAAATTGAATTTAGATTTAAAGAAATAGAACCGCAAGACATCATTAAAAATTTTAATTTATTAAATATTAATTATACTGCAGATTTATGGGGCCTATCAATGAAAGTTATTAAATCTATAATCGATGCCATCGCACCTTACTTAGCAACTATTTTTAATGATTGTATAAAAAGTGGCGTATTTCCTGATCTAATAAAACAGTAAAGTTTTACCTCTGTTTAAGTCTGGTAGTAAGTCAGATCCATCTAACTTCCGACCTATATCTATTTTACCAACATTAAGTAAAATATATGAAAAAATAATACTTACTCAGCTACTAGCACACTTTAATATAAATAACATTTTATACAATAAACAATTTGGTTTTACGAAGGGTCGCTAATAACGATTTCGGCAGCCCGGACTCCCAAAAAAAAACAAAAATTATCTTAAAACTTTATTAATTAACTTTTAATTAAATTACAAAATTATATCCGTGATCGATGCTAGATCAGAATAGAATGAATGAAATAATATAATTATTTAAAATTGCAAAATGCGGTAAATTGCTGGTACAGCAGAATGAAGCCGGGACGTTGACCAGACACGTGCCGCAGCGTCAGCGATCTCCTTTAGGGTACCGTATGTAATTCCTCCACCCTCAGAGCAGCAACTATTTAAGCACCTTGAGGGAAAATCTTGCTGGTATTCCATGGTTTTCAGAGTCATCAGGAACAGCATATATAGGGTTGCTTCTTGGTTCGTCTTCTGGCGTATCAGGGTTCTTCCGCAGGTATCGTCGAAGAGAAAAGACGAGGAAAGTTATAACTATACCAGATACAAGTGCATAGAGAGGCAACGTTGTATGGTACAGTGAAGAATCAAAATGGGCAAGATTAACCGGGTTCTGTACTAGAATTATATTTTCCAGGTGATGCAGGCTATCAAGATTCCAGTAATTTAGAGTGATATGTGGGATCTCGTTATTTTCAGCTTCAGTGAAGTTACTTCGTATCTCGGTGATCTTCAGCGGCTGTCCCTTGACTTCATCTTCACTATTGGTTATCTTAAAGGTGTCTGTTCGTAGAGAACATTCATGGGGAATTGTTGCTAAGTAGCTACCAGATAGGGATACATATTCCTGCCGTTCGCATTGGAGCTCGACCTTCGTAGGCTTTGGGAACACGATAGTGTAGTGTATATCATCCAGTTGTTCCATAGCTTGACTAGTGATGGAGACTTCAGTGGGGCTGCATGACTTGTCTAAATATTGATGGATTATGATACTCTGGATGCAATCTGCTTGTTCTCGTGGCTGGTAATAATTCGCGCTTTCTTCACAGAGAAGTTTAAAAGGTAGAAGTTCAGGTCCACTGTCAAGAGTCTCAAGTTTTATCTCTGCTGCCTGCATCATTGTCATTATCAGTTTACCATTTATTATCATTTTCAGCTAGTCACTATTAGTCATTAAGTTTGTGCGGTCAATAGTTGTAGCTTCACTAATCATTTCGTATACTGTCTTCATCTGATCTCTATGAGTTATAATATACTGTTGCATGAGGTGTTCAGCTAAATTAAGATCTCTAGATCTCTAGAGATAAGTCTCTGGGGTCAAAGAGACCTCTAATGATGTCGTCTGGTCTACATTTGGTGAAACTATGTATTGAACTGTTATAAGCTAGGGTTGCATAAGGCATTTGATTTATTGTAGGTTCATTTTTATATTTCAGGTGAAGGATACGAAGGTGTTCTAGTAAAGTGGAATGGAATCTTTCAATAATTCCGTTGTCATTAGGAGAATGAGCTAGTGTTCTATGATGATTAATTTTATGTAATCTAACAAATTCTGCGAAGAGTTGATTAATGAACTCAGTCCCGTTATCTGTCACTATAGTCAAAGGTAGTCCATGGTGAATACTGAAATTTAATAGTCCTTGGAAAATGCTTATGGCGGTACAATTTCGTAAATGGTATGCTTGGCCGTACTTGGAGAAAGAATCTACAAAGGTAAGATATTTTTCATCTTGCGCTGTGTATAGGTCCATATGAACTATTTCAAAGTGCTTAGTTGCAGGGGGTACTGTGTTAAGCTGTGGTCTAATGGGGTTTCTGTCATATTTAGTCTGTCCGCAAATTGTACACTCGTTTATATATTTAACAAGTTCTTCCCTCATTTTAGGCCAGTAATAACGACGTGATAAAGCTAAATAGTATTTGTTGATGCCTCTATGGTTAGTTTTGCCTTCATGATAGTGTTTAATTATTTCTTGCTGCCGTAAATACTCCTTAACATCTTTTAGCTCAGTTTTTGCTAAAACTAGGTCCATAGAATTACATTTAATGTTATTTTGCAAAATTGGAATTATAGAATATATACCTAATGGAGGAGTTATTTTAATGGCTGTCTTTATTTTAGGATTTACGTATTCTTTGTTCTGTCCTGTCCTGTTCTAATGAAGATTCTGAAGCTTGTATGTGTGTGTGTGTGTGGGTATCAAAAGGTTTAGTGACAGTCGGTCTTTTTTTTATGTCACCTACTATAGTCAGACAAACCTGTCTATGGAATTTATTTAGGGGTTCATCTGTAATGGGTATTTCAAGGATGGGATTTTCAGCGGATGTATGCGCTGTTACAGTAGTAGATCCTGATGGCTCAGGTCTTATTGAAACATCTATACCACATTCTTTAAGAAGTGATTCTATTTCCTCATTATTAATCTGCACAAGGGATAAAGCGTCAGCATTGGTATTATTCTTTCCTTTTTTATATATTACTGTATAGTCAAATTCACTCAGTTTCAGTCGCCATCGTGTCAGTCTCGAGTTCGTTTCTTTCAGGTTCATAATCCACTGAAGTGGTTTATGGTCGGTTATGATTTTGAATTTTCTGCCAAACAAATAGGGTTTAAAATACTTTGTTGCCCATATTGCCAAAAGTTCTTTTTCGATTGTACTGTAATTTAATTCACTGTCACTTAAAGTTCTAGAAGCATAGCAGATCGGTTTGTCGGAGCCTACTGTACCTTGTGAGAGTACTGCACCTAAAGCTACATTGGAGGCGTCTGTTGTTAGGATAAACTCCTTATCCAAGTCGGGATATTCTAAAATAGGATCGTTAGTTAGTAAGGTTTTGCATTTCTCAAAACATTTAATATATTCAGAATCTAAAGTTATTTTGTTAGTCTTTTTAAGACACTTAGTCATTGGTTTCGTCACTCGAGCAAAATCAGGTATGAACTTCCTATAATAACGTAATAGTCCTAAAATTGTTTAATTTCTTTAGTCGTTTTAGGTAAAGGGTAATTTTTCTATAGCTCTTATTTTATAAGGATTCGGTTTAATACCTTCATTACTGATTATATGAGCTAGGTAAGCGGTTTCAAGTTTTAAAAATTCAGATTTGTCCATCTGGATCTTAAAATTGGATTCTCTTAATCTGCTAAATACCTTTTCTAAATTAATCATGTGCTCTTGCAAAGATGTACTAAAAACTATGATGTCATCAGGATATACTAGACATATCTCATTTTGTAAACCTTTAAGGATGTTATCCATTACACGTTGAAATGTCGATGGTGAGTTCTTTAGCCCCATCGGCATACGTAGAATTTCAAATTGACCATGTTCTACGTTAAATGCGCTCTTTGGTATGTCTTCGGGATTCATCAAGACTTGATAAAAGCACTAGATAGATACAAGATAGACTTGATGCAAGGTCGGTCGTGAAATACTGACATCTACCTAATTTGTCTAAAACGTCCGTGATGTTGGGAATTGGGTATTTGTCGTCAATGGTCTTGTCATTTAATTTTCTAAAGTCTACTACAAGTCGCCATTTTTGTCTACCAGAAGCGTCAGCTTTCTTTGGGACTACCCAAATGGGTGAGCTCCAAGCAGAGTCAGAAGATCGTATAATACCCTGATCGAGCATTTTAGAAATTTGTTCTCTAACTTCCTGACGGTGTACAAAAGGATATCGGTAACTTTTAGTGTAAACGGGCTTCTCGTCAATAGTCCTAATGCTATGTTTAATTTTATTAGTGAAAGTTAATGGTTCGCCTTCAATATAAAATATGTCAGCGTAACGCTTACAAAGATTTTCTAAATTTGCTCGTTCTTCATTATTTAAATGGTCAGTTCTAAGTTTATCCAAAACCTGTTTTACTCTGTCAGAGTCGGGTTCAGTATAAGAACTTTCAAAGTTAAATAAATCAAGTTGTATAGGTCTCTCGGATGAAATTACAGTGTCTTCGTCTGTCATATTTTCAACTTCTACTATACCAGTCTGGTCAGTCACAGTTGTATTACATTAACGAATAATGCAATTAGATATAAATTGTTCCGGTATAAATACGTCACCATCGTCATAATGAAGCGGTATGCTAACTAAACGAGAGGATTTTGCTGGTATTATTTGATCTGTATTACGCCTTCTACATTGATAACGTAATAATGAAATTTTAGCATTTTCAGTAATTAATATATTGTCTTTAAGATCAATTCTACAGTTTTCTAACAAATCTAATCCTATTAAACCATCAAAGTGATTATGAAATTTATAGATGAATAGTTTTATATTTTTAGTATCATTAAATTCGGGAAAACTCGGAATTAATATTGAACGTTCATGAATGCTTGTTACTCTAGAATTAGTTACTTCAAAGAGATCGTACATTTTTGGAATATTACTGAAATATTTATCTACTGCTTTAGGGCTTATGAATGATTGATTTGCTCCTGCATCAATGAGAAGCTTCAAAGGTGGATTTTTAATTTTAACATAAGGTAATTCTTTTTTCGACTGTAAATTTAATTCTATTCTAGTGCGGATTTTCTGTGGCCCTGTTGAAAATCCTGATTTTTCTTACTATTAAAATGTCTTGGTTGAATAGCTTTACTAGTACTAGGTATATTACTATCATAGCTCAGGCTATCTTCTATCGGTGGTAAGTCTTGTTGTTCACTGTACTGATTATTATCATAGTCATAATTAACGTATTGTCCATAAAAGTCATTATAGTCATAGTCAGTATTACAGTAATTGTAGTCAGCATAATCATTGTAATAGTTACCGTATTCATAACCATTATATTCATAAAATTCATTAAAATTAAGTTCTCTAGACTTAAAGTAATTAGATGGAGGAGGATTGCCAAATTTTTGCCAATCATGACCATGAATTCTAGGCGGTAAAGGTTTTGTCACAAAATTACTCACGCCACTCATAGGCTTAGGGCCAGAATTATTCTGTGGAGGATTCCTCTTAGGTATCCTAAAACTGCTATTACAGTTAGGCAACGGTGCTCGGAACATTTGCTGAGTACGTGTTGGTTGCATAGACATGCGCTGCTGATTATTAAATTGGGGATTAAAATTAGGTTTTTGCTAGGTCCAGGTGAAAATTTAGGAGGATTAAAGTTATTATTCATAGAAGGAAATTTAGGCTGTGTAAATTGTTGGTGTGAGTTGTGTGGTGTTGATGATGATGATGGTTTTCTCTGATCTGTTGCTAAATTATTCCGCTGCTGCAAATACATGACATTAAGTTCATCTTGGACAAATTCCAAAGCATTCTCAATAGTTTCAGGTCTCATACACCTTATACGGGACCCGAGAGGATCTTTTAAGCCTCTTACAAATGAAGGGTACAGGGGAAAAAGGATCATTGTCAAAAGTGAATCATTGTGAGAAAATGGAAAAAACTTAATTAACTTTGCATCATTATTTATTAAACAATTTACTACAGCAGCAATTAAAACTGTTTATTATAGTATATATTATAATTTAGTTTTGAATTCTTTATTATTTATTTACTTGTAATTAACTTAAGGATAAAGAAAATTTAGAAAATATTACTTGTAACAAAGATCATAGTCAACTGACATTGATCTTTCTTTCCAAGTTTAGTATTTTTTATTTTAATTGTAGCACAATTTAATCAAAATATTCTAGCTATTTGACTATTTGGCTAGACAATTTAGAAGATAATATTTAAATTAGCTTAAGAAATAAACACGTAAAAAAGATCATAGTCAATGACTTTGATCCTTATAACATGTACACATACGTCATGCTCCAAAATGACTGATAAAAGTAATGTTATTTTTTAGCTAACTGGGCATAAAGAAGTTGTGCTTCAGGTTTGCAAAACTTTTTTAAACATTGCAAGTTGTCATACTTTTCTTTAGATATTTTTCGTCGAAATTTTTCTAAGTGTTTTCGCCTTCCACACCCTATAACAGTTAGTAAATATAGTAGTACTAGTACTCTGACCCTCTAATTGCATAACTCTAATTAAATACCGCGAAAACCACATGTACGAAATAACAGACAGCCACTGACAGCCAGCTGTGAAACTAAAAAAGATCAATGTTCATAGACAATGATCTTTCTTTCTGAAACTAGGGTGACATTGATCTTTCTATGATACAGCCATACAATCTTTTTTTGAGTCCCTTGTGCACGATGATCGTTTTAAGCGTTTTTCGTTAATATGGACAGAAAGGTTTTTCATTTTGCACTAGATGGCATTATTAGTTTGTTTTTATCGAAAAGTTGACAATGATCCTTCTTCCCCTGTACCCTTCAAATGCTTGTAAAGTTAATTTACGATATAAAATTCTTTTAGCTTCCACGGTTGTCTCTAGCGTCTCATGCGATACATAAGACATTATAGTGCTAAAAAGGTTTTGGCATTTGTCATAAAATTCTTGCGTTGCCTCTTTACATTGTGTCGCTAATGCTAAGTCATTGGAAAGAGCGGTCTCGTCCCTTTTGTCAGAAAAATTGTTAATCAAAGTATTCCTAATCCCTATCCAATTATCAGAAATGCCATTTGAATTTTAAATATTGTACGAGCTGCTGGACCAGTAATTTTATTTAAGATGCCATTAATTACGCATAAATTCGATAATTCGTAGCCTATCTCGTCTTTCACAGATTGAATTACTATCTGATCACAAATTCTAATAAATCTAGGAAGAATATGTGGGTTCCCGTCAAATTCAGGAACTGGGCGGAGGGCCTTTTATACTGTATCAGGATCCATTTTATAATCTAAGTTGCTAAAATTTAAATTCAAACTATTATCTAAACTTTGAGGGCAATTCGAGCTCTCGGGAAAATTATTTAAATGTATAGCTAATAAATCTGAATTATTTAAATCTACTGGAGGGCAATTCGAGCCTTCACTTAATTGACGATTCGAGTCTACGTAAATTATCCCTACGAATTTTAAGCCTGGAGGAGGCAGGACTATTTTTCATAGGACGGAAAATTGTGACGAGGAGAAAGCAACACTGATGGAAAAGTAAATCAATGTACTCACATAACTCGTCGACTTCCCTGGTTTTCTTTGAGCTGCACTGAAGTTTGAGTGAGCCCCGGCTGCTTCCTAGTGATGTTCGATGTTTCGGTGAACGCTTGAGAGCGACAGTTAGAACGACTGCGCGCGGTATCGAGTCTAGACCCCGGAAATCTTCCTTTTTAAAATCGCCGTAGCCCCGAAATTATCCGTAGACTGCGCCAATAAATTTAGGCAGCCCGGACTCCAAAAAAAAACAAAAATTATCTTAAAACTTTATTAGTTAACTTATAATTAAATTACAAAATTATATCCGTGATCGATGCTAGATCAGAATAGAATGAATGAAATAATATAATTATTTAAAATTGCAAAATGCGGTAAATTGCTGGAACAGCAGAATGATTCCTCGAAGCCGGGACGTTGACCAGACACAGTACAGACACAGACAGTACCGTATGTAATTCGCTCTACAACAGATGCAGGCGTTGATCTGATTAGTTATATTTTTGATGCTTGGGAGGGGTCTCAGAATGCTCTAGGAGTCTTTTGTGATCTCTATAAGCCATTTGATTGCGTGTAGCACACAGATAAGAAAATTATGCCACTATGAAGTAAGAGGACCAGCACTCGTCCTCTTAAAATCTTATTTATCAAATAGGACTCAGAGATTTGAGATAAATGGAAAAAGATCCACAAGTACCAAATTGAGATGGGGGGGGGGGGGGTGTCCCACGAGGATCCATTTTAGGATCCTTTCTTTTTCTGGTCTACATAAATGACCTACCCATATTAATGGAAAAATGGGATAGTCTTATTTGTCGATGACACGTCGCTTACTTTTAATATTAATCGCCAAAACTCAGCCTATGACGAAGTAAATAATGCTCTCTCAAAAATAGTACACTGGTTTAGTGTTAATAATCTTTTGTTAAATAGCAAAAAAACTAAATGTATAAAGTTCACGTTGCCAAATGTAAGGCAAACTGAAACCAATGTACTATTGAATGGAAAAGGTATGGAACTAGTAGATACAGCTGTGTTTTTAGGTATAACTTTAGACGCAAAACTACAGTGGGGCCCTCATAATGTTGGGTTGGCCGACAGACTCAGTTCAGCAGCATTTGAAGTAAGTAAGATAAGACAATTTTCAGACGAAAACACAGCAAGGCTTGTATGTTTTAGTTACTTCCACAGTATAATGTCCTATGGTATTCTACTGTGGGGAAATGCTGTGAAATGCGATATAAATACTATATTTGTGCTGCAGAAGCGAGCTGTTCGGGCAATCTACAAGCTGGCCCCCAACACGTCATTAAGAGAGAAGTTTAAAGAAACTGGAATATTAACTGTAGCTTCTCAGTATGTTCTATCAAATGTATTATATGTTAAAAAAAATTTGAACCTATTCAAAAAGAAGAGTGACAACCACAATAGAAATACCCGAAATAAGCATAAGCTTGATTTTACAGTGACTAGACTTACGAGTAGTAAAGTAAAGAATTCGTTTAATAGACCAGGGTCTTTTACAATTTTTTTTTTTCACGAAATGTGGTGAAAACTTAGGTACCTTTTTATATCCCAAATACGCTGTAATTTATTTGATTAGAAATATTTATTTTTTCACCTTATTTTGAATTAATATCGAAAAAGCACCCTAATTTTCAATCAAAAATTCACCCGTCAAAATATCAGCTTTTTTCAACAAGTTGGTATGCTTTCTGTTCGTTGAAATCTCTATTTTACGATGGTGAAAAAAAAAGATACTATAGTATATCTTCTCAGAAAATGCAAAAAATCGAAAAAAAACTCGAATTAGATTTTTTTTTAAATTATTTTATACAATTTAGAGCTATTTATTAAAATTTACACTTTAATAACTCGAAAAACGTAAGATTACATGTTCCATTGATTAAAAAAAAATTGCAAATCAAAATATACTACTATAATTAACAAACAAATAAGTTGATGAAATTAATATTTAATAAGACATCTACAATATTTGGACAAAGTTGTAGATGCCTATTTATAACTATTTTAAGATACCTGAGTGACTTACGAAAAATTTTAGCCCATCAAAAGGTATTTCATAGAGAAGTGGGGAAGGGGCTAGGCGGGTCTGGTTCTTACTACATACATACCTACTATTTCATAGCAGCTGTAACAACCGTTAGCCTAGCCAGTATTCGAAATACAGTACAGGATATTTTTTATATTATTAGCTATGTTTTTTATGTCTTTTAAGATATATTTTGAATGTTTCTAAATTATATTTAAAATATATGAAATATACATGAAAATCGGCCAATAGTTATTAAAAATATATTTACGATATATATATATATATATATATATATATATATATATATATATATATATATATATATATATATATATATATATATATTTATATTTTATTTATTTATTTAATTTTATTTATAAACAATTAACTTATTTAAAAACAATTAACAGTATCTGGTGCGTACAATTATAAACAATATGAAAACAGATTAATTTCTTTATTATTATACAAATACTTACATAAAAAAATTAAAAAAAAATACAATATACTAATATATACAATAATTTATAATAGTATAGTAAAAACATAAAATATTAAAAGCATAAATTAAATTAAGGGTTTGGTATCTTAATTATTAGGTTAAGCTGACATAGTGCTCTCGCAGTCTTCCCTTAAAGAGCCCAAGTGTCTTACACTCCCGTATCTGAGCTGGCAAGGAGTTCCAGAGCTTAGCAGCATGCACCGTGAAGGAGTAGGCAAAGAAGTCGGTACGATGGGGAGGGATATCTAGAAGAGTACGTCTAAAGGGTCTACAAGATATGTTTTGGAAATTAGGAAAGGAGAATCGCTCATTTAAATAAGAAGGGGATGTAGGACTAAACAGAGTTTTGAAAAGGAGACAGAGAATTCGATAGTTTCTGCGTAGACGAATAGGGAGCCACTGCAACTGCTTTCTGTACTGAGACACGTGATCTCGTTTTTTTAAGCCAAAAATAAAACGTATGGAGAGATTCTGCAACCGTTCTAATTTGTTTAGAATGTCTTCATTCGCGTCTAAATAGCAAACGTCAGCGTAATCAATAATAGGTTGGATAAGGGTTTGCGCTAATAGAATTTTAGTAGGAGTAGGAAGAAAGTTTTGGAGTAACTTGAGTGAATGCAGGGTGTGGTAAACTTTACGACTAATGTTGTTGGCATTGGTATTCCAAGACAGGTGTGTGTCAAAAATTACTCCCAGGTTTTTGGCAGAGTCAGAAAAAGGTATCGTAGTGCCGTTCAAGGTAATGGGAGGAAGAGTAGCTTTGTCAAGTATTGCTAGCATCCGTCTGCTACCTATTAATAATGCCTACGTTTTACTGGGGTTTACAAGTGACCAAAGGACTGCGCCCATTCACTTATACGTCTAAGGTCATCATTAATGAGAGCTATGCCGGATGCTGCATTATGTATAGTGAAATGTTGATATATCTGAAAGTCATCTGCATAGAGATGATATTTAGACTCTATTACTTTTATAATGAAGTTAACAAAGATAGAAAAAAGAAGAGGAGAAAGTACTCCACCTTGGGGAACACCCGCATCGAGATCACACCAATCTGAGGAAACATTATTTATCTGTACTCGCTGCGACCGACCCCGAAGGTAGGAGTTAAGCCAGGACAGGACGGGAGGGGACAAATTAAGAGACTGAAGCATACCGAGGAGAATATCAAAGTTAATGGAATTGAAAGCACTACTAAAATCTAAAGGGATAAGGATGGTAAGGGATTTATTTTCCATGGCCCATCGAATGTCATCAGTGACATTTATTAGCGCAGAAACGGTGCTGTGCCCAGAACGAAAGCCCGATTGCAGTGGGCTTAAAAGGTTATTTTTATGGAGAAAAGAAGAGAGCTGCTGGTGAACAATACTTTCCAGGACTTTAGATAAGAAAGGCAGTATAGAAATGGGACGAAAGCATGAATGAGAATTAGGATTAGGAACTTTTGGTAGAGGACGGACATTCGCCCTTTTCCAGACCTGAGGAAAACAGCAAGAGGATAAAGAGAAATTGAGGATATGAGTCAAAATAGGTAATAAAGATGGGAGAATCATTTTAACCATCTTGGAGGAAATCTTGTCACAGCCAGCAGCCTCTGAAGAAATTGATTGAACTGCTAGTCTGACCTTAGTTTCAGTACGAGGAATAAAAGAAAAGGATGGACAAGTGATAGGTAAGTTTGATAGATATTGTAAGGTATTGAGTTTAATGTTATTATTTAAAATGATTGGAGGTTGAGAAAAATGTGTATTGAGGGCATTCAAATCGCAATCATTGGAGTCGGACACAGGAGTTCTGCCAATACCAACTGATTTGAGAAATTTCCAGATGTCGGCAGTGCCACGGTTTGGGGAGATGAAAAAAAGTAACGCCGTTTGGCATCGCGACATAAATGATTGCATCGATTACGCAACAACTTATATTTGGAATGGTTGGCTTCATTAGGAGAACGCTTAAATCTCTTCTTGGCCTTATCACGTACCACCATTTGCTCCTTGATAGAGTGCGTAAGCCATGGTGCCGGGTTATGCTTCATTTTAACTCTCCTCATAGGGGCATGATAGTCATAAAGTTCCAGCATAATTTTATTAAAGTTATTTACTTTATCATCAATACTTGGACTGTGAAGCACAGATGTCCAGTCTAAATTTTCAGCATCTTGCTCCAGCGCTTGTACATCAACACTATTAAAGCTACGTAAAAAGAGAGTTTGGGATTTACGTTTAGGAGGTCTAATTTTGTAGGATAGGAAAACAAGGTCGTGATAGGAAAAAGGAGCATCGAGCTGTCCATGAGTAGCCACGTTATTGAAAGAGGATACAATAATAAGATCCAATAGAGAGGGCGTACAATTAGGAAAGTTATGAGTGGGGGCGGGAGGAAGGACATGAAGGTAATAGGAAGTTAAAAGCGACTGTAGTTTATGTGTACGATGGTTATCCTTAAGAAGGCAGGTGTTAAAATCTCCCATGATTATAACATGCTGAAAATTCAGACGATAATTAGTAAGGAGATTGTCAAGAGTGTCAAAATAATCGATACCAGAATTAGGGCTATACAAAACAATCAGGAGCAATTTAGTATGATGAGTGACAATTTCAATGGCCAGATATTCCGCTGCTTCTGAATAAGAAGAAGGAGACATATTCAATATATTATATTTAATATCAGCGCGAAGATAAATGGCAACCCCGCCACCACCTTTGCCTGTTCTATCGTTGCGAATGAGGATAAATCCAGGAATAGAATATTGAATAGATGGGAGAGAAGGCTTAAGAAAATATTCAGAAATTAAGATGGCATCAAGATTAGCGGCGCTGAAGGAAGCAAGGAGATCCGGATAATGACTGGGGATGCTTTGGGCATTAATGTGTGCTATGTTAAGGTTTGCACTGTAATTACAGAAAATATTAGTAAGTTGATCACACAAAGTAAAAGGTGAAGAGTGTGATGAATTGTTTGCACTTTTAAAGCTAGACGACGGAGAACAAGAAAAAAAACTGCTATCGAGGTCATCCATACTAAACCCTGTATAATAAATAAGTAAAAATTATAAAATGTACTTTACAAAAATATAATATATATCTATATATAATTAAGTATATAAAATGATAAAATAAAATAAATATTATTAAAATTAAGAATTAAAACTAAAATGACTAATTACTACTATGTTAATACTTAAAATCTTTGACGTTGAACTTTGACGTTTTTTAATGAACTCACTAGGTACTCGTAACAAACACTATTTATAAATTTGAGCACTAGAACAAACAATATTAGGATTTCAAGAGAAAACTTTAAAAGTTGAACAATTATTTATCTAATGAAAGAAAAAAAAAACACATCACTTTGGCAAATTGACATAATAAAAAATAAAACTAAAAAAAAAAAGTTGAAGAAGAAGATATCTCTCATAGCACATCTGACAATTGACAAATGTCTGGGTATCAAGAGAAAAGATAAATAAGAATGATTGACATTAAAATTTATAAAAACTGGAGTATTGGCGTATAAACAGTAAAAATTTTGAATTTAAATAATTTTGAATATACCTACAAGACGTGAATCGAAAACCAAAACACCAAACTTACAATGCGCTATAAGAATCGAATGACAAACCAATAGACATGAACACATTTTGTACGTTATTCATTATTTATATATTCATTATTTATATATTTTTTATAGATTTTTAATATATGTATTTTGAAATTTTTTTTTTTCATGGGAGTAACTAAATTTGTTTATACAAAATTAAGGAGATTATTATTTTTTAATCTTGTACTAAAATATCATTCAATTTTAATCTTTAGGTTATGTTACGTTAAGCATACTATTTTTTTTTTAAATATTACTATTTTATGTCTGAGGTGATTGATACAGATAAAAATAGAGATAGTATTTACCTTCCTATGCAGATTCAAAAAGTTTTTTTTTTTTTTAAGTAAACTTGTCACAATTATCTTAAAGAAACTCAGCGTGCACGTGTATTTTTATAAACGATATTATATACTGTACTGTATTTCGAATACTGGCTAGGCTAACGGTTGTTACAGCTGCTACGAAATAGTAGGTATGTATGTAAGTACCCAGACCCGCCTAGCCCCTTCCCCACATCTCTATGAAATACCTTTTGATGGGCTTTTCGTAGGTCACTCAGGCATATAAAATATCTTAAAATAGTTATAAATAGGCATCTACGCATATAATTTAAAGAAGATTCGACAACTTTCTCCAAATATTATAGATGTCTTATTAAATATTAATTTTATTAACTTATTTGTTTGTTTAATTATAGTAGTATATTTTGATTTGCAATTTTTTTTTTCAATGTAACATATAATCTTACGTTTTTCGAGTAATTAAAGTGTAAACTTTAATAAATAGATCTAAATTGTATATAATAATTTTAAAAAATCTAATTCGAGTTTTTTTCGATTTTTTGCATTTTCTGAGAAGATTTACTATAGTAACATATATTTTTTTTTCACCATCGGAAAGTGAGATTTCAACGAACAGAAAGCATACCAACTTTTTGAAAAAAGCTGATATTTTGATGGGTGAATTTTCGATTGAAAATTAGGGTGCTTTTTCGATATTAATTCAAAATAAGGTGAAAAAATAAATATTTCTAATCAAATAAATTACAGCGTATTTGGGACATAAAAAGGTAAGTTTTCACCAAATCTCGTGAAAAAATATATTTTTTTGTAAAAGATAAAAATAAAAAACCAAAAACTTGGATTTTTGAATTTTTCACATAAATTTTGAGGTTATGTGAAAAAAGTGTAAATACAAAAGTTTTAGATCTTTTTATTACCTACAACTTTGCCATTTGACTTTTTTTCATAGGACTTTTGGTTTTGCCGAAAATCGAGATAAACCGTTTTTTACCCTTAAATCCCCTCACTCCCATCCCCTTCCCGACCTCCGATCGCCCATAAATTATTTTTCCTATCATATTTATAATATTCTCCTCCTTTTCTGATGGGTTTTATCCTACTATTACTTTTTTTCACTTTTTATTATTTTTAAATGCTTCTACCCTGGTCTATAAAGACTAATGTATACACCTATACAATAAGATCCCAGAAAGCGTTCAAAATGTTTCAATCAATAAATTTAAAAAAGTAGTCAATTAATGAACGTTTGTGTACTAAAGCCTATTATAAAGTTAATGATTTTATGAATGATAGCCACACGTTGGGACAGAGGTGGCCCCCTGCAAGGCTACTTCTAAATTACATATATTATTGTACTCTTGGTATGTAGTTTTAGTCATAACATTGTTATATGCCTTTATATGCCTTTTTTGGTTTTAGATGGCCCCGCGCGCGTTTCTTACGCCAGTTCTGTTCGCCGGTCTAGTTCTCGAACCGGTGGTAGGCATCATGTAGATTGACGTTCAGAAAGTGTATAAAAATACCTATTTTTTATATTATACTGTATCAATATTATACTGACTCCACGGTGTATTGGAATAATAAAATCCCATCTTTTACAAGATTTTGCAGATTAGTACAATTTCAATGTTAAAAAGAAATCACAGAAGTAGTTGAACTACTAATATCGTTATTAGTACCTACTGCAACCATCAGTTTACGATAACTATTTATCTTATCAACTGTAGATCGTATGGATAGGTGTTGGTGTAGGTAGTAGGTGTGGGTGTAGGTAGTAGGTATATATATATCTGGGTTATAGATGTAGATAGTATGTGTAGTGTAGGTACACAAACTATCTTACTACCTACACCTACTACCACCTACTACCTAGTAGGTGTAGGTAGTAGGTATAGTTATTATTTATTCATATTTATAGTAAAAACAAAACAACGTCATCGTAGTCGTAGGATTCAGCTAATAATGTCAAACTAATAGCCTCTATAACATCAAATGAGTATGTTGATATATTTTCTGAAAAAGTTGCTATTTACTTATTTGAGTATTATTTTAAAGTTTGCACATAATTGCAGCTAAAATTAATAATTAATAATTTCAGATAGTAAATACCTATTTTTATTACTATATTAGGACCCTTGTGGCAAAAAATCTATATTTAATTAAAAGTTATATTTGGGCAAAAAAATTATCAATTGCGTAAAGCTCAAAAGTTTTTACGTTATTTAGTAGAAATGACAAATATTATTTCATTTACTATAACAATATATATGCTCTTGTGTTTTTCTTTGTTCTTGTTCATGAAATGTTGACTTCTATTGACGATCTTGTTAGCATGGATTAAGAACTATTTTGCAACGGAAATATTTTGGGTAGAATATTTCTTCCTTAAAACTATTTCTTCGGATCGCCACGCTAAGCCCGTAGGGCGTTATAAATGTATGGTCAAAACAAACAATAAGTTAGGTATATCTTGTTTTATTAAAATGAAAAAAAAAAAATTAATTGTTTACCGACGTCGGAAAGAATTCTCATACATACTCAATTTACACACTTGACCTGAAGAGTTCAGTTAGATCGTCATTTAAATATTATTTTGCTTTCGAAATACATTTTAATTATCATAATCTGACTAGTAATCTGAATATAAAAGTCAAATAAAATACATACCAACAATTTCAATGTGAAAAGTTTTAAACATCATTGTTTGCTAACTTTAGCTAACCAATTTTACTCACGTTGATGAGACATTCATGCTCCAGGTGGTTCGTAATTTTTAGTGATGGTCGATATATCATAAACTTGTTTTATATTAAACACCACTTTTAGCAGAATTCTACCAAGTGTAAACGATGATTTATTTACTTTTGATGATGGTTTGGGTCAACATGTAGGTAAATTTAATTTTCCGCAAAATGGTTAGTTCTTCAGGAACACAATAGTTATGATTGTAATGTCGTAGGCAGGCTCAGTATAGCCCAGTAGGTATATTATCTACAGCACTAGCAAGTAATTTTGGAATATTTTTCTTTGGTTACCTACTATAACAGGATCCTTATATCTATTGTTACCAATAAGCTTAATAAAATAGCACCTACTGAAATCTTGTTGCGTCTCACGTGTATTGCTATTAAAAATATCAAGGAGAAACAAAAGCTCTTGGAAATTTGTAAGAGCAATACACATGACTTAAAATTCAAGGTACTAATTCTTATTATCCAACTCAGACTTACCAGGACACTAACTGAAATTATGTACTAACGTCCCGTTTCAATAACCTACTGACAAGCGTCAGATCGCCTATTTGCATTTTTTGTCTCTGTCGCTCAGTATAAAGTAAGCAGCATCCAAACTTCCAAATAAGCCATCCAGTACTCTAAGAGTAGATTGTAAAACAGGCGCTAACGGCCGGTTTCAATAACCTATCTACC
The DNA here is from genome assembly GCA_963565745.1 of Phengaris arion. NCBI lineage: Eukaryota > Metazoa > Arthropoda > Insecta > Lepidoptera > Lycaenidae > Phengaris > Phengaris arion. Next base: position 785,584 of record OY751439.1, on the reverse strand, counting down.
AATAACCATTTGTTAAAATCGTCGTCATTCAATCATTTGCCGGTTTTTTGCGATACAAATGTGACGTTTTTAACAAATAGTTGTTTATAGATAGGTTATTGAAACCAGCCTTAAATAGATATATTAGGTCTTTACCTATGAAATGGGAGGCAACAAATTCTTCAAAGGCATTTTGTACTGCCTCTCGGGTATTTAATTTTTTTCCCGCCAAGAAGTTATCCAAATTCTGGAAAAAGTAGTAGTCTGTAGGCGTAAAGTCTGGTGAGTAGGGCGGATGACGGAGAGCTTCCAACCCCAGTTCTTGCAACTTGGAGACCGTCTGCTGTGCAGTATGAGGTCGCGCGTTGTCGTACAGGAGCAGCGGAGACGAGCGATTGACCAATGCTGGTTGGAGATGTGCCAGCTTCTCCATCATTATGTTCAGTTCTTCACAGTACACATCTGCAGTAATGCTCAACCCGTTTGGTAAGAAGCTGTGAAGAGTCACACCGGCGCTAGACCACCAAACAGTGTCATCACTTTTCTAGGGGTAAGTTTTCGTTTAGGGCATTGTTAGGTGCTGAACCAGGATCCAACCAACTTGCTCAGCGCTTGCGGTTATCAAACAGAATCCATTTTTCATCGCAGGTAACAATGCGGTTTAAAATTCCTTCATTTGTGTGTCTGTTGAGCAGTGCAAGGCACGTCTCGACGCGTACTTCGCGCTGGCGATCATTGAGTTCGTGGGGCACCCATTTGTCAAGCTTTTTTACCTTGCCAATTTGACGCAAATGGACCGATATTGTTTTGACGCTAACGTCGAAAGCTGCTGCTAATTCAGCCGTAGATTGTGTATCATCAGCTTCCACAATCGCTTTTATTCGTCATTATCGACCAAAGTCTTCGGACGACCGCGAGGTTCATTTTTCAGGTCGAAAATTCCAGAACGGAAGCGAGCAAACCAATAACAGGTGGTGCGTTGGTTTGTAGTGTTAGCTCCGTAAACGTCGTTGATGTTGCGTGCCGCTTGTGCCGCGTTGCTGCCACGACGGTACTCATATTCCATAATTACTCGAATTTTTAACGTATCTATGATGACGAAAAAGATTGAAATGCGATGAAAATATGACACTAATCAATAAACAAATGACTGCTTTTCGAAAAAGAATTCCATGTTTTTAATATAAAATTAATTTGAAATTATAATTCTTAGCCAAACAAAAATTATTTTGATTTGAAATGGCCAGTACTGCAGAACGGCAATTTCATAGGTAAAGACCTATTATTATACAGAAAGTGATATTTTCTGGTTTTTTTTAATATCTTATAATATTAGTATTTTTATTCATCTAAGATTATAATTAATATCATCTAAGTCAAATATTTTTGTACTTTTTTCAAGCATTACGTATTTAATATGTGAAATTTCGTAAAATTGAAATAAGAAAATCGAAAAAACTAGACGTGATAGAATCATTACGTAAACATTTTTGGATTCAGCACACTAAAATACATTAAAATCATAGAAGTTCTTGCTTCCGGACTTTTAAATTTTTTTGCCGACCAGTGTTATAATTTAACTATGACCCGTTATAGACGAAATATTAATATTATTTATAAATTTTAACGTAGATATTATGTACTTACAATTTATTACAGATAATACATTAAAATCTAGTTATTAAGTTTACTTAGTTGTTTAAGTAGAATCTCTTTATAATATAAGCATAGATCTAGAAATCTGAAAAATAGATCCAACCAACACAGTTCGTTTTGTTTTGGGTTTCAGTTTTAGCCACTAGGCGCTAGGGCACATTACAAACACAACTTGCCCTCACAGTGCCCTCGTCATTGAAGACATTAATCTCAGCCGTGTCCTAATTACCTTTTTTATGAGTTATAATAACTGCCTTCGGCACACGAAGAGCATGTAACCTTATATTACTGCAATTGACAATTACGCCTCACTCCTCAGGAACAGGTTTTTCATCAACGGCGTTGGATTCTCCTGTTCCTACTTGTACTATTATTATAAATAGGTTTTGCCCGCGGCTTCGCCCGCGTTGGAGTTGTTGTGAGCCCGTGTTCTTGGAGTAAACTTCTTCAGCAAATAACTCTACTCACTGCAATATACTGTATACAATATTGAAAATGTTTTTTTAGCGTTTCGTACCCAATGGGTAAAAACGGGACCCTATCACGCGATCGACGCGACATGTGGGACCGCTTGAAATATATTTTATGCGCTTGATTATAAATTTAACGATATCTTCTAAATATAAGATATATATTCATTTTATTTATTTATTAAGGTATACCAACAGTACACACATAACTGAAATATCATAAGATTAACACTCAAAACAAGTAGTGACAGACTATAAAACATTTTACACAAAAAAAAAATTATAATATAATATATATTAATTTTATATTTTATATATATATATATATATATATATATATATATATATATATGAACTAACTGTAATACTTTACGAGATATTTTATACTAACTTAATCTGAAACTAACTTAATTTAACATTAATTATTATTAATTATTAGAAAGAGGTAACATATTAAAGTACCTATAGAAAATTGCGCGCGCGCGGTGCAATACGGACGTGTCAGTATATTTTTATGCTCATTTAAAACTAAAATTTAATATCACCTCAAACAAATTTCGAACGTAAAACACAGTAAATAATTCTCAAACTTAAACGGCTAGTGTACGCGCTCTTTGGACATTTTGCATCCACATACTCCAGGTGTAACAGGTTTTACAAATACAAGAAAGAGTAGGCGAGTGACGTTCCTGCTTTGTCTCACAAAACGTGAGTAAATACAACACAGAACTATGAGTGTACTACGCTCACCTACTGGATGTGGCTCGTTAACAAACTTGTCAACTACAAGTTTACCTGCAGATTTTTCTGAAGAACGTAATGTTGCCATGAGAAATAAACGGAAGCGATCTGACGAAACAAGCAATGAAATTACAGAAATACGCAAAGAAATGTCTGAAATGTTAACTTTAATGAAATCACTGGATTCCAACCAAAAATAATTTATGGATAGAATAACAGCTGATGTTACTTGTATCAAAGAACAAATAAGTGATATCAGATCCACTATTTCGGTCATAACAACAGAACAGGTTACAATGAAGTCTGAAATAAAAGCGCTGCAAAATAAAGAAATTGATCTGCAAAAATCAGTGGATGATATTCAAATACGAATTGAGAATATGTCTCCAGCGAGTTCACAACCACTTAATGATATTAAAATTTCCGCAGATATCATCACTGAAGTAAAACAACGTGAGATGAGAAGCAAAAATATTGTTATAGTTGGCATACCTGAATCCGTCACAATAAACAAAGAGAAAAGAAATATCGCAGATCAACGAGAAGTAATTAAAATAATAAAACCAATATATAATGACTTTCCGGAACCTATACATATAATAAGATTAGGAAAATTTAACAAAATCAAAAGTAGACCCATAAAAGTTTGCTTTAATTCTACAGAAAAAGCTAAGAAAATACTACGAAATAAAGAACAAGTTCCTGATGCAAACATCAAAATCTACTCAGATCAGACTAAACAACAACAAAAATACCTACAAGAACAGGTGTCTGAGCTTAAACGCCAAATTGAAAATGGTAACACAAATTTAAAAATTAAGTACATAAATGGCACACCGACAATAATTGAAGATAATAAGATATCAAAAAACTAAATATGATTACTGATTCTAAAAACAAAACCCAAGAATCTATAAGTTATGAAATTTGTGATAGTTATGATAAAGTTTCGAGCAGTAAGAATTCTATTCGCTTTATTTATGCAAACGTACGTAGTATCGTGACACCCCGAAAACTAGACGAAGTTAAATGCATAGTTAAGTCATTCCAAAATCCTATACACTTTCTTATTCTTACTGAAACTTGGATAAAAAATGAAGATCAGGCTAAAAGAATTCAAATAGATGGCTACAAACATTATTAAAGTTATAGATGTAATAATAGGGGAGGAGGAGTTTCCGTATTCGCACTAGCAAGCTTGGAACATTACGAAATTGAGGAACGTAGCTCAGACGGTAATCACTTTGTTTGGATTCATGCAAAAAACTATGCTCTTGATATTGTTGCCGTATACAGAAAACCAGGTCTCACCAACATTAAGGATTTCTTGGATTGTTACAGTCACTTTTTGCAGAAGTCTCAAAGGACGGTAATACTAGGTGATTTTAACCTCAACCTGTTGAGTAACGACTCTGCAATCTCAGAGTACAAAAATATTTTAAATGAAAACTCTTGCAGAATTATGAACAAAATTGATATACGAGAATATTGCACTCGAGAAACTATTTCTTCAAAATCAATAATTGACCATGTGAGCTGTAGTCTTACAGACAATAACTTTCACTTAGCTCTAATAGAAACTCCTCTATCCGACCATAAACAAATATATTTTGAAATTAAGAAACACGAAAATAAACAAATTAAAAAAATAAAGTACGAATCTATTAACTATGGACAACTCAGCAAATTAATGACAGAAGGTATTTGTAATGAGAACTGTAATTATGAATTACTAGAACAAAGATTATTATCATGCATCAATAAAAGTAAGGAAATTAAATTTAAAATTCAAAATCGACCTCGCCAAGACTGGATAAACAAAAATATTATTGAAGAAATAAACAAAAGAAATATACTTTGGAAAGAACACAAATCTGACCCTAATGATTTGGTAAGAAGGGAAAACTTTATTAAGAAACGTAACGAAATGTCCAGCAAAATTCAAAAAGAGAAGTCACAATATTATCTTAAGGAATTTAGCCAATGCACTAACAAACCCAAAAAGATGTGGAGTCTTATAAACAGTATATCACAAAACAAAATCAAGGACAATTCCAGGCCACCTAAACTTTTGACGTCACAGGGATTCATCACAAACGTAGATGACATCACTAATTATTTCAATGAATATTTTTCTACTATTGGTTCAAACTTATCTAATCAAATTCCAAAAAAATACCACAATAATACAACTTATAACAGTTTATCAAGAATGGGTATGCTTACCCACAGGAAATTGCTAAAATAATCCAAAATTTAAACAGTAATACCAGCACAGGTATAGATGGCATTAACACAAAATCCCTTAAATGCGTCTCCCATTTGATACTTGGGGAACTATCAAACTGCATTAATACGTGCCTTGACCAGGGAATATTTCCCGACAGCCTTAAATTAGCCAAAGTCACACCAATCTATAAGTCCGGATGCAAGAATGACCCCAGCAACTACCGTCCCACATCAGTTCTCCCAGTTACGTCAAAAGTTTTTGAAATTTTTTTATATAACCGTCTTGAGGATTTCTTAAATAAACGTAATTTCCTTTATATTAAACAATACGGTTTTAGAGCAAAGTCAAACACATTATCAGCAACCATAGATCTAATAACAAAAATAAAAACAAATATTGATAATAAACAAATTGCGCTAGGGATTTTTATAGATTTAAAGAAATCATTTGACACAATTAACCACACAAAACTGTTAAAAAAGTTGAGAGACATTGGTATAGACGGAGTTGCACACGATATACTAAAATCATATCTATCTAATCGTCGACAGGCTGTAAGAATCGGAGAAAGCACAAGTAAAACTAGTATTATTACCTACGGAATACCACAAGTCTCAATTATTGGCCCACTATTATTCCTAATATATATTAATAATATACAGGACTTACAACTAAAGGGCGACGTAAACTTATACGCAGATGATACATCGATATTTTACTTTGGCCACCAAGTTAATGCAGTGATAGCGCAAGCCCAGTGTGACTTGGATAGGTTAAATGAGTGGTTTCTTAATAATTTACTTACTTGTAACGTTTCTAAAACAAATTATTTTATTTTCGTACCTAAAAACAAAAAGTTAGCTAACTACCCTCCCTTAATTATAAATAATAAAACAATTAACAGAGTAAATCAAGAAAAATATTTAGGCCTAATTATAGACAGTCACCTAACATGGAAACCGCATATTCAAAAACTCAAAACTAAAATCAGTTCCTTATCTGGAATGCTAAGAGGGGTTGTACACTGTATACCGAGCCGACTGCGTCACACAATTTATAACACATTAATAAAACCGCATATAGATTACTTAATAGAAGTGTGGGGTACAGCAGCCTCAAGCAATCTGTCATCTCTACAAACAGCACAAAATATACTAATAAATAAACTATTCAATTACGACTTTTTAACATCAACGCAAAAAATTTATAAAGAAACAAAAATAATGACCATTATACAAACATACAAATATAAAAATTGCATACTTATACGTAAAATTCTATCGGGTGACATACATACACAAATTAAATTTACAAATAAAAGCAGTATACATAAGATCGGACTAAGGAGCAAAAATGACATATTTCTACCCAAATCACGTACAAATTACGGAAAGAGGTGCACGAAGGTGCTAAAATCTACAATCAGTTACCCAAAGACATAAAAGAAACAAAAAATATGTCATCTTTTAAAAATAAGTTGAAACATCACATTATAACTAACTCGCACATTAAAACACTTTAATAAATATAGAAAATCCTATTACATTTAGGTAATTAAGGCTAGCGTCGCACTCTGTAATTCCGCCAGTGTACATCGAGTAGAATAGTTATGACTCATGAGCGACTTAGTCGCTTACCATCAGGTGGTCTATTTGCTCGTTTATCTACTATTTCATAAAAAATGCAATAGTCTAAACGTCTTTTGTAATAAAATGTAATATTGAAAATATTTAATATATAAGTAATAATTTTAAGAATATAAAGTATAAAGATTAAGAAAATACCAACCATACATACCATACACTAATAAATACAAATAATAAATATTAACTTCTGAGAATAACTCATCATATCTAACATAATACTAAATATCTAACAAAGTACACAATAATTATAAAACATTATTGTCATTGTACATACTTTAAGTTAAAATTTTATGTCGCTTCCAGGTACGCTCGATCTATGTCTTACCGATAAGCGCAACTAGTTTGAACCCAATGCTTTGCAATTATTTTTCAATTTACCCTCAAAATAAAATGTAAATCTATTGCCAAGCAAAAATAATTAGTATTGAAGAGTGATATTTATTTTGAGCTATTGTGAATTTAATTGTTTTAAAAATACTAAATAATAACAGTTGTGTGTCGCCGCGCCGCTGTCAAATAAGTTTTAAAAATGTATTCTCCCTCAATGTAAGTGAATTGTATTCTTTTTTGAGGAAATAAATGATCTTAAACCGAATATTATAAAATTTTTAAACTTAATTAAGTTGTAAATATAGTTCGCTGCATTGTCGAGCCATTCTAGTTAAAGGATTAAAGTAGGAGATATTATTTTAGAAAGTTTGTAATAAAAATAGATTAGTTTTATTCGCTCTGCGTGCTCTATATTTTATATTAAAATTAAGATAGGACAAGAGTTCAGGACAACCAATAATTGAATGTACAATTTTATAAAGATAAATGCAATCAAATTATATACGGCGCATTTCTAGGGTTTGAATATTGAATATTGAACTAAGTCTATTCACATATCCCAAGTCGGAACGAACGACGGGATTATGCCGATAAAAAGCAATCTTAAGACACGACCTTTCAATCCGTTCTACAGAGTCTATGTGAATTTTATAGTTTGGTGACCATATGACGCTAGTATACTCCTACTATGTACTCCGGCTATGTGGCTTTTTAAACTCTAAAGTAGATCTACAAACAAATCCTAGAAGTCGATATGCCTTTGATATAATGTACTCATAATGGGCTCTAAATTATTGTTTTTCGTCAAATAGAACACCAAGGTATTTAATTGTTAAAGTGGATCGGTCCAGTGTAGTGTATTGACACTTATAATAATAAATATATTCACGCACACTTGTGGGCGTGGTATCAGTGATGTTGTGGTAGTGGTAAACCAGGTGTACGGAGATCAAGCTCCCACTGGCCGCTGGCATTCCAATCTGACCACCGACCGAGTAGGTTGGGTAGGTAGGTTGTTATACAGCAGTCTAGAAGTGTTTCTGTTACCCATCCCAATCCTACAAAGTGGCGACCCTGCCAGTGACTGAAAGAAAAAATGTACGTAAAAAAATCGGTTGTCTGTAAAGTCGGTTTACTGACGATAGTTGAACGTGACAACGTAATATTTATAGTGCGCGCGGAACTAATTGGCCGCGCCTTAGGTAGGCGTGTTGCCGCCGCGAAGCCCGGCGCCGAACTGAGTAATAATATCAAGCGCATAGTAATAATAATAATAATAATAAAGAGAAGAATAAAAAGAGAGGCGAACTGTTTCCAGAGACCGAAGGATTTATGATAGCAATCCAGGATCAGATCATAGACACAAAAAATTATAGAAAATACATCATCCGGGATAACGGTATAGGTAGCGACCACTGCACTGCCACAGACAACCCGAAACCATTCAACACATTACCGGTACCTACTCATCCATCACACAAACAGACTACAAACATAGACATGATCAAGTAGCAGCAATCATACACCAGATACTCGCACTCAAGCATAACCTCATCACAGACAAAACTCCATACTACACATACACACCGCAAATCGTATTGGACTCACCGGACTACAAACTATACTGGGACAGAACAATACTAACAGACAAGACCGTACATCACAATAGACCTGACATAATCCTTCACGACAAACAAAATAGATCAGTTTACCTCATTGACATCGCCATACCAAAATCACATAATCTCACTACAACACACACAAATAAAGTAACTAAATATACAAACCTCACAATAGAAATAAAAAAGCAGTGGAAAGTTAACGTAGTCAAAACAATACCTATAATAATTTCGACCACTGGCATCGTACCCAAAACACATCCCTCAAAACACTTAACATACACCCACTCACATACATAACCTTACAAAAAGCAGTCATTCTCAATACATGCCGCATCGTCCGAAAATTTTTGTCAATCAATAATTAACACACATTTTACCTGAAGTTGTTTGGCCACAAGCCCGCAACTTCAGTAGACCCCGCAAAGGAGAAAAGATATTCCAAGAAAACCATCATCATAGAATTAACGGGGTTTTACGGTGTGTCATTTGTTAAGACTGACAATGAGACAATGTGTGTAATAATATATAATAAGGTGCCTAAACATATAAAACAATTATCTAAAACAGTCTATTAGAGAACTTAAAAAAATGTTAATAAATAAATATTATTATGACGTGAAAGAATTTTTAATGAGCTGAAATTAAATTATCATTATTAATAAAAAAAATTATCTATTGACATTTTATGGAGCTCTTGATTTCAATTTTATTTTTTTTCTTTCTTGACATTTTATAGTAATCTAACAATTGTATTAACAACATTAAATTTTGACATTCTATATATTGACTTCTTTGATTCCAGATATTATAGGAATTGATCATTCTCGTGATAGGGGCGTTCTTGCCGACATTCGTTTTATACCTAGGAGTATTGAAAAAAGGTTTCTGCCGTGTTCTAGCATTTGGCCTTGGTACTACAAGTCCTATAGTCTCCAACAGTTCCTGGCAGGGAGTGGAACCAGTTACAAGGTCTCTGAGGAAAACCAGATCAAGCATTCGTCTGCGATCTGATAGCTTGCCAATTTTAAAAATTGAAAGTCTCTTATCGTATGGTACTCTATTGTTCATCTGTGGGGTGACATATGCTAAGTGTCTAGTAAACGATCTTTGAATGGATTCGATACGTTGTGAGTGGACTTCGTAACAGGGGTTACAAATAATGCTGCCAAACTCTAAGATACTGCGTACGAAGTTATTATAAAGAAGAATCTTAGTGTCAGTGCGCCTGAAGTCTTTTGTATTACGCTTAACAAACTTTAACGTCTTGGATGCTTTTTTGATCATGTAATCGAAATGTGCCTCAAAAGTCAGCTTGGAGTCGATTATTATTATTATTATTCATAAATCGCGAATTTCCGGTGTAAATGTAATTGGGCAACCGTTAATGTGATATTGTGTTGATAAAACTTTCTTCTTCTTTGTAAATTTAATGTGTTGACATTTAGAAGCGCTTAATTTCATATTATTGTCTAGACACCATTGGTAAACACGGTCAAGATCGGATTGTAGTAACAAGGAATCGGAAGGGGACTTTATCAGTTTCGATATCTTCATGTCATCGGCGAACAGGAAACATCGGCAGTAGTGAATACATGTTGTAATATCGTTGATGAACAATAAAAATAATGTAATCTAAGAAATCAATAAATAAAAATAATATTGGTCCCAAGTGTGAACCTTGAGGAACCAGAGGTTGCAAAATATTTTAGTGACTCGTGTCCGTTAACCACCACCGTCTGCTCTCGCCCGCCTAAGTAAGACACGAACCAGTTGAGTAGCCTACCATGACACCATATTGTTTTTACAGCTTGCTACTAAGTATTCCGTGATCTACCAAATCAAACGTACTAGCAAAATCGGTATAAACAGCATCTACTTCATTTCTATTATCTATGGCTTCGAAAATAGGTGTTAAATATTCAATTAGATTGGTAATCACTGACTTTTTTTTTGAAACCCATGTTGGTAGACATTTATTAGACCTTTACAATGATACGTTAAGATGCCGCAAACCAGAGCCTCAAAGATCTTAGGAAATGAAGACAAGATAGCTATGGGCCTGTAATTTTTAACGCTATTGTTGTGTCCTTTCTTTAATATCGGCACAATTCTCGCTTTTTTCCATTCATTTGGAAATACAGCGGTATCTAAAGATTTATTAAATATAAGCATGAATGGAAGTGACAGAAATTTTGCACACCTTTTAATAAAAAGCGGTGGAATGTTATCTGGTCCAGCCCCAAGGGCGTACCCAGGATTTCAGCTAGGGGGGCAGCAGCAGCAGTTCATACCTGTTTCGAGAAGATGGTCGGTCTGGTATATTGAAAAATCTGGTATATTGAAATTGACGTTTATTTTATCTTCTAGTACCCAGGTACGGGCAGGTGCCCCCCCCCCCCCCTGGGCACGCCCATGTCCAGCCCCTTTAATTTGGTCAATGGATTTTAAGCTTTTAGTTATCTCAGACTCAGATATTACTGTACGAGAAAGTTTACAGGTGTATTTCGCTTCAGTCTCGTGATGCGAGGAGTATTCAGGAGCTATGGCAAATTTGTAATAACTTGTTGCAATGTATGCGTAATAACTCTAATTCTAGTCTATCGCGGGGATTACCAAATTTGCGCGCTTTGTGCTTATCAAGCAAGCATGTTGCACGCATGCAAGTTTATCCTTTTCTTTTAACAACTAGCTGTGGAACAGTTACATACACCCATTGAATTTCAATTTCGAGCGGTGGATGATATGGGTCTAACTTGCTTATGCTACAGTAAGCTTCACGTACTCAACATGAAATATTCGTTAATACTAGATCAAGAATTTTGCCATCTTTAACGTCTTTTGACTTTGACTTTGACGACGACGACGACGACGACGACGACGACGACAACAACAACGACAACAACAACAAAAACAACAACAATAACAACAATAACAACAATTACAATAACAACAATAATAATAATAATAATAATAATAATAATAATAATAATAACAATAACAATAACAACAATAACAACAACAATAATAATAATAATAATAATAATAATAATAATAATTATAATTATAATCTTTTATTCACATAATTGTTAATAATAAGATCGCTGATAACATCGATGCTATTATTTATGAACACATCTTACTCTTTTTGCTTAAGAGGAGAAGATAAACAGAGCGGATAAAATACACATATTCCAAGGTTAACACATTTTTTGTCAATGTTTAAGTTAACTTGGACCCATAGGTCATCACATCTACTTTCTTTGATGATTAATCGCACACTTTTACGACACACGATTGTTACCTGCTATTACCAAAGAGGTAGTTTGTTTAAAGTCCGTACGGTAATTAAAATAATTTTCACATCAAAGTATTGATAGCGCACAGCTGCGAGCGCAGGTGTTGTTTTTCAGGCACAACATTGCAATAACAACCACACCTGTTGGTGCAGGTGTTGTTTACAACTCGCGCCAGAACTTGCAGAGTTACTTTTGATTAAGTTTATATATGAAATGCAAGTTAAAAGTATAGATGATTTAAAATTGTCATATAAAAACGTTTATCTTAAAACTAATAATATCCGGAAAAAAATTGAAGTCATTCGCCCTAATTACAGTTTTCTAATAAAATAAATTAAGACCATACGGTTCTAAAGAATGCAAAATAAAAGTAAGTTCCTAATGGCACATTAGTAATATTATATTAGTAATTGGGATATCAATAACCCGGATATCATCACCGTAGAGTTATAGTGAAACCAGTCTCCCAAAGTCAAATTTTTGTGTGTATAACAAAAAACGGTAAATAAATCCAAAAGGCCCATACATTTTGGTCGCAGCCAAATGGGATAATGGTGACGATCTTCTGATGAATATCTTAATAATAAAATAACTCTGAATATTCGATGAATAGATTTCACGCTCTGGTCCTTGAATTATATAATAATGTCTTGGACTGAACATTCCAATAATAATGTATTTGCTATCAGTGGGCAGCGAATACTTGATTGCTTGGGTAGCAATAACCCGAGCTGCATCGGGATACAAAGGCTTCTCAGTATTGAGTAAGCTGTGGGGAAAAATAAAATTATATATGTTCAGACGAAATTCCTACGAATAGCAGCTAAATAAAACATAAAAAAAGTACAAGCAAATTTAAAAACATGTAGGTACTTCAAAATAAAATATCTCAAGGTTTAACGGACGCAAATTATGAATCTGTTCCTGCTGATTATTATATAGTAATAGCGTTGGCATAGATTTTATAGATATAACACACTAGTAGGTATAGATAACGTTGTCAGATGTACGGTGTACCATTTAAAGTTAAAGTGACTATAAAATCTGCCAGGTGGCAGTACTAATGTCTGAAATCGTAGATAATGAAGTACGAACGTTATTAATGTAACAAATGTATCATTTTCCTCCCATTGCGGGTAAATACAATTTGAGTATTTACCCGCAATGTATTCAATGGTGAGCCTTGCCTTACCGTTGTGTGTTGTAACTTGCGTTTTCGATTACGCGATGTGGAGGCCACAGTGTTATATGTTTTAGCAAATGGCAAACTTTTAGGCATAATAGTTCTCCGGGGTTAAGACGTCGCACTTGTACTACTCAGTGATACTCAGATACACTCAGTTATACTCAGTGAAGTTCTACTTACAGGACGTATGGGAATTACACCATCCCCACCCATTAGATGTGTTACCTCTTCATTCAATTGATAATTAATTGGTAAGAAACTATAAATAATAATAATTTTAAATATCTGCAGTCAATAATTCGAGAAATAAATAAAATCCATGATTAAATCGGCAAATCTAATAAGACTATAAGATAGGTATCAAGTAGGCATGATTATTTGATCTGAATATTCTGTTCAATCTAGAACAGGTTAGAATGATTTGATTTGTGTAATTATAATTCTTAATAATTTCTATAACAGCAAAGTCTCAATATCTAGTAAGTTTTGTTATAATGGATATAATTGCGATAAAAAGAGTAATTCAAAAAATTTGCATTTATTATCAGTGTCTCAGCAATCTCATCAATTTATTAGTCTATCAGCAATGGATAATTACCTACATGTATTTACATATGTGATGAGAGACTGGCTTCTGTGCTAGGGTTACAGCCTACATATCACCATTTACCTATCCTCCCGGGTTATATTATAATTTATAGTAAATAAGTTACAACTTAACGATACTACAAAGAGAATACCATTATGTTATTACATAAATATATTGTGTTTAAAATTTCGATTTTAAATTATATACTATGCTAATGTTCTATTTGAATTGTGTTGTTAATGTTACTTTTTATTGTTTTAAACACTTACGGATTGTGTCGCGGTACACTTTTCTTTTTCTCGACGTTCGGCTACTTTCCAGCAGCCGTGGTCACGGGAGAACTGTTCTCCCGTATCCACAATCCGACACAATCCGTAAGTGTTTAAAACAATGAACAGTATTCGCGTAAACCTAAGAAATCATTACTTTTTATGATGGAAATATTATTGATTAATTAATATACATGTAACCTCATTGTTTTTTAGACTTGACAATGAATGTCAACTGTCAAGGTAATGAGACTTGCATTTAATTTCTTATGAATTATTTGTATAAAATATTATTTAAATTGTGACATATTAGCATTAAATGTTGTTTCTTTAGTTGTAAAGCAACACATTATCTTTTATTTCCATATTATTAAATAATCTTATTATAAAACAACATTTTCGCTATAACTTATGAACAATGGAAAAACTGAGATTTGAATTTGTAGTAAAAGCAAGTGATGATCCAAAATCTAATATTATCTGCTTAACTTCGATTACTGATACTGATAAAAGAATATACCTACTTGATTCCGCAAGAACTTCAGCCGGCTAAATTACATGATGCTATTCTTAAGACGCAAGTGTATGATAATATAAAAAAAAACATTGATGAAAAGGCATGAGAGAAGACAAGTATGGATTAAAATGACACAAGAAATACATGATACCTATATATGTAGATGACGATGGAAACATTCAATTTAACGGATATTTTTTAGAGGAAATAACTTCAAAAATTGAAAGAGCACCACAACATATAGGAATTTCGAAAGAGTATTTGACAGAATTATTACATCAATGCATGGAATCAAATAAACCACAAATTTCGAGAAATATAGTAGACAAATTTATTTTGGAAAAGTTTAACAGGAGGACATCTAATGCATCTCAATGGTTGAATAGATTTGAAGATGAATATTCACGATTATCAATTGTTGAAGATGCAATTAAATGGAAAACATGGAAGAAATGTTTCTGTGAAACTTATGCTAACAAAGGTTGGTCACCAATCAAGTATGCAGTTTTATTTCAATACAGACAAGGTTGTTTATTAGACTATGCCTTGAAAAAGGAGAGACTTTTATTGGAAGTGAACAAAAACATTGATGTTTGTACATTGATTGATTTGATTGCAACGGGACTACCTACGTTTGTGATAGATAAAATCCACAGAAATATTTTAAGAACAACCAAAGATTTATTTAACCAAATAAGAGGTCTAGAATATTTAGTTACCAGAAAGAATTTTGAAAACAACTTTAGAAGGAATGCTGACAAAGAATCAGAAAATCAAAATAAAAATACAAGAAACCCACGAGGAGTAGGAGAAAACAGATACCCCATAAGAAACGTTAACAATTTAGAGTTAGAAGTTGAATTAAATGAAATTGATCCAAAAAACTTGATATCCCGCCATTAATCAAAATTGAAGTTGAATTAAATGACTCCTTAAAAATAAAAGGGATCTATGATTCAGGCTCGAATGTGTCATTAATAAATTCCAAAATTTTATCATTAAAAGGTAGTCAAAATAATAAGAACGGTATAAATGCGAATCTCAAGACGATTAATGGCGTTAAAAAAAGTGTTGGTATGATATCACTCAAAATAAGGATTTTTGATATAGAGAGAAATGTATTTGTCGTAGACGAAGAAAACTTCGATTACGATTTTTTGAACATAATAAAAAACTTTCATCTTGTTCAAGATGAACACTTAGAAATAAAACAAAGTATTTCGTTTATGGAAAATAAGACATATTATAAAACAAAGACATTTTATAGAACAAAAAACTTTGACAAAGCAAACAAGGAATATGTAATTAATTTTAACGAACATCTAGAGGAAACAGACTTTACTATTATGGTGAATCACCTTAATGAATATCAACGGAATGAGATTGATAACCCTTTATCAAAATATAAATCACTTTTCGCAACAGGCAAGTACGATGTTGGTAGAGTAAAAGATAAGTACTGTGCTAAAAGACCATATAGATGTTATATAGAAGATAAAAAAGAGATAGAAATGCAGGTGGCTAAATTATTGGAAGAAAATTTGATTGAAGAATCATATAGTCCTTTTGCAGCACCTGTTACTCTGGCATATAAAAAAGAAGACGGACGGAAATTCAGATTATGCATTGATTTCAGATTTTGAGTCACAAAGTTTCCCTTAATAGAAGACTTAGTGGTGAAATTGTAAATACTTTACAACACTTGATGTTAATTCGGCATTTTGGTCAATCCCGCTCAAAATTGAAGACAGACATAAAACAGCCTTTGTAACTCAAGATGAACATTTTCAATGGACCTGCCTACCCTTTGGATTAAAAACTTCACCAGCAATTTTTCAAAGAGTATTAAGCAATATAATAAGGAAGCACAAACTATCGCACTTTACTGTAAATTATATTGATGACATTTTGATTTTTTCTAAGACGTTTCAAGAACATATTACACATTTATCATTACTACTGGAAGCAATATCAAAAGAAGGATTCAGATTAAAATTTTCAAAATGTAACTTTGCACAAGATTTACTAAAGTACCTTGGTCATATAATTAAGAACAACACGATTTCTCCTTTGAAAGAAAATTTAATTGCAATAAAAGATTTTCCTGTACCAAAGACGCAAACGAACGTACGTCAATTTTTAGGAAAAATCAATTTTTATGGTAAATACATACCAAATATATCAATTATTTTAGACCCTTTACATAATTTATTGAGGAAAGGGCAACAATTTGTTTGGTCAAAAAAGTGTAAAGAATCTTTTCAGTTGATTAGAAACTTAATGTGCCGGAAGCCTATATTAACTATTTTTGATCCTGATTTACCAATACATATTTATACTGACGCCAGCATACCGGGTATTGGCGCTGTCATGAAACAGCCACAGCTTAATGGAGAGGAAAAGCCGTGCGCATATTTTTCAAGAAAACTGAATGATACTCAGAAAAAGAAAAAAGCTATTTACTTAGAATGTTTAGCAATAAAGGGGGCTGTTAAGTATTGGCAACATTGGTTATTAGGGAAAAAGTTTAATGTTTTTACAGATCATAAGTCTTTAGAAAAAATGAATATTAAATCCCGACCAGATGAAGAACTAGGAGATCTTATATATTATTTATCTCAATACAATTTTGAAGTTATTTATCCGCCGGGTAAATATAACTTTGAAGCTGATAGTCTTAGTAGAAATCCAGTATTGAAACCAGATTGTAATCATGATGATAATTTAAAAATTGTAAATTTTGTTACAATAGAAGATATTCAATGTGATCAGCAAAGAAATGAATATATAAGACAAAATAAAAATAAATTAAAATTGGAAAATTTAATATACTATAAAAAGTCAAAGAAAAAATCATACTAACGGAAGAATTTAGTAAAAAGCATTTGAAAGCAGTTGAAAAGATATTCATTACCTCTACTGTCACATAGGAGCAGAACAGATAAGGAGTAAAATAAGCTCATTTTATACTGCAAATAACTTGATGAGAAATATAAAGAATATGTGTAACACATTTATTTATTTATTTATTTAAATTAAGGACACCAAACAGTACATACATTAAAACCTTGTTAAACACAATAATAGTAATTTGTACCGATGCATGTACCTTAACAGGCGACACAGCATTCACGATTATAGCTCTACAAATACAATATAAAAGTTGGTTTCTTAACAACACAATTAAATCGATAAAATATGATTTTGAATTAAATAAAATTAAAGTTTCATGCAAATTAATTATAACAGTAATAACAAGCTAAATTTTATAATAATAAATAACTTAAAACTACGACAAAACATTACATCTTAACTAAGAGCAGTTTAAATGAAATAAAATTAGAAAATAAAACAATTTTAAAACAAGATCAAATGGGCCATATCAGTAAAATTATTTAAAATTTTAGGCAATATTAATAAATTTTAGTTAACAATAGTTAATAAATTAATACTAATCATAATTATTAACAAAGGAAAATCTACGAAAATTTAAATTAAAGCAAATAACATCACAGTTTACGTAACTTAATCGACATACAGTTCATTAAAAGAAATAAATAATGATAATTAATTGTTAGAGTTATTGTGATACATATTACATTCATTATTATCATCTTTCGATGTCATTTACCACATAGAAGTGCTTGCAAATTTTGTTTTTGAACGGGCTAAAAGAATCATGAAAGATATCGATATCGGTCAATGCGTTGTTGATCGTACAATATTCACTACACATTTTGGAGATAGGAGGATTAGACCCTAGATTGGTTTTGGAATCAGGACCCCGTAGGATTTTAGTAATAGGTTTACGTGGTAATTTGTAAGGTACGGTCAGTGACAAATAATGTAGGAGTTCGGTGCAACCTGTATGGCCATTGACAATTTTGTGGAGAAGTAAAAGACAGTGAGTAGTTCTCCGCATCTTAAGGCAAATGATTTTGAAGAACCCGAGACGCCGGATATACGGTGCCCTATGAGATATACCGCTGCTACTGAAGGCTAAATGCCTTGTAAACGACCTTTGTATTGCTTCGATTCGCTGCGACAGAACGGCGGTAGCAGGGTTCCAGATGGAGCTAGCGTATTCGAGATGACTCCTTACTAGTGAGTTATAAACGGTGACCTTTGTATTAATAGAGAAATCCTTGCTGTTACGTTTTATAAATCCCATCATCTGCGACGCCTTTTTAACGATGTTATTCACGTGAGAGTTGAAGGTGAGCTTCGTGTCCAGAGTGACATCGAGGTCACGTATTTCATTCACTTCATCGAGAGTACACCCATCCAACAAATACTTGGAGGGATATGGTAACTTTTTTCTAGTAAATTTAACATGAAAGCACTTTTTAGGATTCAATGTCATTTTATTGTCAGAGCACCATTTGCTAATACTGTCTAGATCCTTTTGCAGAAGTAGCGACTCTCTTGGTGAGTGTACAATCATATACAATTTGAGATCGTCTGCGAACATTAAACGCATACAGTATTTTATCACCTGAACAACATCGTTTATGAATACTGAAAATAGTAAGGGACCTAGATGGGATCCCTGGGGAACTCCAGATAGAGCAAGATAGAGCAGTGACTCAAAACCATCTATACATACGAAATGTATTCTGCCATTTAGGTATGAAGTAAACCAGGCTAGTAGGGCACCGAAGATACCACACGTCTCCAGTTTACAAATCAATAACGCGTGATCCACTCTGTCAAATGCGGAGGAAAAGTCGGTATATATTGCGTCAACCTGCAACCTCGAGTCGACTGCATGCGAAATGTATGACGTATATGCGAGTAGATTAGTCTCTGTTGATCTATTCTTTCTGAAGCCGTGTTGGAAGTCGTTGAGAATTGGCTCAAAGTGAGACGAAACAATTGGGTAAACGACACATTCAAAGAGCTTGGAAAAGCAGGATAAAATACAGATTGGTCTATAATTGGAAACGTTGCTTTCATCGCCTTTTTTGTATACGGGGACCACTCTAGCTCTCTTCCAGAGCGAAGGGAACTTGCCAGTGCTCAAAGAATGGTTAAAAATGAAAGCAAGAGGGTATGCTAAGTTTTTACTGCATTTTTTAATAAAAATAGGTGGGATGCTATCGGGCCTGCCCCCTTGTTAATGTCCAGTTTGTTAATTTGTCTAAGGACCAGTGAGTCGGTAATGCTAATTTTTCCCAATGATTGCCCATTACTCACAACTGGTCGCTGGACACAGACCGTACTGGGGACGTAAACCGAGGAAAAGTGAGATGCAAAGAGATTGGCGATATCGGGACCGGTACTAGCACTACTCTGGTCGAGAAACATTTGACTGGGCAAATAGGATTTGGCCCTTTCGTTTGTTCTTGATATAGCTCCAGAAGGCCTTGGGATTATTTTTAATATTAGTATCCAATTTATTTATGTAGTTAACGTAACATCTTTTTAGTAGTTTATGACAACGACTCCTAATGATATTAAATTCGAGCTTATCTCTAGGATTTGATATTTTAGATAACGCCGTCTTATTTTATCTTGTTCGCGTCTGAGCTTAATAAGTGGTTTAGTAAACCAAGGTGGAAAGCGGGAGTGTGCTATATTACGTTTAGGAACGCAACTTTCGAAGACATTATACAGTTTGCTATTTACATAATCGACCATTTCGTCAACGTCGCTATAGCCTGATAAGCTATCCGACCAGTTAATAGTACTAAGTTTATCATTGATGCTGGTATAGTCAGCTTTAAAAAAGTTATAACCCTGACGACACTCGGGTTTTAAAAAAATTAGTATTGATTGGCTGCATGGAAATTAATAAATTGGGATGCTTAGGGTCAAGTCTACTAAGAAGATCCGGAGCTTGTTTTACTGA
Source organism: Phengaris arion (assembly GCA_963565745.1). NCBI lineage: Eukaryota > Metazoa > Arthropoda > Insecta > Lepidoptera > Lycaenidae > Phengaris > Phengaris arion. The sequence continues at coordinate 765,202 of OY751439.1, read as the reverse complement.
CGCTCCCTGGAGATTGGTAAGTATTAAATCAAGTAATTTACCATCACAGTTACGGATATCGTTAAACTGATATAGGCCGTTGCAATTAATAAAGTCTATTAAAGCATTTCCCAGAGTATTATTGCAGTTATTAGGTATCAAATAATTAAAGTCATCAACGCTTGACCAATCGATAAAACCAACGTTAAAATCTCCAATCATCATAATATCATCCATAAGGTTGAGTACATTGCCGGCATTATTCAAGAACATTGATAAACTTGATGGGTTGACTGGAGGCGGGAGGTACACAGCGCACAATGCGAGTTTCTTTCGAGTATTATTAATTTCCACATTTAATTGAACCCATAGATCCTCGCCGTCTATCTCCCAAGCATTCATATGAACGGATTGTATGTCTCGCGATACCGCTATTTGGACTCCTCCTCCGTCAGACTTATTATTGGAAGTAGAGCAGCGGTCTCAACGATAAACGACGTAGTTGTCATCAAATAACTCGCTTGTACACACTCCCGCATTCAGCCATGTCTCAGTAAATACAATAATTTTATAATTAGAATGTAGAATATTAAAATAGACTTCATTAGTCTTAGTCCGAAGGCCTCTTACATTTTGATAATAAATGTCCATATTAAAATCAGATATATTAATTGCAAGCAACATTGATGTTAAATATAAGTATTAGTAGTAGTTTAACGGTACTTAAAACTAAAGAGTTAAGACATCTTTTTTAGGCTTTCGGAATTGCGTATTAATAGAGCTTGACTGTGTTCGTCCTTGCGTGTGTAGATACGGCCAGCTCGGACCCAAACGAATCTGTAATTAAGTTCTTTTGCTCTTTTACGAACAGCAGCGTGAAACACATGTGAAGTGTGCAAAGAAATTAGTCCAGAGGTAAATATAATTATGGATTATTGTCTCAGTTGGGACCAGCTTCAATTTCTTATGAAATAATGTCAATAGACACTATTGGAGGATTTGGTGGATCTCGATCTACAAAAAAATATTTACACATTTTAGTGGATCACTTTACAAGATATGCTTACATTTTGACCTCGAAAACACAGAAGTCAAATGATTTTATAAAGTTATGGCAGAAAGTGACACAGGAACATAAGATTGGCATTATTTTATCTGATCAATATCCAGGTATAAATTCAAAAGAATTTAAATCATTTTTAGATACAGAAAATATAACTATAGCTTTTACTTCCGTGAATGCGCCGTTTTCAAATGGTTTAAATGAGAGATTAAACCAAACTATTGTAAATAAAATAAGATGTAAGATAAATGAAAATAACAATAACTTAGCCTGGACAACTATTGCTCATGAATGTATCAAAAGATATAATGAGACAGAACATACTGTTACAAAGTTTACACCTCAATATCTTCTGGAAGGCAAAAATTACACACTTCTACCAGCTGAATTAAAAGAAAATTCTACATTTGAAGATTTAAAAAGGGACAGAAAATTGGCATTCAAAATTCTATGAAGTCACATTTACACAATAAGCAAAAATTTGATAGAAAGAGGAGAGATCTAGATTTGAAAGTTAGTGATTTCGTATATATTGAAAATGGAAATAAACTTAATAGAAGAAAGTTAGATAAATTAAAGATTTTGAGGGCCTTTTGAGGTTTTGAAAAAGATATCTGACTCTATAGACAGAGTAGACACTGGTCACAAGAAGTGTGAATCAAATTTCTATCACATTACGAAGATGGTTCCAGCTCCTACAGCTGCAGCGGTCGGAGTCTGATCTGGAGGGGAAGATGTAACCTCATTGTTTTTTAGACTAGACAATGAATGTCAACTGTCAAGGGAATGAGACTTATATTTAATTTCTTATGAATTATTTGTATAAAATATTATTTAAATTGTGAAATATTAGCATTAAATGTTGTTTCTTTAGTTGTAAAGCAACACATTATATTTTATTTCCATATTATTAAATAATCTTATTATATACATATTTGTGAAAGAGACCAAAGATATTAGAAGCAATCACGAAATGACAAAATAGTCTCACTACTACCTATATTATATGACGTTATTGAAAATTAACCTTACTGCTTACTACTTAGTACTTTATAGCCTTATTTTGCAAAAATAGCAGTTAACAGCTATGGTCATATTCCTTTATGACTTACTGTGGTTAAATTGTCATTCTATATTTTATTCTTACTCTGTAAAGTGTCAATATTTGAGACAATTTTTCGTTCGTGATAAATATACAGTTTTCTAATATCTTTGTTGGAATAGCATTATAATACTACTAGGTACGTGACTAGCGCCTTTACCGTCATTGTAAAGTTACATTCTGGTGACTTAAGATGTTAAAGAAGTTTAATTAAAGAAAGGTTTCAAAACTAAGGATGGACCATGGCCCTACAATTGGCAGAAAAATATTTGAGAAGATTTTGTCAATAAAATTTGGACTGAATAAACTGCAGATAGCAAATACCAAAGTGTTAAGAAGACAAATATCAAACCTAAGTGGCCACCTAACCACAAGATTTATTTCTACCTAACCGTTATACTATGTACACTTTACATACATTTGGTACTCTTGGACTAAGTCGATATTTAAAGTGTGTATTGAAGCTATAAATAAGTATCTACTTACAGGTGGCAATATTATAGTGTATTTTAAGATAATTAAGATTATTGTCATCTAAATTATCTATGCATGAGACGGGTAAGTTGTCTCTGAACTTTCAACCAATGATTATAAGAGCCCATAGGTACTTGTCTATAAAGCACAAGAGAGACTATATTTAAAGTCTTATTTTCATATTTTATAATGGTTTATAAAGTTAGTAAATTGCTAATATATATTTGTCAACGATTTCAGACATCGGAAACAAGATGGAACCTTGCAACTTTGTTTCTATGTACTTAATATGTATCTATGACATTGTTATTTATATTATGTTTACATTGTAATTTTTCTATCTTTTTGGGAAAAGGTGGCGCCCGACCGAGTTTGTTTCGCCGGTTCTTCTCGGCGGGTTAGGGTTGAACTGGTGGTAGATTGTTCTATGACAAAAATATATGTGGTGATTAATAGTAGTCTCAATAAAAATATTCTATCTTGTTTTTTAATTTTGTAAAAGGTAAATATAGTGTATCGACACTTATAATAATAAATATATTCACGCACACTAGTTGGCGTGGTATCAGTGATGTAGTGCTAGTGGTAATCCAGTAGTACGGAGATTAAGCACCCTGGCCACTGGCATTCCAATACTGACCACCGACCGAGTGGGTCTGTTATACAGCAGTCTAGAAGTGTTTCTGTTACCCATTCCAATCCTACAGCAAGCTCTTGCTTATTGATATTATAAATAGGTATATATAATTTTCGTGCGTTTGTAAAAGAGAAAATGGAGCACTTCTTAACATTTAGGTGCATTTGATTGCGTCGACACCAATCAACTACAGCGTCGAGATGTCTTTGCAAATTATGACAATCATCTACGGATCTTATTTGATAATTTTTTTTTAAATTCATCTGCATACAATAAACAGTGGCAAGATAAGCGCATGATTAAATTATTTATATAGGTTTGGGATGAAAGGGTGAAAGAAAAGGCTTCTTCACTATTTGTTCACACCACGAAGTTTATTTGAGTGTTCAATAATACATTCCACGCAACAGTTCCGATCATATCACAAACATAATCCACAAGTTGTTCACATAGTTGTTTTCCTTTGAAAAAACATAACGCCAAGTGTGTGAAAAAATGGCTGCCAACATAACCATCTGAATTGCCAGATGACCAACACTTAAGTAATCATTTTAGTGTTGCTATTTATAAATTATAATAATTCGAATAAAGTTGCGACAGAGTCGCCACATAGGTAATGAAAAACAAAGGCCCTAAATGTGAACCCTGAGGAACTCCATAGGTCACCGTTAGAGGTAAAGACAGGAACCCTCTAAGGGCTACCAACTGGCTTCTATTATTAAGGTAAAAACTAACCCAACGTAATAAGTTACTACTGACACCGTACACTGAGAGCTTTTGACAAAGCAAAATATGTATATTAATTTAAACTGTAGGTGGGGTTTGTTTGTTTGTTGACAAAAAAAATTTTTTTGGAACTTTGAAACGCATAACCTCCACATGCTATCCGTGCCGCAAAGTTTACAAAAATCGTCGTCTGTACTGATATTTTGTTCTGCTACAAAACCTATATAAGTGCAAAAATTTGGTAAATTAGGATGAAAATAAACCAAGACAGACATGAATATTTATTTTAACTGATAATAACAATAAGTTTGGATAACTTCTCTTGAGATAAGTTTTTACAGGCCAATGAAACAAGTTTCTATATAGACGACACAGCGCAACAAAAATCTTCTTTATCTGATAGCGCGGCAGCGCTATCCCCAAGTATTAAGCGGTCGTAGCTATCTTTTCTCGAAGCATTTCGCGGCTTTTTCGTGCCCTCATATTTTCGTTTGTAACAAAGCTAGCTTTCTGAATTTTTGTCGCAAATAAGTCGTTAGCGGCACAAGCTAATGTTCTGAATTTCATAAAAAATTTGTGCATAATTAAGGAGATATTAAGCGGCAAAAAGCACGATTTTGAAAAAGTTCTAAAAAAAATATTGATTTTAGAATTTTAATTTAACGAATTCACAGGAAAAAATGTATAAATATAAGTTCACTAATAACTTTTTAATCCTTATTTATATAACAAATCTCATTTTAAATTTAAACCGGTAGCTTCATAATGCAAAGCTCGCAAACGCACTTGTAACTCTTCTGGTGTTGCGGATATCCATGAGCGGCGGTAAACGTTTTAACTATGGAATAGATCTGGACACGAGCAATCGGATCGCCCGTTAGTAAGAAATTTACGATTTCTTTTATTAAAAGTTCTAAGTTAAGTTCTAACTAATTAATTTTAAAACGAGCAAACCGATCGCCTGGAGGTTAGAAATTTTTATAATTTCTCACCATTAGAGGTTAGTTGGTTTTAAAGATCGGGAACGCACTTGTAACTCTTCTGATGTTACAGATGTCTATGATGGGCGGTAATTGCTTTAATTATGGAATAGATCTGGAAACGAGCAAACGGAGCGCCTGATGGTATGAAGTTGTAGTAATTTCTTACCATAAGGTGAACCGTTTGCAAACTTAGACGTCTTCAATCGAATCAATTACTCCCGCCCTCAGGCCTACAATTTCATTGAACAGGGTAAGGTTTGGAGATTTAAAAAAAATCTGAACGCACTTGTAACTCACCAGAGGAGTTACAAGTGCGTTCAGATTTTTTGAAATTTGATTGATTTGATTTTTTGAAAACTAGAGCTACCACAAGTGCGTTCTCGAATCAATTACTCCCACCCTCAGAGGAGTTACAAGTGCGTTCAGATTTTTTTTAAATCTCCAAACCTTACCCTGTTCAATGAAATTGTAGGCCTGAGGGCGGGAGTAATTGATTCGAGAACGCACTTGTGGTAGCTCTAGTTTTGCGGGTGTCCACGGTCAGTAATCATTTTATTTATGGAATAGATCTATCTAGAAACAAGCAAATCTCGACAAACTAGAGCGCCTTCAGAATTTGTCTTTAAGATTTATCTTTGGGTTGCGCAAATTCGACCATGTTTCAGAGTTCCGCAACAAACTTAAGTGGTTACCGATTCGTTTTCGCCGTAACGCCCGCGTACTCTCACTCCTTTACACCATCCTATTTGATGCCAAGAACCCTCAATACTTGAAAGACATCTTTAGCTTCCGTTGCTCCGACAGGCAAGAGCTGCGGTCTTATACAAATCTCCTTCTCGATATCCCCATCCACCACACTAAGTATTTCCACTCCTCTTACTCCGTCCAATAAGTCTTACTCTGGAACTCTCTCCCTACCCGAATAAAGCAAGCTAAATTAATAAATATTTTAAATCTTACCTAAACGACTACTTACAACTCGTAGTATGTGTCAAACTTAAATATTACGTAATATCATATTGTAGATTTCTTAAGTTGTTCATGATAATTATATATATTTATAGTGTTATAAATTCTATTATTATTAAAGTGTCGTCGGGTCCTAACTACTATGGTGAGGAAATAAAATATGTAGAGATAGAACTCCGATACATTATTATGACATGTGGGTACAATATCTAGTGGGGCGTGCGCCAGCGCTGGTGGATCGGAGAGGAAAGAGCCCATGTCCCTCCGTGATGCTCGCCGCCGCGCCGCACCGTCCGCGATCATAGAACCAGTCCAGTGCCCCTTCCTCTTCACCCCGCACCCTGACATTAGTCAGCGAGGTCCGTGCGCGAGGGAAATCGCACTCGATGCGATGTCCATACGTGCACAAGTATAATATTGTATATATATATATATATATATATAAACCTTTCTCTTTCTTATCAATTAAAAAAACGCGCATCAAACTCAGTTGCGTAGTTTCAAAGATCAAAGCATACGGACAGACAGATAAAGCGACTTTGTTTTATACTATGTAGTGAAAAACTATAATAATGTACTTATTTTATATCTAAATAAATATCCCGGAAACCGTACATTTTGGTGCAATAACAAGTAACCTATGTCCTTCTCCGTGCTAAGCATCTGGTCCCGTGCTAAGTATCCGAAGAACTTGTGTTACAGGTACCAGAAAACGGGAAGTATATTTAATACTTTTACACATCCATGACCCAGGAACAAAGAAAAACATTTTGTTCCTTCGGCGGGATTCGAACCCGCGACCCCCGGCTTGAGCACCAAAGCGTTGAACCACTGAGCCACAGAGGTCGACAAGGAGATAAAGATAATGTAGCTAATTTAATTATATGGATTTTTTCCCTGTTGTATTATTTTTATCAACTTCCACTACACTAGGTATAATAAAATTTCATTAAAATTCATTACAGTTCGAAATAAATAGTGATTCACAGTCTTTTAATGCTTTTTTAACCGACTTCCAAAAAATACCAATTTGGGATTATACCCTATACATTAAAAAAAAAAATTAAAATCGGTCCACATATTATATAATTATGTATATGCCAACTTGAACGTGAGTTTTATAAAATAGGTACTGTCTTATCAGGGTGTTGTTTGGACTGGTACCGACTTCAAAATTATGATGATTGAATAGAGAAATAGTTAAAATTTTAGACGAATTTAAATGGTGAATTATTTAGAAAATAAGTTTCATTTCATACTTCCATGTGCATTATTTTTTACTTTGGGAGCCGATTTTAATTTTTTGTTTAAAAATAATTTCCATATTCTGCATCAACAATCAGGTGCTTATACAGTCATTGCACTCAGATAGCACTTTTGAAGAGAAACCTCTTTAGCGGCGATGAGATTGAGATTTCAAGTTCACGTCACGCCACAAAACGATTTCGGATGTAACGCCATTTGTAGGAAACTACTTATACTTCTTACATAACAACTTTACATTGTAAGGTACGGCACTACAATACACACGCTAGGTGTACAAAACTTAAACTTTTCTTTTCATTCCAAATGATGTTCTTTAGACACGATGAGATATTTTTTTTTAATGTTTAAATTATGAAAGAAATTTCGCTTCTGCACTCTTTACAGGTCATGTTTTTTTAATTAAAATTTGCAGTTTAACCTCATACTAATTTGTTACTTCGTTATTTTTACTGCAGAAAAAATTATTTAATAACATTAAAATGTTGCCCTCTACTTTGGGCACAAATCTCTATACAGTGCGGGAAACGTATAATTTTCCGCGACCAAAATAGTCTATAACCCCTAGACCTAATCTATACCTCTACCAAATTTCATCAAAATCTGTGCAGGGGTTAAGGCGTATTAAAGTGACAGACAAAGATACTTTTGCATTTATAATTTTAGTAAGGGTTCTAGTAACCTTTTCAACGTAGACAAAGACAGCAATACTCAATAGGATGTAAAAATATAAATCAGTTGTGTAAATATATTTATTCGTAGCGGGGTTAATATTTAGTTCAGTTTTGTGCTTTAAAATGTACGAGTATAATGTATATTGAATATTTTACCTGACTTTGTTTTCAATTTATTGCACCGTGTAGTAAATTCTGTATATCAGACTCTTCCAAATGCACCAATCTTACCGTCTCCTTCCAAAGTTTTGCACGCATACCATCATCATAGGCGATCTCTTTTGCCCTTCTATTTGTACAATTCTTAAAATATTCTCCGCTGGTTTTGCTAGCTCGTTTATCTAATGCAGCATGGAGAGCTGTCTGGGCACCCTGCCAGGTTGTCTTAGCGAAATACTTAGCTAGCCACGAGATGAATATACCCAATTTGCCAAAATACGTGCAGAATATATATGTTCCAACGACACCTGGATCCACAGTATTGACAACAACGTTCTGGCCTTTCAACCTCTTCGCTAATTCTATAGTGAACATTGATATACACAGTTTACTGTTGCAGTATAGTCGGAGAGCCGTCCAGTGGTTCTCGGTGTTCATTTTATTAAAGTCTAAGATACCGACGTAGTGTAAGGTTGATGCGGTATTCAGAATCTTGGCAGGTTCATCGGCGGTTCCAGTTTTTCTTAGCAGAGGTAGAAGGAGCATCGTCAGTAGAAAGGCACCGTAATAATTCACAGCCATTGTAAAATTGAGACCATCTTTCGTTTGCAACTGATCACCGAACCCCGTACCGGCATTGTTCATCAGAAAGTCCAATCTATTCTCACTCTCTAAAATGTCTTTCGCGAATCTCCTCACTGATTCCAAAGATTGTAAGTCAAGGAATTTAAAGACGACGTTTTCGTTGTCGCTTTTCATGATTATTATCTTCTTAGCTCTCTCCCCTTCTTCTATGAAAGGACAGGCCACTATCACCCTGGCTCCTCTATCAGCTAAATCTGTGGCTATTTCCAAGCCCATGCCTGCAGTTCCACCTGTTACCAAAACTGTCTTTCCTTCCAGTCTTTTGTTCGATCGACAGTACTCATTGTTTTTCTTCTCCCGATACCCAAGGAATAGCACCACCATGATAAACAACATAACATACACTATCATGCTTGCAGTTTGTTATCGAACTGACAATGTAGCGATATTTTGATAATTTATGTTAATGTAGTGAAAAAGATGAGGCTCGGACGGTGTATGCGTAACAAATGGTTGCGATAGTAGATGTAATTGTTAATATAGAGTCGTCGTATGTTGGTGTTTCAATGATGTTTTGTACTTTTCAAGGGTACACATAATAACGATGTCAAGTAAAGATGGGCAAAGTTTTATGCCCGGCGGGCAGATTGGGCATTTATCGGGCATTTTGGGCATTTATATTTTTATGCCCGATAAATGCCCAATCACTAGGCATAAATAAAATTGACACAGTATTCGAATAATTTAAGCTAGAAGAAGCTAAAAAGCAATCGAGACCCCACTGTTATAGATCGCCGGCGCAGAACTATTTAATTTGTTTATTAATTAATAAATTTATTTTCAGGTGGAATAATTAAAGCTTAAGTAGAAAATCGTTTTTTATTTTAAATTTATTTATTTATTTTCCATAGTTATTAGTCTTTATTAAAATTACTTTTAAAAATCGTGTTTAATTAACACTTTTATTTATTAAATTTGTAAAATATCTTAATATGTATTAGTGTATGCGCGTATAACATATGGTTACATGTAAATGTATAGATAAAAACCGATAAAATATTCTTACTTAATTATGAAGCAAACATACTTAATGTTGCTCGGTAATAAAGTAATAGATAATTATTTCAGAACGTTAGAAGCGTTAGAGCACACCAAACATAAAATAAAATATTTAAGTTATTACATGATCTCAATAAAAATTCTTTTCGCTTAGTTCGGCTCCAACTACTCTTGGTGTAAATATTTGTTAAAACTAATTAAGCACGAATTGATCAGATGGTATTCTTGACGGTAGAGACATTTATTTATACCTATCGCTTCTGGTCTTTTCTCTACGCCTCTCATAGTCAAAGTCAAAGTAAATTTTGTTTATTCAAATGGGTATTTTTATACACTTTCTGAACGTCGGTCTACATGATGCCTACCACCGGTTCGGGAACTAGCCCGGCGAGAAGAACCGGCGTAAGAAACTCGCGTGGGGCCAACTTTTATGACATAGATGGAAAATTGATCTTTTAAAATAAAAAAGCTATATATATATTATTATTAGCATATTTAGGTTAGGTAAGTAATAGTAGCCGTTTACATTAACGGTCTAGTAATTGTCCCTTCCTATCATGATTCGTGGTATCTCTGGCCCTAAAAGGTGAAGGTGAGCCATAAGGTCAGTAGGGCGACGGGACGAGCCCGCACATTAGGATACTTTATCGATACTGCGTCGACCTTTGGTTTCTGTGACAAACAAACTTGAAAAAGTTTAGACACAAGTCGGATATTAATTTAAATAAAACATATCAATTGGTTTCGTCAGTTCCGTTAAATATTTGGCAACACCAATATTAATTCCGTTTGAATATGTTTAATATTAAACCTTAGTTGGTTATGAGTCATTGATGTGATGATTAATATTATTACAAAGGAATTGGTAATTGTGAAGACGAAATGTATAAACGTGTTTGTCGTTAAAACCTATAATAATTATAATCTATGTGGTAATTACTTAATGGTATTATTTTTTGGTAATTACTTCTGCTTTATGATTTTAAATAATTGAAATAATAATAATGTAATTATAATTATTGGAATAAATGTGGAATGTTACGATTGTACAAAGTATAACATCGTCTGGGTTTTATTTCTAGCTGTTATGCATATTGCTTTATGATTTGAATCGTTATAGGCGGTACTAAGTGTAAAAGTTATGATAAGTCACAAACAGTCTTACCCCCTTACTAATAAAATGTTACACACTGCGTATACAGGCGTTCTAAGATTTCTACTAATAATATATTTTTTGACATAAGGCCTGTATAGCGACGTTATAATTTCCATACTAATTTATCCGACGCTTAAACGCTATACCACTTTTAAACAAGGGTCTTGCCTTGGGTCTTGTTTAAAAGTGGTATAGCGTGTGGATAAGGGTAAGATTTTCAATACATCAGATGATTTTATCATTCTTTCAAGTCTCGTTAACGTCCTATTTCTGAGTAACTTATGAGTTGGACTACACAAATATTGATTTATGTAGTCTTAGATTGATCAACCTAACCTCAAGTATAGGTGGCCGGACTCCACCTAGCGCAAACTATTTGAAGAATTATTTTTTTTCCCCTGAGCATGACAATTTTTTTCTGCATAAGCGTCTTTACAACAGCAGTAGATCATAAGTCCAGATTCCTTATTATTATAGTAGCTTATTATTATATACAAAACATGAACATAAAATTTATTTAATTTAATTTTTTTATATTGCAATGACAATCTCTACAATATTTAAATAAAAAGATGCAAGAAAATTCCTATTTAGCATAATAAAAATCTCAAGAACTGCATTTACAAATTACAATTGACTTTTGGTGCGATTAGCGAAAGTCTTGTGACAAATGACAATTTCAATGACATATCTTGAATCTTTGTCAGAGTTGCGTTCAAAAATGTTAGTAATTTGTAAAACTACTAATATTTACAAAATTTATATACATAGACTACTTGAAATTGATTAAAAATGTGACAAGAACAGAACAGTTCTAGGATTCCAACGTACAAAAACTAGCTGTTTATGATAAACTAATAAATTATTTTGAATAAGAATTTATATGAAATACCTTGATATGAAAAAACAACCATAAAACCAAAACTAAAGATCAAATCGCAAAATGTTGTACAAAATTACTCATTTCAATCAGCATTAAAGCAACAAGTTTTTTTAATACATTTACATACTTTTCCGTTATTTTTTTTTTCACAGGCTGCAGTTAAAGTGAGAAGTAATTTTTGTAACGCTTCAAAATTTACGGAAAAAAATTAATTGCTCGTTAAATTTGGAACCAGAACTGCAATGTAATTTTTGTAGTATTGATTCATTATCGAGTCATAATACAACACTTTTTGTTTTATTGTTTTTAATCAATTTAATTTTTTATTTATTAAATTGTAAAAAACCCCGTAGTTTCATTGAAAAAAACAAAAATATTCATAACTTTTCCTGCAATGAAGTTATGGCCATGCTGTAGAAAGATTTTTTGGAGGAAATTACCTCCTTTATCTCTCTGTTTCATTTGATCCACGACTTTGTGACCATCCTGTGTAATTAAAATTACGAGGTCCATAACAACGTAAATTTTTGTGATCAGCATGCGAACATCAGATACGTGTTATTTGCATATTACTCAATTCCTAAACGTTTTTCTTTGAATCTTCTGTCTATGGTGTGTAGCGTGATTATATACAAACAAGGTCTTTAATATCTTTATTAGTAGACAGCTGTATACACGCTGTATAACGGACGTATAACTTAAACAGCGAATTTAACTATTCATACGTTAAACGCATGCTTAAGAATGTTTTATTAGGAAGAGGGTTAATGTTTAAAGTATCTGTAACTACTTTAAACTTTATGTAATATAATAATATCAAGGGATATAATGTCATTAGTGAGTCTTTTATTAAATCTCATAACTACCCACATGTTATATCTCTTTGTTTTATGTTTTGAACTGTGATAGTGTTAAAGATCTTTTTAGAAAATGGTATATTTACATCTACCTACATTTAATTGCTTGGGTAGGTTGCCGTATATGTTCGAATTGAAATATCAGTAAATAAATTCCGCGTAATATATTAATATCAGTTATTAACTATATATTACATATGACACATTTATTTATACAATCACATATTATAACAGTTATTAACTAAATATTACATTAAGTTAGTAAAATCAACCATTTGAGAATAAATCCTTAAAATTTATATTATACACTTTTATTTGGATAATCTATAGCCTAATCTATCATGGGCACTGGCGACGGAGATGATTTTGTCTCTGTGCGCGCACTCCTTTATGTAACTAATACTTATTATACATATACCCATATATAATTGTAGAGGGCGGAGGTTAAGTGTCCACACTTAAACTGTGGGTCGGTAGGTCGGCTTTTGGGGTTGTTTGGGCCATCTGTCATCTTGTTGCTACATCTTCTCACGCCGGGCCCATGAAGGGGCCTTGGGCGGGAAACCATGATCAGGGGCGTTGCCCCTCTACATGGAAGAGTTGAGACGCGCCCAGTACGAATACTGGACGCACAAATATCGTTTTGGGGGATGAACCCCGCGGCAGAACGCGGGGGAAACCCCTGTCATCTTGATATTTGCTTTCCACTATTATATTCAGTCCGTATATATTATTTGACAATTTTCTGAAATCAAGATGGCCATAGCCTAACTTTTTCTTGTATAAAGATGTTTTCTCACAAATTAATGTTTTAATAATAATAATATACAAAATCCTTTTCACGCCGTACTTTTTGTTATTATGATATCAATAATATAAAATCATAATTTTAAAACAATAATTTGATTTTAACATCTATTAACTTTGAAATAGGTACTAATAGGTGTACCTCATTAAACAAAAACTCGTTTAAAATTTATTAAAAACTAATTTGAATTTAAAAAAAATAATTAAATTAATAGTTTAGGCCAGCTTAGGAAACAAAATATTAAATTATTCAGTTTACTTTCCAACAAAACATTTATGCCCAGATAAATCCCCAGGGGCAGAAATTTATCGGGCATTTTTGGGCATTTTGCGCAATCTGGCCAAAACGCCCGGGCGTATACCCATCTCTTGAAGAATAATTTTCGAGCTGCTTAACAATCGGTATTAATATAATTGACAATTTAATACCCATTTTAGCTATTTTAACTGTCTAAAGAGGTCGACAGGAGTTTGAAGTTTGAACTATTAAAATGAAATTAATTTCTCGCCGTTTATCTAGATCACATTTACATTATGAAACACATCTACGAATTAATAATCCGTCTTTTAATGATCGTGAACTGTCATATAACAAGTAACATAAAGCGCCCCCGAGACGATCAAACGGTTTGACTCGAACCTAACGTGTTTGATGCAACCGTTTAGCGTCGGTTTGATCGGTTTGTCAAACAGAACTGTGCAGTTTGGGTCGGTACGCCGCGTGCTCTCATTAGACTCGTGACGCAGACAAAATATGTAATTTCATCAAACGAGCTTCAAACCCGTAAATGTTTGACAAACCGTTCAAACGAGCTTTGTTAACGATCAAATTGGTTTGACTCAAACCAAAATTTACGTGTTTTTGGTTGTTTTACAATTATGTAAATTTAAATGTAAATTCTTATTACTTATACAAACTCGGAATTTAAACTACATACGAGTACTCAAAATAAAGTTATGAATTAAAAGACGCTTGTTGATACTTCTTCTTTTTTTGGCAATCGCGGTTGCAAAGGTTTTGCACCATTCTGCCATTGTCGCGTATTTATAGAAATATTTTCAATTTTATTTATTTATTTACATTATACTTATTTGATTTATAATGATAGCATTCAATACCAAAGATAAAAGTCACAACAAAAGTGACTTGATTTGACACTTGACGGCAGAACTTTTTTTTCGCTGTGCAAAATTCCAATCCTCATTATATGATTCTCCCTCCTACAATTTCTCGCCCTATCAACCTTAAATCTGTTGTGTTTTGTAATTATTCCTTTTATTGAAACTTTATGTACATATTATATTCTTACTAACAAAATAAAACTGTGATACTAACCCTAAATGTTCTAGGTTTTAGATTTTTTTTTTTAGGTTACACACACATTTATAATATCTTCCCCGTTTTATTTTTTTTAATGATAATATTTGGTATTAGTCATGATTTTAAAAGACATCGATGCTTGTGACGGCTGTCAAATGTTTTAGACACTTGACAGACTTTATGTCATTCATGTCAGTCAAAAAACTAAGGTGATTTCATGAGAACGGCCATCACTTCTGAACGAGCCACCTTCAAGGAAAGACAGGTTAGTAAGACTTGTTGATTATTGTAACAATCCAGTTTACGTTAAGTAACTTGGTGATGATGTTAAATTCGAATTATGTATTAGTTGAATTATTTTATTTGTGGAAAGTTGGTGATTGAATGTACTTAATTAGCTATGTATATTAAAATCATAAATATCAAATAAATCTCATAAAGTGATACGTGATCCTTTGATTTTACTCCCTTCTGAGTCTTTCTCAACATCTCAGAAGCGGGATATGAACCGCGAAAGTAAATTTCGTGTCACGTACCACGCCACAAAGGGTAGGTAGATAAATTTTTTTTTTCTCTTTTGCGTTTGGTATTTCTTCTCATTAATATTATTATTTTTATGCATTTGAGTAAAATAAATGGTCATCAGTGCAAAATACTATTTGACAAATAGATTTAAACCGTTCCTCATGCATATTTCAATGCCAGATTGCTGATGAATCTGGATTAAATAAACTAGTCGTTTTATAATAAAATACACGTTTATTCTAAACATGTAATCATAGCTTTGTACAATAATAGTTCAAATCATAAATATCAAATAAATCTCATAAAGTGATACGTGATCCTTTGATTTTACTCCCTTCTGAGTCTTTCTCAACATCTCAGAAGCGGGATATGAACCGCGAAAGTAAATTTCGTGTCACGTACCACGCCACAAAGGGTAGGTAGATAATTTTTTTTTTTCTCTTTTGCGTTTGGTATTTCTTCTCATTAATATTATTATTTTTATGCATTTGAGTAAAATAAATGGTCATCAGTGCAAAATACTATTTGACAAATAGATTTAAACCGTTCCTCATGCATATTTCAATGCCAGATTGCTGATGAATCTGGATTAAATAAACTAGTCGTTTTATAATAAAATACACGTTTATTCTAAACATGTAATCATAGCTTTGTACAATAATAGTTCAAATCATAAATATCAAATAAATCTCATAAAGTGATACGTGATCCTTTGATTTTACTCCCTTCTGAGTCTTTCTCAACATCTCAGAAGCGGGATATGAACCGCGAAAGTAAATTTCGTGTCACGTACCACGCCACAAAGGGTAGGTAGATAAATTTTTTTTTTCTCTTTTGCGTTTGGTATTTCTTCTCATTAATATTATTATTTTTATGCATTTGAGTAAAATAAATGGTCATCAGTGCAAAATACTATTTGACAAATAGATTTAAACCGTTCCTCATGCATATTTCAATGCCAGATTGCTGATGAATCTGGATTAAATAAACTAGTCGTTTTATAATAAAATACACGTTTATTCTAAACATGTAATCATAGCTTTGTATAATAATAGTTCAAATCCTTATTAGGGTCGATGATTTATAAGATGTAAAGAGATGAAAATCGTTCCTAACTTTTCTTATACGCCATTTTTTTTATAAATTATTTTCTACCACCTTTATTTTCAATTGTTTCATTAACTTATTTTTGCTTTTACAATTATACAAGCCACTTGATAATGAACGTACTTGAATTAGGTACATTCGAAATTCAGTATGATTACCGATACAAAATACTTTTTTTTAAAACAATAGAAAACTATTGGTTTTATTTGATTATTTTAATGCATTCTAAAATAGATTATGAAATTAGATGTTGCTCAATTTTTATTATGAGATTATTTAATTTTAGAATATTTAAATTTAAATTTAATTTAAATATAAATATGAATTTATAGGATTTAAGTGACGTAAACACATACTCACACAATCGTTTTGAGTTTCAGAAAATGAGTGACCGGGAAATCAATGTGAGCCCCCGCCGTGATCCGAGCCATGCGCGCACGTCGGCTAGACCACGCTACGTCAACCGGCGGGATAGTACGCGGATGCGAAGCCGCAGCCGAGCGGGAAATTGGCGTGACGGTGGCGGGCGGAGCAGAAGCCCGAACCGTTCGCGTTCTTCGCACTACCGTGAACAAAGAATCTCCCAAGAAGAAGAAAGACTTAAGGTACTTGAAAATGAGATACGTAGGGTGCGTAAGCGTTTGAGTGAGCATAATGAATCAGACCGAAGGTCTACGACACCTAAACAAAGAAGAGGTGGTAGTAAAGCACCACATCCTAATAATTATGATCATGGACGTTCTCTTGTTACGCCATTAAATAAACCAGATGAGGCTTCACCGATAAAGGATAGGCATGGCTACTTAATTGAAGAATTTTTAAATATACTAAAAGCAGGGACAGGGAATCGTGAATCGTTTTCTAGTTCGGTACTTGCAAATGTCATTCCTGAATTCGATCCACTTGTGAAAGAACAGACTGTTAACGTTTGGATAGATAAAGTAGACGAGTGCGCGGAAATTTATAATTGGAGCGATAAACAAACGATTCACTATGCCCTGCCCAAGCTTAGTGGTATTGCTAAGACTTGGTACCAGGGACTACCTTCTATTAAGCATACTTGGCTCGAGTGGAAAACGATGTTAAGAGAGTCGTTTCCAGCGACTGAGAACTATGCGGAATTATTGACCGAAATGCTTAATAGACGGGTACGCTCTGGTGAATCTTTAGAATTATATTATTTTGCTAAGGTTAATTTACTTAATAGATGCAAGATATTTGGAAAGCAAGCAGTAGACTGCCTTCTTTATGGGGTTGATGATAGAGGCGTTCGTTTAGGTGCCCAGGCGGCTAAATTTGATAAACCAGAAGACGTTTTAGAATTTTTCAAAACTATTAAGTCCCAAAACCGCAATCAATTAGAATATAATAATAATAGAGATAATAGAGACAGGCGACAATATAATTTATCGGCCACTAATTCTAGGGCAACGGAGAATATTACCAGAAATAACGGCAATAGTACACACTCCAAGGGTCCGGTTAGGTGTTTTAATTGCCAGGGTGTCGGACATCCTAGTTTTAAATGTCCTAAGCCTTTAATAAAATGTACCGTCTGCAATTATTTAGGTCACGAAGGATTAAATTGTGTAAAAGCTAAGGGTGGCACCGCGCCCATGGACAAAAACGTATTAGAGGTGAGGGAATCTGAAAATACAAGTAGAAAATATAAACTACCTATCTTGATAAATGGTATGACTACAGTATGTCAAGTAGATTTAGGAAGTGAGGTTACACTTATTCGTGAAACCGATGCGGCGGGCTTAGGTTTAAAGTGGGAACCGATAAATGGACTGCGTTTAAGGGGACTAGGAAACATACCGTATTTGCCTTTAGGTCGCACAACTAGCGTTGAAATACAAGGTATACGTGAGCATGATATTGAAGTTTACATCGTTGATGACAAATTAATAAATTGCAACATTTTACTAGGGCATACATTTACAGAAAGACCTACAGTAAAAATTATAAAAACCCCTAATGATTTAAAATTTCAACGAGTTGAACATGAACATGACACGAAATTACAGTTACGTTTAGCTAATGACGTTGATATTAAAGTAGGAGAGATGAAAGCTGTTACTGTTTATTCAGATATTGCATGTGATGGATACATCTATGTTAATGGGTCGATACGTGGGAATATAGGACAAGAGTATTATCTTTTTCCCGGTGAGTATCAAATAAAAGAATCAAACTGTCAACTGTTAATCCAGAGTGTAAGCATGAACTCCATAAGGCTTAAAGGTAATACTCTTCTGACGCGGGCTAAGTTTATAGGATTATATAAGGACGTTATGAGAATAGTTAATGATAATATAAACATTTTACCTGTTACTCCTAACTACGGCTCACAGCTAACAGAGCAACAGATGCATAAATGTCACAATTTACTTACAGAATATAAAGATTGCTTTTCTACGGGCATGCACGATCTTGGCTTCACGAACGTAGCAGAGATGGAGATCCATCTCATTGACACCAGCCCTGTTGTTTATAGGCCATATCGTATGGCATACTCGGAACGTAAACTAGTCCAAAACATGGTAAGTGATATGGTAGAGCACGGAATTGTTCGAGAGTCAAGCTCCCCTTTTGCCAGTCCAATAGTACTGGTTAAAAAGAAATCTGGCGAAAAACGTCTTTGCGTTGACTACCGTACTCTAAATAGTCGCACAAAACGTGACCAATACCCACTGCCTAGAATAGATGATTTGTTGGATCAATTGTCTGGACAATCTCTATTTACGTCGTTAGACTTGGCCTCGGGATATCACCAGATACCTATAGCTGAACAATCACGCGAGAAAACTGCGTTTGTAACGCCAGACGGGCAATTCGAATACAATCGCGTACCGTTTGGACTAGCAAATGCTCCAGCAGTGTTCCAAAGAGTTATCCATAAAGTCCTTAATAAGTCCAAGGTAGGATATGTAGTTATTTATATGGACGATATCCTAATACCCTCCAGGTCGTTTGAAGAAGGCTTGCAACGACTTGAAGAGGTTCTTAAACTTTTAAGGGAGGCCGGTCTTACTTTAAAAATGGAGAAATGCCACTTCAAGAAAAGATATATTTTCTAGGATTTGAGATAGATAGAAAGGGTGTTAGACCAGGAGTCGCAAAAACTGAAGCAGTAGCCAAATTTTCTGTTCCACAAAATCAGCATGAGGTTAGAAGGTTTCTTGGACTTGCGAGTTTCTTTAGGAGATTTGTTAAGGGATTCGCGTTGATTGTCAGACCCTTGACAAATCTTTTAAAGAAAAATGTGCCCTGGCATTGGGGTGATGATGAAGCCTTTGAAAATATAAAGAAATTTCTCTCAGAAAGGCCCATACTTGCTATTTATGATCCCCACGCAGAGACTCAATTGCACACTGACGCCTCCAAGTTTGGGTTGGTCGGAATATTGCAAAGGAAAGAATCCAAACTATGGCAACCCGTAGCCTATTATAGTCGGCAAACTCAAGCGGACGAAATGAAACTTCATTCGTTCGAACTTGAGACCCTTGCAGTAATCTGTGCCTTGAGCAAGTTTCGCTCGTACCTAATTGGCATCAAGTTTACCATAATAACGGACTGTAACGCGCTTCGTACAACTTTTACTAAGAGGGACCTTATACCACGCATATCTAGATGGTGGATCCAGTTTCTTGAATATGACTGCACCATTGAATACCGACCGGGTGAGAGGACGTCTCATGTAGACGCTCTTAGCAGGAGCCCAGTGTCAGTGGATCCAGAACCTATACATACATTAGATGTTCTTGCGATCACTACTGAGGACTGGATTTCGACAGTGCAGTCTTCTGATGAAGAAATTAAACGGCTCAAGGAAATCCTAGAAGACCCAAACACTCCCAACGTCACAGAAATTTATAAGGAATATACCGTTAAGAACGGTCGAGTGTTTCGTCTTCTAGAAAATTGTGACACAAGGTGGGTTGTCCCAAGAGGCTTTAGGTGGCAGCTTATGAGAGCAAATCATGATGACGTGGGCCATTTTGGTTTCGAGAAGACGATGGAGCGCGTACGGTCCAAATTTTGGTTCCCGAAAATGCGTAGGTTTGTGAAGAAATACGTGACTGCTTGTCTTGAGTGTGCTCACCACAAACTACCATCTGGATCGAAAGAAGGACCATTGCATCCTATACCTAAAATTGATATCCCCTTCCACACACTACATGCCGACCATTTAGGTCCATTTTCACGTAGCAAACGGGGTCACACTTATATATTGGTTGTGGTCGACTCATTCACGAAATTTGTAAGCCTAACTTCCGTAAAGAGCACGCGCACTAAGGAATCTATAAAAGCGCTACGTACACTGTTTAGTTTCATTGGTTCTCCCACACGTTTGATAACAGACAGAGGTACGAGCTTTACGCGTAAAAAGTTTAAATTGTTTATAAGGTCTATTGGCGCAAAGCATATTCTTAACGCTGTTGCAACGCCGCGAGCAAATGGGCAGGTGGAGCGGTATAACCGTACAATTCTAGCTGCCCTTGGCTCAATGGTTCATGGCAAAGACAAGAACTCGTGGGATGAGCTTCTTCCGGATCTCCAGCTAGGTATTAATACCTCTATTCATGATGTGACGAAAAGGACACCTACTGAACTCTTATTCGGTAAAAATGTAGCAAATCCAGCATTGGGATTATTAAATGACGTAGATAATGATATTACTACCGGTAGGCAAACGATAGAAGAAATTAAGAGTAGGAGCTAGTGAAAGGTTAAAACGAAATGAAGAGTTAATGAAAGAGCGGTATGACAAAAGAAAAAAAGTTAGTAGGATTTATGCGGAAGGTGACTTGGTTAGGATAGTTAGAAACGTTGTTACGGAGCCAGGTCAGTCTAAAAAGTTAGAAGCTAGATGTAGAGGACCTTATAGAATTAAAAAGATTTTACCAAACGATAGGTTTCTTGTAGAGGATACACCTTTGACCAAAAAGGGGTCTAAATACGAAGCGGTAGTGGCTATAGACAAGGTTTATCCGTGGCTTAGTTTCGGGAGTACTGCTGCTTGCTCTTCGAGTGACGATAATGACGACGATAGCGATGATGAGGTAGCCGAAAATACATAATAACAATTCCCGATGTGTATTATGATACTTTTATACTTATAATACTTATTAGGAGCAAAAGTGAGTATATAATATTCGTATGTTATTTAAATAAAAGTGATGTTTTTATGTGACTTAAATTAATGAATATAAGTAAATATATAAGTAAAGATGATACAATAGAGAAAAGAATCTGTACTGATTTAAGTAAAAGGTTAAATTGAAGTGATAACCTAATAGTATGCGATTAAACCACTAAAGTTGTTGAAGGTTAAGGAACTCTTGTAAAAGTGAAAAAGGATTGGAGAATGAGTGAATAAAATTACTAGTGAATGAGTGAGGGTGATTTTAAGCCGGGCATGATTGACATACGAACTTGTCGCCCATGAGTGGCTTAAATCATCGTAGTTGTATGAGTTGAGAGTGAAGGAAGTAACTCCTAACCATATAACTATAATTAAGAAAGTGAGGGTATTTTTGAGCCGGGCATGAGTGGCGTACGAACTCGCCGCCCAGGAGTGGCTCATGGCATCGTGGTTGCTTTGCGATTGTGAAGGAAGTAACAGTTGCAAAGTTATCCATATTTAAGTTCAGTGTTATAATAAAACAAAACTTTATTATTTAGATGAAGCTAATTTTAGCATAATATTTTATAATAATATTTAAAGATAAAGATTACATTTATAAATAATAGTACTAATTTATGTTCAAAATGATGTTTAAATATAATGAGATACAGTTTATTTATTTTTTTCTCTTCCATAATTACAGGAAGTTAAGTTTTTATTAAAATTAGATAGTAAATGTTGTGAAATGTATTAAATGAAAATAATATTCTAGCAGTATAACTAACTTAGAACGAAGAGACTCGTTCCTAAAGGATGGCCGACTGTTACACACACATTTATAATATCTTCCCCGTTTTATTTTTTTTAATGATAATATTTGGTATTAGTCATGATTTTAAAAGACATCGATGCTTGTGACGGCTGTCAAATGTTTTAGACACTTGACAGACTTTATGTCATTCATGTCAGTCAAAAAACTAAGGTGATTTCATGAGAACGGCCATCACTTCTGAACGAGCCACCTTCAAGGAAAGACAGGTTAGTAAGACTTGTTGATTATTGTAACAATCCAGTTTACGTTAAGTAACTTGGTGATGATGTTAAATTCGAATTATGTATTAGTTGAATTATTTTATTTGTGGAAAGTTGGTGATTGAATGTACTTAATTAGCTATGTATATTAAAATCATAAATATCAAATAAATCTCATAAAGTGATACGTGATCCTTTGATTTTAACCCTTCTGAGTCTTTCTCAACAAGATTATTCAACAAACTTCCTCCAGTACACCGTGCCCTTGTTTAAACATAAAACAAAAATTCGGCCTTATGAGTGCATAAGGCAGAGTTTTTGTCAACACACTCTGAAATTGGCAAATCATTAAGAAGCCATTTTAAAGAAGAAGAAATAATTTTTTTCAATGTCAATGATCCGTATTCCCCTTCCCTTTTTCGTAGTTTTTTATTTATTTATATATGGCATCGGCTTATAACCATTTGCCAGTGTCAAGTTAAAAAGGCGGGAAATAGAACTTTCGTTTTAATTTTCAACACCGTATTCCTATATCATCATGTCTAAATTCTAGTCAAAGTCCAAATATATAGTTAGTACAGTCCATGAGTCATGTCAGTCTATTCAGTAAAGTGTAGAAGCTTTACTGAAAGTTCCTAGGGAGTTTTGGCGGGAAACACAAAATAGCACGTTTTTAGAAGTTGTACCACGAACTTGTGCACGTTAACGAATATTTAATGGTTAATATTCTACCAATATTACACATTAAGAACCGAGATAACACAAATGTATGAAATTTTACAAGTTCCACAACGTCGTCACCCATTGAACTCCCTGGCAAAACTCGTTTCACGTAGTTGATATAAAAATATGGATATTAATATGTTAGAGAATAATAAATAATTAATATCTACGTGAAAATTAATGAAAATCATTTTTATTCAATATAAAAAACCATTTCTCAAATATTTCTTTTTAAAAATTTAATATTATCAAATATTACATTTTTTAAAAGAAAATATTATCAAATATTACATTTTTTAAAAGAAAATATTATCAAATATTACATTTTTTAAAGAAATATTAAAAGAATGTAGTACCAATAAAGCCGCTCTTTTTGTTTTTTCTATGACATGAAGTTGCGCGCGCAACGCATTTATGGCACTCTCACCACTCTCATTTGTCGACGACAGATGACGTCACAGCGTCTCGCTTCATTCTCGGGCGCTTTTTTGGAATTAATACACTAAAATTGCCGTATCTTCGTCATTTTTGGTCCGATTTAAATAATTTCTTAACAGTATTTATTGTTTTTTTTTGTCGCCATAAATCTGATTACCCCACAAAAAACATGACTGATCCTCATTAGCCGGTTTTTATTCATTTTGACACGTACGTCATTATAAATTAAAACCCCAGCACACAAAGCCTAAGTTATAAAAAAATAGGCTATGTGTTAACACAGAAAGATTAATTTGTTTCATGTGTACAGCCCTAGAATATTATGATTTGCGAGATGTGTGAAGTAGACAACCATGCCTAATGCCTATCTTTTGTTTTGACCAGGTACCATACATTAAACTTTTGTTGTTTTAATAATTTTGTTTAACTAAAAACTCTTGCTTTTATCAATCACTTTATTTGTATGAAAATACAATTATACAAATCTAATAATGAAAGTCCTCAAGCATAACGAAACAACAGTAGCTTATTATAACAGTTTATATTGTGTAAAATCGCAAGCACTATCTATCATATTATTTTTTAACCGCCTCCAAAAAAAGGAGGCGGTTATAGTTATTAAGAAAACATCGCGTTCTAGTATGCAAAATGCAAATATGTTCACATTTATTTAAAATTACGCGAATATCTAATAAAATATAAGTGCTCGTATTTGTAATTATTACAATATAACTTAGACTTAATTAATAAATAAATAATTTGTCATAATTAGTGCCATTAGTGGTAATTTTAGCCACAAGAGAGTTAGAGAGATATTCTTGAACATAAATAAAAAAAAAACAATTTGACCAGTTGGATACAGAATTTATAATTTATTTACATAATAAAAAATGTCCTACGCCGTACGCATCCAACCCACTAGCTCCGGGCTATAACAGACTTCTCACCCCTCAGCCATCAACAACTTTAACTTCATAGTTAGCGACCACACAAAATATTCAAAACAAATTTAATAAATAATGTTTATGGACTAAGGCCATAATCTTACCTATGTTGGGAGCATGCGCTGACAAACTTTCAGCCTTAACAAAATGACAAAGGTCTGGGGTTCACTGGCTCTCGCGCTATTATATTAATCATTTTTACTGTACATTATCTTTTTATTTAGCTAAATTATATTATGTATATAAGATTTTATTGCTAATTAGAATTAATATAAATACATTTAATTTTAGATTAGTGATGGTATAAGGTTTGGTAAAATCAATTACGGATATTTTGGGCATATGATCTACTGCTTATGTAAAGATGTTTAGGCCGAAATTAAAAAAAAAAAACTAAATAAAATTACATAACGTTGCTGACTGAATTGATAGTATTTAGGCAAAGAATTTTTTTTTGCATTAAAGTCAGAAACTAATTTCGATTAGGCAGAAAAATTATGTTTCATACCTATTCAAAAAAGAAATGTCGGCTTTACCTACATGGTAAGGGTGACTCCGCTAAACGCAAACTCTTATTTATTTAAAGTTGTGAAGACAAAATAATATATGGGCATATATTATTTTGTCTTCACAACTTTAAATAAGCAATAAATATATAATAACTGCCTGAAGTTTTCAATAAAATAGATTTATAATTTTACCAAACCTCCTAACTATAACGATTATACGATCCGATCTTGGAGACAACATAGACAAAATTATAGCTGTCTCGACCTACTTCTTGGGAGAGTCCGCGGGTGTGAGCGAGAGGCGGCGAATGTTCGGCTTGTCGTACTCCTCCATGGACATGCCTCGTGACATGCGGCGCTCGACCCCGGGGGGAGGCAGTGACGTCAGCAGGCCTTGGCCCTGGCAGAACAACAGCAGCGCCTGCGCCACCTTAGCCGGCTGCAAAGGAGAATATTGTGTTAAAATATGATATAACTTAATTCAGGAAAATATTAGAACTTAGAGAGCATAGAACATAGCGCAATTAGCTACCTTTAGGTAATCACCCCATCATTAATGGACGGATCATTCCAAAAGTTCCGTACTTATGACAAAAAAAATTGAAATATATATCTTAATGTCGGAATGTATAGAAAATATGTTAAACTTATTTAAAGTTACCAATAATATGATAATTGTAAGTTAATCAAATGAAAGTGATTAAAACTATGGTGATTATAACTCGAATAATTGTATTAAGAGCTCCGTACACATTTTATCAGTTCATCATACAATCACACTAATATTTGAATGCACACGCGTCCAATTCTTCTCTCATGATACATGTAAGACGGAGAGATTCATCCCACAGTAGACCACTGACTTCATCATTATACGCCATCTTCTTGGCCCTTGAAACTCTGCAATTTTCAAAATATTCCCCACTGGTTACTCCTGCACTCTTATCCAGAGCCACATGAAGAGCAGTCTGTGCTCCTTCCCACGGTGTCTTGAAAAGGGAGGAAAATAGAAACGTTATGATTGCAGCAAACATCTTATTGGTGCATGTGAAGAATATACCAGTTCCTACTGCTCCTGGGTTTACACAGTTGCAGATAATATTGGTGCCTTGCAGACGCTTTGATAACTCACGAGTGAATAGCATGACACACAGCTTGCTATTGGAGTACACTTGGATTGGGTAGTAATGCGTCATACTATTCATCTTGTCAAAATTAACGACTCCAAGTATATGCATAACAGAGGACGTATTGACAATCCTTGCTGGTTCATCTTTTGTGCCGCTTTTATGCATGAGAGGTACTAGCAGCAGCGTCAGAAGAAATTGCCCGAAATAGTTGACTTCCATGATAAAACTCATGCCGTCTTTTGTGAGCCTGTTTCTGACAGTACCAACTCCAGCATTATTTATTAAAATATCCAATCGTTCCTCGCTTTTGATTATATCAGCCACAAATTCTCTAACAGATTTCAGAGAGGACAGATCTAAAATCTTGAATATAACATTTTCGTTACCGGTCTTGCCTGCGATAAAGTCTCTGCCTCGTGTTCCTTCATCTATAAAGGGACAGGCGACGATGACCCTTGCTCCTCGATCAGCTAAATCCGTGGCGATTTTCAATCCCATCCCCAAAGTTCCTCCAGTCACTATGGCAGTTCTCCCGTCTAGTCTCTTCCTGGATTTGCATATTGCATTAGTATTCTTCTGATATAGTCCCAATATCAAAGCAACTACCAATATCACCAGTACTGTTATCATTATGACGTAAGGGTCCGGCGCATGCGCCCGCGCACGATGCTCGGCCTACACTGACCTGCGATAACTCTCTTCATCACTTTCGACACATCGAATGTAAGCGTAAATTATAATTTAATCGCCCTGGCGCAGTATTACAAATACAATTGTATACTTTGCAGGTCGCCTTCAGTTTAATACTTGAGTGAAACTCAAGATACATATTCGTCGGATCTATGCTGATCGCAAAGATTATGAGATAAGTACTTGCAGTAGGTGCCCGCATTGTGGACTGCAGTAACCCAATTTAAAATCGAATTTGAATTGAGTTAAAGTTGTTACTGAATGATTTTTGACGTAATCATTAAAACGCACTTACTTGAGCAAAAGCTAAACTCTTTGCGAAAATCACTTTTTTACTGTAATTTTAGCAGGCTTTAAACTAGGATCTGAGACCATTAATGTTTGCAAAAACTACTTTCTTGTTTTGCATAATCCATAACATTGTCATCAAGAAATTAACTTGTATGATAACCAAGATAGGTATTCCTAAAGACATAGTTATTTAAGGTGACCTTGAGACGCCTCAGGCGCAAAACGACATACTCTCAAAAGATCGTATTTTCAAGACGACGTATTCTCAAAAGTACAGTCGTCAAAATATTAAGCTTACTAACTTTTGCACGCGACTTTCCCCACGTTAAATTGGGTTTCTTTGGACCCATTACCCGTCATGAATTATGCTCCTGCCTGACATGTCTGACAGTTGTGACAGTTTTTTTAGTCGCAACCGCTAAAAACTGACGTGGGAACGTAGCCTAACGTAGCCGCATTCAGTGTCGTTAATGCTTACGTAAGTAGACATTTTGACAGAAAATATATAGACTTTATATCAAAATCTCTACTAAGTAGCTCCTTTTGTAAGCATTAAATGTCTCCGAGTGCTATAGCTTATAGCGTTTGATAATGGCAAAGACATTGGAACATATACCTGTCATTGTCATTATCATTATTTAAAAAGTAGCCTATGTGTTTGTTAATCCAGAGCATAAACTACTACTATACCATATTTGATTCAAAACTATTCAATAAGTAACGTGTATCCATTCATCCATCCGTTAGCTGATACTACTGACAAAGCCAGTATAAAATTAGTAATAAATTGCCTACACAGTCTTTGTAAATCCCATGTACCAAGTGTCCCGTAAAGATTAAGCGTCTCTCTCCTCCCGTACATATGCATTGAACATTTGAGATCACTTTATTTATATCATTGACTGTACAATTTCTATCCTTTTGAGAGTACGTCGACTTGAGAATACGTCATTTTAAGACGCAGTGGCTAAGGGTCTAAAGAACTCGATTCTTATCGTCTTCCTTCATGATTCAGATTACCTCATGAAGACCTCCAGCCAAAACTGGTATGTGGAAAATAATAATATATATCTCAACAAGTCAGGTCGGCGACAAGCGACAGCGTGATGTAGACCGACTCAAGCGACATCTATGCGCTGCACGTTGCAACTTTCACAGGAATATTGGAATCACAGATATCTTTAAAACCCGATATATTCGGAGTTATTGTGTGGGAGATTGTGGGAGATCATAGGAACCTTATCTCGTTAGAAATGAAATTGAGATTCAAACTTGTTTTTAATAGGCGTACTTATATGTGAATATTGAATGTGAGACTACTTAGTATTTGTGTTGTGTTGATTGTTGGTGATAAATCTTTTGAATAAATTTACTTGTACGGTAAGCGGAAAGTCGGATACGTACCTACTTTCAATTGTAATTTGTAGTTATCATAATAATAGACGATCATAATATTATATACCTATTATTTTTTTAATAGGCGTACCGTACCGTCGAAGTATTTTAATATTATGGTTATCCTACAATAGTTAATTAATACACAGAAAATCATTTTATTATTAAGTACCTATTTTGTATTTTGAAATATGCCTAATTGTAGGTATAAGAATACCGTATATATAACTATAGGAATAGGAACCGTAGGTATAAGTATAAGAATAGTTACCTAAGTATTTACAAATTTCTCTCGGACACGACACAACACTACACCCTTGTAACAACCTTGACCATTATACACAATATGGTGCTAAATTTATTTTCAAAACACGTCTCAACTCACGTCTAGCGACTAGGGCTTCCCTCTGAAGTAAAACCACCCTTCGCCACTGGTATGTCATTTTGCTACTATGTCGTTTTGCGCCAGAGGCCTTGAGACAATAAGCAAAATGTGTAATTATAGACTGTGCTATAGGATAATGACCTAGACTTACTGCAGATTGAGTTGTTAGCAACAAAGTAAATATTATAAACTAGTGTCATATCATATCCGACGCCCAAAGAGTCTATAATTTGGTCGATTAGTCGGGTAATGTCGGCTATTGGTAATAAGTTCGCCGACCGTGACGCTCTTTCACTTCCTTTCCTACATAATATTATTATAGTGCATTAATTACTATATTGCTTGCACGCATTATTCGTAGGCACTACAATTACGTTACTCCCAAACTAATACCTATTATTTTGTGTCGAAGATAACGTTGATGACATGTACGAGTACGATGTTTGTTTTGTAGCTTCTATTTGAAATTCCAATTCAAATACAAATCTGACTCATTTTTTTTGTCATCTAGGATATTGGAATTTGGAGTTACATCATCTCATTCAGGTTCAGGTTCAGCAGCAACATATTTTTAGTGAAATATTATTACAGTCATAATAAAGCAATATTAGCCCTTCCACTAAAAATAGGCACGTCTGCTGATTTAGAACAAAACTAGCAAGCTACAACATCACCGCCTCCGAGCACGTCGCCCACTTGTCGATTTTGAGCAGCATGACGTTTCCGCTCCAGCTCGCGGTGCATCTTCGCCACCACGTATGGACTGCGCATGCCCGTTAGCAGCAGTATGTGCGGCTGCAGCTGTGGAGCCAGGTCCTTACTTCTGGAATATACATGGGGATATACTGACCGCCTCGGCGAGCACGTCGCCTACTTTGTCTATCTTGAGCAGCGTGACTCTGTCCCGCTCCAGCTCGCGGTGCATCTTCTCCACCACGCTGGCGTATGGGCTGCGCATGCCCGTCAGCAGCAGTATGTCTGGTCTGCAGCCCCGGAGTACTAGGTCCTTTCGGCTGGAACGGACATGGACTTATAAATGTGGATAGTTATGAAATAGATAATTAAAATGATGAAAGTTAGAAGTGTGGACAGTAAATTATATATGGAGACGGAACAAAAAGCAGATTATTATTTTACTATTTATTACGATCGTGGTAGACTTCTTACAGAGAATGCCTTAATATGAATAGGAAGATGCATAAATTCATAATCAAGGGCATAAAATATAGAATTTTATAACACGGTCACATTAACTTGACGCATCGCTGGAATGCAAAGCCCTGCCCGCTGTTCTGTTGCAGTTTTTGGACATTTTGTTAAGCTTTCGTTATTGTTTTGTTAAGTTTGGAATATTGTTATTGTTATTTTTGTTACTTTTGGACTATTTATTTATTTATGAGTCATCCGACAGCCAAAGCGAAGAAGAAGTCAGTGATGATGATATCGTACCAATTGTGATTAAATATTTTTAAATAAAATAAATATTTTTTATTTCAGACACCACCCGTATAGTAAATTAAGAGAAATCAAAAAATTAAATTACATTAAAATCAAAATACTGTATAATATCTATAAAATAATTTGAAATTTATAGTAACATTCATTAAATTAATACATGATGCAACGTGTTACAAGATTAACAAATAAAATCTATGCTCCAAAATCAAACATATTTTTTTACCTACATGCTTTTGTTTTCGCACCGTACTTGAACGACAAAATGACGTCATCAAGCCCATGCGTCAAGTTAATGTGACCGCGTTGTACATTCAAATATAAATAATATTATGTCCATCGTACATCGTCTTCTTTCCGCATTACAGCAGCTAGATGTCATTTACCGTTACAGATCAGCTCCCTGCGCCCTCTTCTGGTAAGTCTGTGAACTAGATTAAAGGCCACAAGCCGCCATACTTGATATAACTGATCATTGATAATGTTTTATAATGATGAAGCTGAACACCAGGTAGCCCTTACCAGGACTTTGGACGTCTTGGAACATAATACAAATTTTATTGAAAGGTAAAATTCTATATTATGGTTCCGTTTGACGTCCAAAGTCCTTTATGAGAGACCTGTTTGTTATCTTCTGGTGGCTTGTAAGTAATGCAACAGTGTGATAATGTTTTTAAGTAACAAAAAATCACAAAAACGACTCAAGTAATACCTAAGAGTATACAAGTTTATCTATGAGATGTGACGAGACGAGACAATTTTGTTGATGTATTCCGACTTAGCCCTCGATAAATTTGAATAAGTTCACTAACGTGGCTGCCGATTTAAAGCTACCAAGGCGTAGCGACCAATATAATCTGAAGCTTTACGTACGACTGTATTCGTGTATGCTGGCCCGTAACACCTCCTATATTGAGCCTAGTGTATAAGGAAATTATAATGGTGAAGTAATACTTCTGAAAGCACATCAATCACTTCTATAAATTAATCGCATAAGAATTCTGAATTTCCCTCTCCAGCTGAGACCAGATTCGTGTAAAAGGATTACACCCAAAAGTGTGCGTTCTCGTCAGACAGGTGTCAATAACTCAAACATATAATTTGTAATCTGAGCAAGCTATTTGAAATATCATTATTTACAACGCGTCATGCGTTTTTTGAGAGGCACACTTATGAGTGTTCGGGGGTTCACCAAGAAACAAATATTCTACCTGTAGCGTATTGTGGTTTAGATTAAATTCCCTGCCACTATCATGAAATTCCCTGCCACCGTCCGTACTGAATACAGCGTTCGAAACTGAACGTCATTCAGTACTAAATATTATTATAATATTATAATATGTTCCTTAATCC
Organism: Phengaris arion; assembly: GCA_963565745.1. Classification (NCBI taxonomy): domain Eukaryota; kingdom Metazoa; phylum Arthropoda; class Insecta; order Lepidoptera; family Lycaenidae; genus Phengaris; species Phengaris arion. Next base: position 733,394 of record OY751439.1, on the reverse strand, counting down.
AAACACGAGTGAGCGGAGCTAAAGAGCAAAAAAATTTTTCATTTTACAGGTTAAAATCTGTTCAAACTAAAACAATGAAATACGGCGAACTTCAGAAAAATATTTATATATTTTCAGGGATTTTTTCTGACAAAAATCGATTTTTTCAAAGTTTTATATAATATTTTAAATTTTTTATATATTTAATAAAACATTGATGTTTTTTTTAATTCGATGTTTTAGCAAACCCAAAAGAAAACACACACACAGTAAACACACAGTGTTTTACATTCAGTAAAAAAAATCAGATAAATAGAGATAGAGATTTTATAATTTAACTAAAATTAATTGTTATTTTAATTTAAAATTACAATCTGAATAAATAAAAAAAATATTTAATGATATCAAAATTATATAATTATATTCATTTTTTCACTTTTATAAATATTTTGAATTACCTACTTCTTATATTCCTTCAATGTTCAGTTTTATAGTAAGTATTTTATTTGGAACAAGGTACACACTCGTATCTATAAAAAATATTCATTTTAATACTGATAAATTAATACTGATAACATAATAAAATCTAACAAAGTGCGTAAAACAATTAATTATGTACTCAGTTATTATAATTATATCCATTTAAAGTCTTAAAAATTAACATTATTGGAAATAAGATACTAGCTTACTGTTCTTAAAGGATCGTGATCTTGAATGAAAAACATAAAATCGTCAAGTCTTTGTTCGCTAAAGTGAGATCTTGTTCCATAATAGGTCCAGGTTGAAATCCGGGAAGTGAAGACAAATCGTTTGAAGCCCCATATGTATGGTCGAAATTGGACTACTTTTGAGTTATCAAAAGTAAAAACCCCACCTATCTGGGTTATAGTAAACCACCTAAATAGTGGTTTTAATTAGTTAATTAACAGAAGTACAATAACTCGTACACTGCGGGGTGAGCGTACATCTTACGTACATCTTACATCTTACATCGTACGTCTTCAGCTTTTCTTCTGAGCCTCGCTTTGTATGTACTGTATAGTTTATATACTCCATTGTTTTATTTTATTTTTTAACCTTACCTTATTATGTATAGGTTTCGTAATTTGACAATCAATAAATAAAATAGAATATATTTTATGAAGGTAAAATATTTTATTTATAAAAAAGTACTTTGTTATTACCTCTATTCATTCGGCAAAACTCTCTCTAACTATTTATTCAGATATCATAGAGGTTTAGGTTAGGTATAAGATATCTTAGGTATAAGATCCTGAATCAGGTATTAAGACTTAGGAATACATCACTTAGAAGATAATTAAATGTAATTAAACCTTACATGTTTTTTTCATTTGCCATTCTACGATTGTAGAAACTTAAAAGTGCAATAGTATGTTTTGAATTTCGTAAGTAAGAATTAATTTAAAAAAATACAGATTTAAATTGGGTTTAGATTTTCTTATTTGTACTTCTTACTACTTGAGAAATTGAAACCATATTCAGCGTTTTTAACAACTGGGTCACATACTACTACTGAAAAAATATAAAATGGTGAATATCTTAGAAACAGTCCAATATCAGCCATAAATCCTATAGCAGATCTTCATCCCTCGCATCTCCATTGAACGGATTGACTACGTTCTACCAAATAAACGGTATACCTAATATGGAAAAGTGTGTCAATAATTTCAGCAGTACAACAAATAATGTCGAATTATTCAAATATTGTACTTAATCTTACAAAAGATGTAATTTTTCATAATAGTAACCAAGATACAAAAAATTCGAAACATCCGGATTTTCATTTAAAAATCCTGATTTTATTAAACGCCGAAAAATCCGGATTTTTCGAATTTTTTGAATTTCAATGTATCCGGATTGCAACCCCTACGCATTATTTGAATGCGTTTAACATAAAGTTTTATATATAATCATATAGTACCTACTTAGTATCAACATTCTGTTTAAGACTGTTGATTTTATTTTATTTTGAAGGTATTTGGTAGGACTCCGGCTAAGACTGGAAGTACTTCAGTACATACGGTATACGGTATGCCGTACATAAAAATATTAAGGCGAGACGTTGGCTTTGCAAAAGTTTACGACGGGCCGCTCCTATTGTAGCCCTATCTGCACAATCCAGTGCGCCATAGCATATGCTGCCGAGGTACGTCGCATTATAATTATTTTTAATGTTTTAAATGAAAGGCCCCATGACGACGTTGATTTTTTTGTGAAACAATAGATATTCCTTTTAGCTTTCTCACCGGTCTGTATTATATGTTCCAGGAATGTAAATTTATTTTCTAAAATAAGTCCTAGGTAACAAAGTGACTGTTTACGTTTCACATTGATGTTGTTCAGTTTAATGCAAGGAGTTGATATTAATGAACCTTTCAAAAGTACTTGAAAGGTTTTATGTGCTGCAAATTCTAATCGATTTCTGTGGCCCCAACTCGATATTACGTAGAGGCACTTTTTGGCCTTGTTTTCAATTTCATCGCGCATTTCAAAGATCGCAAATTGGCTTGGATAATAAGAAAACCATCCTCAGCATAACCTATCAGAGAGCACAGAGGAGGCAAGGGAACACAATAAATCATCGAAACTTATATTCCACAAGTGCGGCGATAGTACTGATCCTTGAGGGCAGCCGCGCGTTAAGTTTTTGAAATGTGTGTAATGGCCGAGTTGGAGTTTTGTTACGCCGTTGCAAAAATACGAGTAAATTAAATAATAAATATTACGATAGCAGCCTCTGTTTCTTAACTTCAGTAGTAGCATTGGCCACCAGCATTATCGAAGGCACCCGAGATATCCAGAGATATACCTACTACATATTTACACTCCGATAGATTTACTGTTTTTCTGACCTCGATTGCTGCATCCACTGTTGACTTCCCGGCGCTAAATCCAAATTGCTGATTATTAAATTTTGGGCCACCGGGTAGCAAGCGGGGAACAATAAGACGTTCTAATAATTTACCTAAGCATGATAATAGCGTTATAGGACGGTAGGATTTCGGATCGGATCGGTGGTTTATCACCGGCTTTTGGAATTAATTTTATTGTGCCGATTCGCCAGATTTTTGGAAAAGTGCCTTCTGCAATACATTTAATAAAAACCTGTAATATAGATGAGCATACCGCTAGACACGCCTCCTTAATTATAATATTAGATATTTTATCCTCGCCTGCTGACTTTTTCGTAGGTAACAAATTAACTGTTGAAGTGAACTCATCATGTGTAGGTAAGTCAGAAACCGGCGTATTCATGGGGTCTAACATTCTGAATCTTATCACGCGGTGAAGATAATTTTCCAAGTCCAGCTTGTCGTCTGGAATTTGTACGTCGAGGTACGCCTTCGCCGTGTCTCTTAAACTATGAGTATATTATTAATATTGATATTTGAAAAATACTGTGGAGCAATGGTATTATTTGGTTTGAGTTCATGGTATAAAGAAGACCATGGTCCCTCCTTATCCAGTCTAACGGCAGCATTTCTCAACATATTATTTTTTGCTAAGGTGACGGCGGCGCGATAACGCGACTTTGAATCCCCAAGGTCAGCTAGCTACGATACGTAATTATCGTCCAATAGATCGAGTCCCTGTCTACGTGCATAATTAATTTTCCGTCTGGCTCTCCTAAACTCCCGACGCAAGTTATATAAATTATCGTGCCACCATTTACACTTATTTTCTGTTTTAAGCGGCCTTCGGCCCAGGGCGGTGTCGGCACAGTAGACAAAAGTGTTGGTCATTATTTCCGCACTATCATTTGAGTTCAAGTCTGGACGAGTGAAATCTCTGGAATGAGCGAACATAAGGGACCGGAATAAATTCCAATTACCATTTTTAACATTATATTTATAATCTTTCGACTCAATCGCGGGACAACTCGAGGGTGCGCGAATAAATTCAAAGACAATTAAACGATGGTCGCTGCATGACGCATCAGGAATGATGCGCCAATTTATTATATTGTTATTATGGACGTACGCGCTGGAAAGCGTGACGTCGATAGAAGATTCACCAGAGGGGCTGCTAAATGTAGGTGGTGCATTGGGAGTGTTATGAATTTGCAGGTTGAACTCTGCTATGAAGTCTTCCACTGAGCTACGACGATCGCGGTCAGTGTATCTAAGTTCCCCATGCCATAAGGGCGAAGAAGCATTTACGTCGGCACCAATAACAATTTTATTCCTTAAGTGAGGACCTACAGGATCGGAGTATTGAAAATTACTACGTACAATCTTAAGTGAAGACACGAAACCTCCGCTACCGCACAGTGAGACACGTTGACAGATTTGTAAGGGCCGTAATTGAAAATTTAGACTGAGGTGTGTAAATGCCGGCGCGCGCTAGGTTGTTAACTTGTACGACTTTCGACCTTAGCGACGCGGATTGATATTGTTCTTGTATGAGAACTAAGTCTAAATTATAATCCGACACCAATTTTTCTAATTCAATCGTCGCGTGCTTATTGTTATGTAATAAATGTATAAAAAAATTAATTGCTCCATTTTTGCCTTGTATCAACATACAAGTTCAATAGTACATACAAGTACAACACGTGTTCCCCTGACTGCCCAACGGCAGTCAGGGGAACACGTGGGGTGGTCGTTAGGTTTCTTGTACCGGGTGCAGCTTCTGCAAACCGGTTTGATATCTCTTAAATCTTTTTTGGGACAGTTAATCGAGGTATGTTTATCGGCGCAGTGACAACAGCACGGGTCTGAATCGCGGCAGAATTTAGCAATGTGACCGTATTATTGACAATTAGCACAGCGTACAAGTTCGATGTCATCGATGAACCGACACATTGCCCAGTCAATAAAAAGTTTTTGTTTCGTTTTAACGAGATGTTTCCGAATCTTTGGGTCTAACTTGGTCTAAAGGCCCTACATTTTCGATTGTAGTTATTATTTATGCGCCGTCTAATAATTTTTGTCGAGTTCATAAATTGTTCCTGAGTCACATTAATCTCGCCCTTAATATTTTGGTTATAAAGCGATAAAAGGAAATTTTCATACGTAATATTTTGCGGGACATCTTTAATTAGAATACGCGGGTTACGCCCTCTCGGTGTTTCTAGAAGCAGACCGGCTGATTTTAAACCCTCTACGAATTTTAATCTACTGACTTTTGACTCGCTTGTTAAGCGCAGGATCACGCCCGAAGTATATGCCTTTTTGACGCCGTGTATTTGAAAGCCGTCAGATGGGTTGATCGCTTTCATTAATGCCTGTTTGGTCTCGACTGAGGATTTTAATTCCGCCGATTTGTCTTGCGCCGGATAAGCTATTACGCACGGGAGCGGTCTACGCTTTTAAATAGGTGGCACCGACTTCGCGAGTCTCGAGTTTGAGCGCGTCAGAATAAGAAACTGGCGGCGCTGAGGCGGCCGGTTGCTCAACCTGAGTAGTAGTTTTGGCGGTCAGCAAATCCTTCTCCAAATTAGCGAGTTTAGTTTCTAATGACGAATTTTTAAGTGCCAGAAGTGAGACGATGGCCGTTAATTTTTGTGTCATGTTCATTTAATGCTTTGTTTGCGAAGTTATTGCGACGAGATACTGTGTCGTTTGCGAACTCATTTATTTTAGACAAGTATGAAGAGGCCTCGCGAACTAGCTCGTAATAATTTCACGTATCGTCGGGGCCACGGCTTGTATCCAATAACGAAATTATGGGGGACGGTTGATCGTCCCTTGTGGGCTGGTGGCGCTTTTCTTCAGGTGACAGAGAAGAGGGCGGTGAGCGAGGAATTTTGTCATTTTTCGAAAACGGATTTGTATCTTTATCCGGTGGCATATTATGACTTGACATTATGGGTAGGTACTTTCTAAAAAGAATTAAATACTACACTTCAATATGCAATAGAAAAACAATGGCCAAAGTAAAGATTAACTAACAGCTGTTCGAACAGAGCGGCCGGCGCTGCGCGAGACCTACCGACAGTAAAAATTTTTGCCTACCTACTTGTTGACAACAATAAAGTGAACAAGGAAATCAACTTACCGAATTAAATCCAACAAACTACGGACAAATGTGTTTCAAAACTTACAGTAAACGTTGCTCACACCTTTACCTAGCTTATTACACACACTTAGCACGTATTTGTTGATTTTAAACCACTGAAAACAATTTATTTCCCGGAGCGCACGTCAGACGGTGTTAGCCGTACGAAGATCGCGGGGGGAGAGCTTTCATTATTCATTATTAATTATCAACTTTGTTCTCCGGCCGTCCACGGGGCTTGTTCTGCAGTTCGAAATTATCAGATCGAAAACGTTGAAACCAAAAACGCACTGTGTTTTCTTTTGCGACACCGCCGCCATACACATCATTAATCCTTCGAGCCGTTGCTTCGAGGCACTGGTGCCACGGTGGAAGTCGTACTCGAAAATAATACGATATTTCAAATGTTCCATTTGTAAACAGAGTGACGCGAAGAAAAACCAAAACAGGAAAAAACAAATGAATTATGTTTTTCGAAACTCAAATGCATGAGTAAATAGCGGTATAAATTTTAAATTGGAATTCCTAACCAAAGAAGATAAATTTGAGATCAAATGGCCAGTACGACAAAACGCCAATTTCATATGTAAGGACCTAATACTAAAATAAATATAAAATCATTAATAAAATATAGTAAAAGTAATTACAAAATTACAGTTAGGATTCTTTTTTTGTAAATAATAAATAATGAAAAGGATAACAACGATTTTTAGCCGACTTCAAAAAAAAGGAGGCGGTTATATGTTGGGCTGTATGTTTGTTTATTCGTATGTTCAACGAAAACTCCGCCGCCTGTTAACAGATTCTCAAAATATTTTTTTTGATATAAAAGGTATACTTGGAAGTTAGTCCCGTTTTCACAAATGTGGTGACCTGATGATGGTATACCCTGAATCCAAAAGTACTGAACAGAACTCCTGACTCCTTTTAGATACATGTTTGGTGATTTCGGCGTTGATTAAAGAACTGCAAGCATAAGCCACTATGTCAATTAAAGTAATCGTCATCATCACCACCATCATTACACCATAAATCATGACATAATGATGATAGAATAGGTACTTCTCATAATATTTTACACCGACACGGATATCTTTGAACATTACTCTGCCGTGTATGGACCGGTTTTCAAAATTATTTTTTTGATGTATTGGGTATAATCCGAAATTGGTCTCATTGTCAGCAAAGCGGTGACCTGATGATGGCATTCACGAGGAATCGAGGAAACTCCTCGAAACTTATATGGACATAATATAATATAGTGATTTTTACTTTTTCAGATTATTTTATCATTAACCCAAGCATATGTTACCAAAAAGTAAGATTCTGCACCAAGGTATACCCTGGATCCAAAAGCATTGAACAGAACTCCTCAGTCTTTAAAGATACCTACGTGTTTGGAAAAATAATTAAAATTTCAGCTACATTTAAAAGGGGAATTATTTAGAAAATAAGTTTTATTTCAAACTTTTTTGTGCATTTTTACTTTGGAAGTCGGTTTATTGCGAACGATTTCAAATATTGAAAGATAAAATGAAATATAATATTTATCTGACTTGAAGAGATATGAGCAGTTCTAACAAATGATCCTACGCTTAGCAAGAAACGATCTCACACGATCCTGAAGGGTCCGTATAAGGTCCAATATACTCACTTGATGAAGGCCCGCACGTACTGCTTGATGTTGTGCGTATTGAGGTTGCCGCGCAGGCGCGAGCGGTACTCGCTAAGCATGCGCTCGCGCTCACTCGCCTCACAAGCGTCCGAGGATATTTGCTGCAGACGAGCGGACAGAGAAACTGTTAGTATATTCTGATTTATTTAGTAACTACACACTCACTCTTAGTTCCCATACTAGCCTTACATACTTCTTTCGCCTCAATGTCAACACATTTACTACTACAAAATACCTTTCCAGGTAAAACTAGTAGTATGAAATAGTAATTCATATTCATAGTCCGAGTAAATGGTTTGATCCAAATTTCAAATATTTCTAGTTACTTCGCCGACTCTTACTTAGAGCTTGACTCTCGACTCCGGAGGTCGTGGCTTCGATCCCTGCGTTGTGACAACAGAAAAATGTTATTTTCAAGTCTGGTTAGGACAATGCAAGCTGTTCACGTCCTGATTTTCTGACAAGAAAGTCGGAGGAGCGTGTAAAATTTCGGACCTGTGCCTGATCTCTCGCTAGTCGTGTCGGTCATCCGCCCGGGTTACGAGAGTTAAGGAAGAGCGAGTACTCCTGCGTAGCTGGTTTGAAACCAGCCACTGTCACCAAAATCGGGTATGTGGAGCTATTATTATTATTATTTTAGTAACTTAGTTCATTACTTTCTAATGTTTTTTTTTCATCGAACTCAATTCTTATATTTTTGTGAAACCTAAGTTAAGTTACAAATCAATGTCCGGTGACGGCGGTCACTCTACTTTCATCAACTGGTAAGTATATACAAACATACAAACTTCCATTCTTTCCAGGATGTTAAACTTACTTCATACGGATTATGGACCTTAATAATCGATTCATTAATAAAACTAATAAATAATGTTGATTCTATCGAGACCAATACTAATGCAGAAAGTAAAGTCAGCACACACCATTTATAGCAATGGAAACTGAACAGAAAATGTCCACATAAAAAGATAATAATGTGTAATTAGTAAAATGAAAAAATGTACGAATGACCTTCGGAATTAATTACAAAAAACAATAAAATGGTTAATGAATTACGCTATATACAAGGCAAGAAATTCTATAAGAATGACTATGATATTATCTAATATTTAAGACACCTACTGACACAAATGACTTTGTAACGGGTCTACCGTCCAACTTACCCATAAAAATAGATAAGCCGTGTGAGGATAACCATTAACCGTTATGAACATCGAGTTTTCAAATTTGTTAATACCTATACTTTTAATTCCCATTGCGGAAAAACCTGTCAGTTTACCTGTTGTATAAAAGTTGCAACTTCATTAATTTTATTGGAAGACATACTTTAAAAATTTAATTTTAAGTTATCCTCACATAAGGAAGAGAAAGAAGAGTACCTGATAGCTGAACACGGGATCTGGCATGAGACTCACGTGGCCGAACTTGTGGTAGATCAGGAAGTCTTCCTCCGAGTGGGAGATGTCCGTCCCGCGCCACCGGGAAAACCGAGTCCTGAAGGCATCGGCCACTGACGAGGAGGAGTGGGTACAGTTGACCAGGATCAGGCCAATGAGTCGTCGAGGATGGGCCAGGCCGCAGCGAGCGAGGACGTTAGCTCCAGCACCCTCGCCCAGGCCAACCGCGTATTGAACTCGGAGAAAGTCGAGGACGGTGACAAGGTCCTCGCCGAGCGTTTGCAGAGATGGGAATGGGTACCTACGGATTAATATTATTAAAACTAATGAAATAATAATAAGCATTGGGTTGACCCAATTTAAAAAAGGGTTTGCATACGATGATATTGAGCACTCTAGAAGGCTTTAAACTTTAAAACTTTATTATAGGCTCTAGTTCATAGGCCATTCAAATTGAAAATTTTAACAATAGCGTCATTCTTACGGCCAAATACTGAAACGCTAATCAAAATTAAGGCCCTCCTATTTATTGCATATTAAAGTAGTTATAAATAGTATATAATGTTAATGTCTTATTGACAGATGTCACATGCGAAGCCTATCGATATATAATAATTTAGTTAGCCAAAAGGCTATGTATAGTGTAGACGTTATCTGTGTTAAGCATCTCTCTCATATGTATAATATAACACATAAATAAAGAAGACTTAATAAGTATTGGTGTATGATTGGTATCACCACTCTAACATAAGAAGTACATGTTAGAACCAAGACTGCGAGCTCACAACACTATTCACAGACTGTCGCTGTCTCAGCTAGCCGAAATGACAAGGACAGCATGTGTCACTTGAGCATCTCTATCTGTAGTTTCAGTATTCCGAATACTAAAACGACAGATAAAGTGACGCTCAAGCCCTTACACCAAGTCCAGTTCTCGAAACCTTATGCCATGGTAATAAGATCGAAAAGTAGTAAAGCGGGCCGGCACACCGTCCATGTGCTGTAGCCTACAGTTATCATCAGACAATAATTCGTCAGCTTGTACACCTTCCGTGGTACTGAGTCAGGCAGATCCTATACAAGAGAATGGAGTTACTCACGACTCGGGCAAATCCGGGGAGTTCTCCTCATGTCCCGGCACGTCAACGTGGATGAAGCAGGAGCGCTCGCGGATCTCCGACATCGCGGGGCTGTTGACGAAGTCCACCATGGATGAGTCTGGAATGATACACCGTGTGCTTTCAGCTTCATGTTTTTTTTACAAATAAGAAGGTGAGGAAAATGAGAGCAAATATAAAGTGTCAGGCTGGGGCTATATTGTCCGGAATACGGTAGGCTGGAGAGAATTCAGAGCATTGAAAATAGAACTCTGGACTAATACAATAAAGTTAAAAATCGAACACATGCGTATCGCGTTGTCAGATTTGACATTGACATTTGTATAGCCTTGGATACTGCATAAATTGATGGAATAATCAAGATTAAATTTTAAGTATAAAATATTATATTATCACATATATTTATTATTTATATTTATTTACATAGTATACTTTAGTATACTATGTAACAAAGTCGCTTTTTTGTCTGTTCCTATGTATGCTTAGATCTTTAAAACTATGAAACAAATTTTGATGCGAGTTAATAGATAGTGATTCAAGAGGAAGGTTTATATGTATATAACATGCATAATATAGAGAAACACTAATAATTTTAGAGGTATCTAATATTTATATTTTTTTTCGCTTACATTGCAAACGCTGGCTGAACCCTGCGAGATAGATAAAAATAATGTACTACAGTATTGTACACCTTAAAAAGTTCTACAAAAAAATCCGCGCTGGTATATGGTCTATCTCTTAGGGATAACCCACAATAACCATTTTTATCCTTTACTTTTTACGAGAAATAATGGCTTATTTTCGAAGCGATTTGAAGCAATACAGCATTAACCCTTATCCAATTAAGTAGCATTATGCATTTAATATAGATCAATATTGTTCTTTACAGCATGCAATTTAAATGAATATTTTCGAAGATATTACAGATTTCAAATGCAGGGACATACCCGTGCCCTGTTCATATTTATTATGTATGGTAGTTCCATAAGCTTTTGACGGAAACAGTTGATTCTTGTCAAATGAAATACGTTACTCACTTTAACCACTTTATACACATTATAGTAACTAGCTCTTTAAACCATACAGTTTAAATTAATATCTTACATTTAGAAGATATCGTAAAATTTATATTCAAGCGCGAAAAATATATTATATCAAGCGGTCGTCTCGTCAAGGTGATTGGGTCCCGAGTCCCGTTTTTACCCACTGGGTACGAAATCCTAAAAATATTTTCAATATTGTATACAGAAGTATATTGCAGTGAGTAGAGTTATTTGCTGAAGTTCTCCAAGAACACTATTCCACGCGGGCGAAGCCGCGGGCAAAAACATAGTCTCTAGAGTAAAGTAGTAATTAATGTGAAAAGTCAGACCGTATGTTGGCGTGGTGATACGGCGTTGCTTTTTAATTAGGTATATCATATAATGTACTTATTAATTTCCATGTTTTTTTTTTAATAAAGTTTTTTGAAGAAAATTCTTACGGTTCGTGCCCAGATCGTGAACTGTGAGAAAAACACATCGCTTGTCTTGCTGGCTCAAGTCACCCTGAAAATTGAGAAAAAATAAGTTTTAATAAATCCTCCAAAGAATTTTAACTCATTCATGACCGTTAAATGTTAACCAACATAGAACGACCTATTATAATGCTCCAATTTGCCTTAATTTCTTGTTTTCTTTTAGATTTCCCGTATCCAAATCCTAACTAAGGTTATAAACGCGAAAGTTTTTATCCATAGATGTAAGTATGGATGTTTGTTACTCTCACGGAATAACTACTGCGTGGATTTATATGAAATTCGGCCTAGTTGTAGTTCAGACTCTGGACTAATACAGCTACCTTTTATCGCAGCCCCAAATTTTTTTGGTCTTGTGGAGCAACATCTAGTTTTATAATACAACGTCTTAAATTTAAATGTAATTACCTCGAAGCTTGAAGGTGGAATCTCCTGCGGCATGAAAATAGCAAAAACACTTGTTTCACAAGTTAATAAAGGGTTTTTCAGTAGGGACGCTCGAACTTTGACTGCACATAGCGACAATCTTCTGCAGACTTCAACAACGGGTAGAAATTGTTCAAATTTCTTATCAAAATCAGCGCTCTATTCGCCTAACGTTTCGTGCATTGCGTCTTGATTGCGACCGATTTATGACGTGTTAAAAAGAAATGCCAACCCTGATAGATGGTATGGATGTTCCCACCGGATGGCGCTGCTTGCCAAACAACACGTGAAAAATTTAATGTATTGAATGAGTTTTTTGAGGGCTTCGTTACAGTCGCGCAGCGGCGACATCATCTGACCACCAAAACCGTGCGACGTGAGACCTCTAGTTTCCGCAGACAAGCTACAGTTAATCATTGCTGCCCTAAAACATAACTCGGGTTCATCGTGAACTTGAGTCCCGAGTCCCTTGAGAGAGATTTTATGCGAATAAGTCGACAAAATTGGTCCGATTAAAACAATTTTTATACATATTGTCATCGAATACCATTGACAATATTATAAAAATTGTGGCTGCGTAACATAAACAGTGTCGGGAACCTGGCTTTAATTGATTTACGGTCCACAGACCTTACTATGTGCGGTCAGAGTTCGACACGCCATCTCTCAAAGTTCAAGCAGTCTTAATGAAAACGCCTCTACAACTACCTAGTAGGTAGTTGTAGAGGCGTTTTCTACAATAAAAGGCTACTAAAAGACTTATAAAAGGCTAGGTATATAAATACCTATAAATACCTACTAAAGGCTAATAAAAGGCTAGGTATATAAATATAGTTATATCATTCAAATATTTTTGGTAGGTACTATTGTATGTTCTTGTTCATCATCCATCGCGTCTATTAGTTTCATGTTATAAATTATATTAAATGGCGTCGCAGGCGGCGAAAAACTATAGGTAAAATATTATCTTGAGACGCCTGGACACATTTCATATTAAAGTACGTAATATGAGATATAGTATCTTCTTATATTATATATATATATATATATATATAGTATCTTCGCCGTCTGTGACGCCCTTATCATAAAATGCCAATATAAAGGTTGGTAATATTCTTACAAAATATTTTTTTTCGGTTGGTCTCTTCATCATCAATCATCTTGCAAGAGATCTTTTTTGTCTGTTCTTAGACTTTTGTTATCTTCAGTGCTAAACTATTACCAGCTACCTATTAGCCCTTATTAAGACCTCAGGGCTTCAGTTCAAGGCATGCTAACCTTATGTTCTAACCCTATACTGACCTGCACATGCACATGAATGTCCCCGCTGCGGTCTGTGCTGACCACATACTTCTGTAACAATAGATAAGCACTGTAAGTTACGTATATTTACACAAAAAGATTCGCCTCGGATCACACGCAGTCGGATCGCCTGATGCTAAAAGAATCCCGCCGTCCATGGACGATCAGAGGAGTTTTTTACGGTCTTATATGCCCCTACCCTTCATTCAGCCTCCGGCATACACACTATTGCCGAAACACACGTTATTTCACGCCGGTTTCTGTACAGCCGTAACTGGCCGTAACTGTCAGGACAAGCCAGTCCATTTGTGCCGAACCATGGCTCGCCTGTCCAATTAACGGAGCTAGAGATTTAACTGCACTCGTGGATCCGTAAATAGATTTAGCACAGTAGCACCTACATAGCCCTAATCTACAACAATTGGTCTGGGTTACGAAATTACGACTAACTAATATACAGCATAATTTTCTAAGACCAATTTACCATACAAATGTCTCTCAAAATAATATTTATTGTTAGGCAAGGTAGGGGCAATTTTTTAACTATATACAAATTTCTAAACTATTGGATATAGAAACTTGTATATTTCCATGCTAAAAACTCTTTATGAAAATTATTTTGAGCGAAATCGGGCAATAACTTTTCAAGTACTTTAAAGAAAACACATTACGGAATTGTGTGATAGTTACGGAACCCTCCTTACACATGTCCTAAGCACGACACACTCTTAGGTTATTTTTAAAACCATAAGTATGTTCTTCTTAACACGAAAAGAAAAATAGTGATCTAATAGAAATTTATTCTTTCTTTCGTTAGTTATCGAATATTGTATCGCTTTTGAAACTGAAAAACACGGACTCCGAAGCTTACACACGGTGAATTTAATTCGTCTACTATAAATAATATGATGAAAACTATGAGATTTATATTGTTGTTATGGAATATGGCCGCCCACGCCATATGTCTGTGTTTCTGACCTTGTGTGTTGCCACACTTATATTATATGTACTATGAGCGCTTCTGTAAGACAATAAGCCCTCGTACTCACGAGTTTTGTTTTAACAACTGCGACAGAAAACACTGCACTGTAAATAGAACTCTGCGCTAGTGCAATAGAGCTGAAAATCGCAGTGTCAAGTGTGAAACGTCAGATTTGACAACTCTACACGATTTTCAGCTCTATTGTAGTAGCGCACAGTTCTATTTACTGTGCTGCTTTTTCTGTCGCGACCACTAAAAAACGCTCGTGGGAACGTAGCCCAACGGATTGTGTCTCGGTGCACTTATCTTTTTCCCGACGTTTCGGCTACGTTCCAGCAGCTGTAGTCACGGGAGGAAAGTGGTTCCCTATTTTTCGCATAAAATCATATGTCATAATTTAACTTGGCATAATTTAATTTGTTCTAATAATTATTACGCATAATATTCATTTGGCATAACTGTTTAGGCATTTTTTTTCATAATCACTTTAAGCATAATAATCATTAGGTATACTTATTGTAAAGCATAAATTTATTTACGCATAATGACGTAAAATTATTTAAATACGTTTTAAACGTGATAAAAAATTTCTAACCTAACCTAACCCAAAACTACACAAACTTTATTTCACGTCGGGTTTTTGTGAGGCCTTGTCACCACTTCGAAGACGTTTTGAACGTGATAAAAAATTTCTAACCTAACCTAACCCAAAACTGCACAAACGTTATTTCACGTCGGGTTTTTGTAAAGCCATGTCACCACTCCGAAGACGTTTTGAACGTGATAAAAAATTTCTAACCTAACCTAACCCAAAACTACACTAACTTTATTTCACCTCGGGTTTTTGTGAGGCCATGTCACCACTCCGAAGATGTTTTGAACGTGATAAAAAATTTCTAACCTAACCTAACCCAAAACTACACAAACTTTATTTCACGTCGGGTTTTTGTGAGGCCATGTCACCACTCCGAAGACGTTTTGAACGTGATAAAAAATTTCTAACCTAACCTAACCCAAAACTACACAAATGTTATTTATGGCTAACGAGTTATTCCACATACAATTATGACAAAAACATTACGTCTAAATGATAATTATACCTAATGATAGTATGCCAAGATTTTTTTTATATATTTAACATACATTTAAATTTGCAATGTAAAATATATATTTCTTTCAAAAGAACAATTCTTCAACAACAACAAATCTTTTTGCTAAAAGATGGCCCCGAGCGAGTTTCTTACGCCGGTTCTTCTCGGCGGGTTAGGGTTGAACCGCTGGTAGCTTCTTCTGTTGACTTATTCCGAAAATATCTTGTTAAGTTTAACATGGAAATAAAAAAAAATGTGGGATGCTGTCCTTATGCGGGCGGAGCCGCGGGCAAAAGCTAGCTCCTCATAAATACTCATGTACGTTGTAATTACAAGTCATCACGGGAGCCGCCCCACCGATCGACCCCGCCGCGGCCCACGTGAGCCGGGAGCCGCGGCCGGGACGCTGCGTCACTGCGACACAGCTTCTAGCCGAGAATCTGTCTGCTTCTCCTATGTTTGATGAGAGTAAGCGAGCTACGTCTGCACTTCGAGGACACCGGCTTCTTATATCTCCAACCACCACGCTACCCTGCTGTTGTTGGTCGCCCGACAGCGTGTGCCCTGAAGTCCACCGAAATGCCCGGAAAATTCAGAGCACCGAAAATAAAACTCTGCGCTACTACAATAGAGCTGAAAATCTAGCACACGAGTGCCGAGTAAAATATCAATGTCATATATGACAGCTAGACACTTCTATTTTCAGCTTTATTGTATTAGCGCAGAGTTCTATTTTCAGTGCTCTGAATTTTCCCCGTACCGCAGGTTTCCGGATCACATAGTCCCATCCTAATAGTTCATCACTCTCCAGTTTCTCAACCGATCTCCATTGGACATCTTTAGACACGAGGGCAAAACGGAATAATACAATCTCAACGTATCGTAACGTATATGTGAATGTTAGTTTGCTTGTTACGATTTCACGTAAAAACTGCTTAACCGATCATCATGAAATTTGGCACAGATATCAAGTAGGCCACGGGGAAGGACCAAGGCTATTTTTTATCGCTTGAACATGTACGGTTTCCGTGGGACACCGTATGTACGCTTTCATGTAAAAACTACTTAAAGCGATCATCATGAATCTTGGCTTAGATTTTGAGTAAACGACGGGGACGAACATAGGCTGCTACTTTTTATTGCGGAAAAATATACGGTTCCCGTGGGATACTGTGTTTACGTGTTTAGTTTATTGATAATTATATTAATAAAATATGTAAATATACATAATTATTTATTTAATTTATTTTACAATTTATGTACTTACACACAATAAATAGGTTAACAAACATAACTTAAAAATAAAACAATGGAATGTCTTCCAGAAGACCTGTCAGTATGTTAAAGGAATAGGTTGACTAATAAAAAGCAAAAATTTGCGTGTACTCTCACAACTTTAAAATAACTACATAATATACATACAATAATAATAAATAAATACATATGTACATATTAATAATAATATATATGATTTATGACATAAAGATAGCCTCCAGTGGGTTATTGGTACAAGTTTCACCCGGGCAATCGACCAGAACCATCTATGTACATTGTACGTACAACATTGTATATCTCATTGAATATCCAATGCTACGATACAAAATATTATGTTGTATTTTAAAATGACTGAACTAATAACTTGAAATAATCTGACTGACTATTAATTGTTAATTAGTTGGCACTACTGAGTAATCGGTGGTACGACTTCGGTATTATATTATGTACAAGCTTTTGCCCGCAGCTTCGCCCGCGTGGGAGAGTGTTCGTGGTAAAATACTTCCTTAGCAAATATACCTGCAATATAGTAGTAGCACAGAGTAACAATTTATACTGATAATAATTTATCACACGTACTTTTTAATTTTTAATAAATCTCCTAGATAAGAAAATAGGTATCCGTCTTAATAGCTTCTGAAAATACCACATTCTTTGTGATATTTTTTCAGGGTTACGTAATACTCAAGGAAACCTTATGGTTTCACTCTGTCCGTTCGTCCGTCTGTCTGTCTGTCCGCTCTTCTAGCTTCTGTTATTATGAATTTAAATGGATGAAATTTGATACAGTTAAAGACTGTAAACAGATCTCAGTTTTATCATCATAAAATAATGATAATTTTACATTTTAGGGATGGCTCTCCACACATGTGAAGTGAAAGAGTTGAAAAATATTTTTTCATTCTACCCCATCGTTAAAAAGGTATTTTAAAAAAAAGAGAAGGTTTTATACATGACTTTTTTACAAGGTCAATATAGTTACGGAACCCTCCTTAAACACGCACATGACATGCTCTTGGTTAGGTTGTATAAACTTAGAATGGTATAGTAACCTATCCGTAAAAGATAGACATACCTATGCCATCGCAGACTTGTTTAAAGACACCATGGTACCGGCTTCAAAAATATGAAGATTGAGTAGAGAAATAGTTAAAATTTTAGCCGAATTTAACAGGGAAGGTAAAGGAGCAGGAAAAGACGTTTTATTTCATACTTTTTTTACTTTAGAAGTCGGTTTTCATTTTTCGTTTAAAAATAATAATTTTTCTCTTTTTAACCGACTTCTAAAAAGGAGGCGGTTATACGTTCGACTGTATGTATTTTTTTTTGTATGTTCAACGATAACTCCGCCCGCCGTCTGTTGACCGATTTTCAAAATTCTTTTTTGATGT
Organism: Phengaris arion; assembly: GCA_963565745.1. Classification (NCBI taxonomy): domain Eukaryota; kingdom Metazoa; phylum Arthropoda; class Insecta; order Lepidoptera; family Lycaenidae; genus Phengaris; species Phengaris arion. Next base: position 715,221 of record OY751439.1, on the reverse strand, counting down.
AAAGGGATGTATTTCGAAGTTGGTCGCTTTTTCACAATAGTGGTGAGCTGATAATAGGACTCATGCGGATCCAGGTCTCGAATCGAAACTCCTTAAAATTTATTTCCAATTTCGGATTATAATTTCTACCCAATGCATCAATAAAAGAATTTTGAAAATGGGTCCATAAACGGCAGAGTAATGTTCAAAGATATCCGTGACGGTGTAAAATACTATGAGAAGTACCTATTATATCATCATTATGTCATGATTTATGGTGTGATGATAGTGGTGATGATGATGATTACTGTAATTGACATAGTGGCTTATGCTTGCAGTTCTTTAAGCAACGCCGAAGTCCCCAAACATGATATAAATATAAGGAGATCTAGATATAAGGAGTCAGGAGTTCTGTTCAGTTCAGAATCTTACTTTTTGGTAGCATATGTTCGGGTTACTTCAGAAAAAGTCAAAATCACTATTTGTGTTCATATTCCTCATGGATTCTACCATCAGGTCACCACTTTCACCACTTTGGTGTCAAAAATACCAATTGAGGTCCTTTAGTACCCTTTACAGCAAAAAAAAAAGAATTTTGAAAATTGCTCCACTGGCGGTGGAGTAACCGTTTAACATACAAAAAAAACGCCTCTTTTTTTGGAAGTCGGTTTGTTAAATTTATGTGGAGTGCAGTAACCAAAACACATTAGTGAATACCGCATTAAAATAGGTTCAGCCGTTGACTTCGTACGCGCAAAAACAAATATCGCGGAAACCGTACATTTTTTCGCAATAAAAATGTGTTAATCCAGAGTCTAAACTTCTACCATACCAAATTTCATCAAAATCCGTTCAGTAAATTCTGAGATTAGCGCGTACAAACGTACAGACAAAAAGATAAACAGACGAAAATTCTAAAAATCATTCTTTTGGGTTCTATGTCGTTCATAAAGCCCCCCTGTAATAGTTTTTCTTATATATCTTCCATGTACAGACAGCGACCAGTTACAAATTTATTATATTATGTATAGATGTAGAGATATGTCGTAAGGTAGTTGGAAAATTAGGATATCTGCTATAATCCTAGGATATTTGCAATGAGTCGCATTATTTGATTCTGAGGTGAAATTTCGCCATCTTCCAAACAATTTTCAGAATCTTATACAACTATTTTTACTAATATCGAGCAAAAAAAATCAAATATTTTGTAATGGTTCCTAAAAAAATAAGTCCTTACCTTAGTGCCTGTATCATCACTCATGGCTACAGGACGATCAACAGTACCTCACAGTAAAAGTACTCTTCAATAGTAAAAACCACCTTGTGCTCAGAGCCACGTTCGCAGCGGGTATGAGTTAGTTCTGGGAGCTAAAATAGTCCGTTTAGGTACACACCAATTGGTTAGCTATAGCCTATTATATCTGTGGCCTTGCTACAAGTGCTCATCATCATCAAGCCTAACCCTACAATCTACATGATTTTCTTGAGTCTTTAGGGCCGACTTTTCTATTATATCCTCAGACAAGTGTCGGATAGCCCAATCGGAAGTTAAAGCCGCTTTCTTTATATGGAGCGACATAGTCAAAACATGCAAAAAAGCTACCTGACACTTATTTCATGATTGAAAAAGTCGGTCGGACGAGCACGAAGGGTTCCATACAAACCGCAAAAACACATTTGTTGTATAGGATAACTATTTATTTAATTAAATATTTATTTATTTTATAATAAATATTTATTTAATTTTGATTTTACAATTTAATTTCCGCACTGACTCTAGCGCGTGAACCGCTCAAATAAGGGCCTTTATTGACTAAAGGATGCATTCCACCAAAACGACTGCTAAATGGCAGTCACCAGACCGATTAAGCTAAGACGGCCAAAAGCCATTAGCGTAAAAAAAGGATGCATTTGATAATTTCGACGGCGAACTTGGAAATCAAAATTGTATGGGGTTTGACATAAGTCATCGATATGTGACATGTCGCTTGCGATGCCTTATGTCAAATCTATTGCCTATACAACAAAAAAGGCCCAGGCCGCGTCGCCTAATTGCAATGACGAGTGACACAAGCCATGTTACGCAAAAAGTTTTTTTTATTGTTTTAGGCCCGTTTTTCAGTTCACAACTTGACAAATTCGACAAGACAAGACGTATTTTCGCTATTTAGATTTAATCATAAGGTAAAACCATAGACTAATAATCATTGTTCTCGCTGGGCGCTCTACCAAACCGAGCTGACATGCTTGTCAAATACTGCAATAAATACTCGGCTGAATGATATAAGATAATATGAGGTTTGCTTACCCGATCCAGTCATATTGAAAGCTTTATGACAGGTGTACATCCCGAATATTTTATTTAATTTTTATTTTAGTAATAATCGAAAGAAAATGCCAAGTTGCGTAGTCAAACTATATAAAAATAATTGGACGAGAAATAACGCGTTTCCGGCCTATGACAGACCAGAAACACGCCCTCTAAGACAATCCTCAGATATTTTATAAATTGGCATTCTTCTTAGTCGATTAGTTTAGAATTAATACATTGAACAATAAAATAAAAATGTAAATGTGAAATAGATTTGAGTTTCTAAATATAATTCATTAAAATAAATATTAAATTGTAAAATCACAACTTATTGTAAATGTTATTTAAAATTGCATAAAATAATTTAAAATATTTCAAAATCATTACATTACTACATACGAAATTTCATCGAAATTCGTTCAGTAGTTAGTGCGTAATAGAGTAACAAACATCCATCCATACATCCATCATCACAAACTTTCACATTTACAATATTAGTAGGATAATCATAATCACTGAAACGGCTGAAAGTTTTTCCATGAAATTTTGTATGCAGGGAGTTTTGGGGGAGAAAATCGATGTAGCTAAGTCTTATATCTCGGAAACTAGGCATTTTTAAGTTTTATATTTTTTATTTTGTCGTGTAACTCTTTTACGTTTTGACTCTAATATTATGTAAGTCCGATTGGCAGCTTGGTACGCGTATGTGAAACTATCAATATATAATATATTCTGAACTATCAATCTGTGTGAACTTATTATCTTTGTGTACATGATATCGTTGAAAAATGTCCCTCAGTTCAGTGTGTCTTCTGACAAAGGCCTCCTCCAACTACTGTTCCCATTGTTTTCTTTCTGTTTTAACTCTAGTCCAGTAAGGTCCTAGGGCTAGACGGAAATCGTCTTCCCATCTTCTGGGTATATAAAATGCTTATAGAGTTGAGTTAAAATAAACAACATAATAATAAAAAATGACTAGCGTCCCCGCCACTACTAGAACAGAACATGCCCCATGTGAAGAGAATCTCTTTACGATGGAGGTCCGCTAGTCTCCTGCGGAATGTAAGCGTTCTCACAGCGTAATACACTGTTTCATAGTACAATGCATATTTAAGGCTGTTGGTAAGCTTGTTAACTAACAAATCAACACTTCCATTCATCTCGAATAACATCATAAAATGCACGTTAAAATACACATTTTTACAACCTCGCGGCTCTGCAGCGCTATAATCGTAAATTTAATGTTCTATAGACAACATTACGAAAACTATAAGGCTCTATTCACACAGGAATTAACGTTACGCGATATGGTGCTGAAATTTTTAAGATAGCTACTCAAAATTGAACTTAATTCATTACACAAGAAGATACTCGTTTCATTGTAAGAGTTCGAATGTCAGATTGCGCCGCGTTGCACAGCGCATGTGAAGTGTATGAATGAGGTCATAATATGAAACGTGTATATTGTAGCGTCGCGTATCACGGAGTGAACTGACCCTTACTCACTCAAACGACTTTCACCTAGATAGTGGCGTCACGCTTTTGATATTGATAATCGAGCATAACAGATTTACAGCATCCGTGCAGAACAGCTGTGAGGGTGCCTCATTAGGGTGCCTCATAAAAATATAATTTACCTTTTCCAAGTAGGAAAATCATAGATAGCTACGGGCGCTACGGCGGGCGTCGCGCGACGGCTGGCTAATGTAAGACATCGATATTGTGTCGTAAATTGTCTATTGTTGTCATTGGCACACTGAGATCGCAACTGTATCCTTTCCAGTACGAGTCAAATTTATTTGAAATTTTCTCAGGAGTCCCTCACGTGACATGCAGAATTCCCTCAGAAAATCTAAAAATATTGTTATTGTTTGCTTAATGTCTGTGTTTACGGACAATTGGCTCGTCTCGTCGTGTAAACAGCCAGTGATCAACAGACTACGACTGACGCGCGTTTTGACGAGACACATTTGTGGAAACATTCTTTACCGCATCGATGTAAAAATGTAAACAAACTTTTTTTTTAGACATGCCGAAGCTGCCGAAAGCTTATGGGACAGTTTACTATTGTATGCTACGCGTGATTACAATTACGATACTCGATAATATAATAACTTCCCACACCGAGTTCGGTGACGGTAGCCGGTTTCATTGAAACCAGACTAGTTCCGCAGGGGTAATTTTATAGTTCCCAAGTGTATGCGCAGTAAGTACACAAGCACTCTATATATATAATAAATGTCTTGTTGTTGTTGGTTATTATTCCAACTTCCCGAAATTTATACGGACACATATAGTGATTTCGACTTTTTCTGAAGAAGCCTATGCTACCAAAAAGTAAGATTTTGCACCATACCCTGGATCCAAAAGTACTGAAGAGAACTCCTGATTCCTTATACATACATGTTTGGGGATTCGGGCGTTGTTTAAAGAATTGCAAGTATATGCTGTTGTGGGTATAAGTGGCAGACACCAATGGGAAATCTCCGACCGAGCGAGGTGGTATGCCCGGTCAGGCCGAAGCCCACCTGTATGCATTTCGGATGTTGATAGCGCGATTCAGGATTGTGGCGCTAATTGGTCCGCCACACCCTCATACCATTTACAGTAATCATCATCATCATTACCACCATCCTCATAAGAAATACCAACATATTATTATGATGACAAAGGTACCTACTCACTACTCATCACAGTTTTGTGCACCGATATCAATGTGTCCATAATAATATAGATAATAAATTTAACTAAAAAGAGAAAAAATATATATATTTTTAAACAAAAACCGACTTCCAAAGTAAAAATGCATAAAAAGTATGAAATAAAACTTACTTTCTAAATAATTCCCCTTTTAAATTCGGCTAAAATTTTAAATTTACTCTACTCAATCTTCCTAATGTTGAAGTCGGTAGGTACCGGTACCGGCAAATTTGAACGTGAGATCTATACAATATTATAGGATATTATTTGAGCCTGTACCGACTTCAAAATTAGGAAGATTGAGTAGAGTAAATTTAAAATTTTAGCCGAATTTAAAAGGGGAATTATTTAGAAAATATGTTTCATTCCATACTTTTGTGTGCATTTTTACTTTGGAAGTTTTGAACAATAGGATTATTGTTCCCGTTACATATTAAAGTAGTTATCAAAATTATATAATGTCAATGTCACATGCAAAGCCTATCGAGATAGAATGATTTAGTTAGACAAAAGGCTATGTATAGTGTAGACGTATCTGTGTTAAGCATCTCTCATATATATAATGTAACACTTAAATAAAGAACAGTTAATAAATGTCTGCTGTATCATTGGTGTCACCACTCTTATATAAGAAGTATATGCTAGAATCAAGACGGCGAGCTCACAACAGTTCCAATGCGGGAATCGAACCACGACCTCCGAGTCGAGAACCAAGCTCTTTAAAACATTATACCACGAGGCTGTTACTCGATAACCTACGGTCACCGACGAGCCACACGAGAGGTCACCGGTGTCCCACATATTATATTGATTGTAGTAAGAACAAATGTGGTCACTGAAGGCGGCGACCGTACATATTTTAGGGTTTGAAACTTCTTAATACGATAATTAATAAGTTTCAGCGCATGATATAATCAATCAATCAATCATTTGTTGCAAGAATGTGATAGATATACATAAGGTCTTACAAAATATTCGAACGAAGTTCCTTATGGGGCGATGCGGAGGGGTACTCTAGCCGGGGAAAACGTCTGTAACGTAAGATTTTTATGTATAGTTTTTATTATTTTCTTTATACCTCGAATAGAACTTAACATTAATATTTTTATAATAAGGAACTTCGTTCCTATCCGGTGTCCCAAGACACCACACGGCTTTTTATATCTAAGATTCAACATTCTGCCATCACAATGGCGGGATATGATATAATCTTATACGAGGGCTGCACTAAAAGTATCGGGAATGGAATATTTCCACTGTTCCTGTCATATTAAAATCTTTTTAATTGAAAACTCCTTGGTTTTAAAAATCGAATACCGTTTATTTATGTAAAAAAAGATTCTCGGTCTTGTCACAAGGTCTTGTCAAACTTGTTTAGTCGTTGAGAAAATGGAATTGACTCGAGAAAATTCTAGAGCGATGATTTATTATGACTTTCGAAGTGGTTTAACACAAAAACAGTGTGTTGACCGGATGATTTCTGCATTTGGTGATGAAGCCCCATCCAAAACCACAATTTATCGCTGGTTTGCTGAATTTCAACGTGGACGTGTCAATCTCAGTGATGATCCCCGTTAAGGTCGTCCAAAAACTGCAGTCACCCAAGAAAACGTTGATGCTGTGCGTAAGCTGATTGAGGAAGATCGACATGTGACATACCGCGAAATTCAGGCAACTTTAGACATTGGCATAAGTCAAATACAAATAATCTTGCATGAACAATTAGGTGTAAAAAAGTTGTTTTCCCGATGGATACCGCATTTGCTCTGTGAAGAGCAAAAAGCGGTTCGCGTTACTTGGTGCATCAGAACTCTCGAAAGATTCCACGCAGGATCCTCAAATGCTGTATACAATATCGTATCAGGTGACGAATCCTGGATATATGCGTACGAACCCGAAACAAAAAACCAGTCACGAGTTTGGGTGTTCGAAAATGAGTTAAAGCCAACAAAAATTGTTCGTTCACGAAGTGATGCAAAAGAAATGGTGGCCACGTTTGTCTCCAAAACCGGCCATGTTGCGACTATTCCTCTTGAGGGACAAAGAACGATTAATGCAGAATGGTATGCTAATATTTGTTTACCACAGGTCGTTTCTGAACTCCGTAAAGAGAACTGCAACCGCCGCATCATCCTCCATCACGACAATGCGAGTTCTCACACCGCGCACAGAACAAAAGAGTTTTTAGAGCAAGAAATCATAGAATTATTAGACCATCCGCCGTACAGCCCCGACCTAAGCCCTAATGATTTCTATACTTTCCCTAAAATAAAGAATAAATTGTGTGGTCCGAGATTTTCATCACCTGAAGAAGCTGTGGACGCCTACAAAACGGCCATTTTGGAGACCCCAACTTCCGAATGGAATGGTTGCTTCAATGATTGGTTCCATCGTATGGAAAAATGTGTCAAATTTCGCGGAGAATACTTCGAAAAGCAATAAATACATTTTTAAATAGTAATGTTGTGACACTTCCTTGATTCCCGAAATGTTCAGTGCCGCCCTCGTAAGTTATGTGGTTATACCTTAAACAAGACAATCTCGTATAATTTAAATAATTGTAACCGATAATATTCCACATGTTTACTTATTACTTCGTCATTTTTGTACGAAGTTTTCAAAGTAAGCGCATTTTACAAGTGAAGTATATAACTCCTGAATTAATAAAGTTGTATATGCCGTTATAGTTTTCCTTCAATATTCATCACATGTTTTTTTTTCAGATTTTTCGAGTCAGACGTTTAGTTTTTAGAGGAACATATTTTAACAAAAAAAAATCCCAAGTAACAATTTATCGTCGTGGAATATTTATTATATAACCACAGCGTAGTCACACTGACGATTTAATAACGTTTATTAAACGCGAAAAGGGCCTCACTTCCACGATCGACGGTGTTGTATTATCGTCACACACGAGTGCAAAATAAGTATTTAAATATAAGTAGGTATGTAAGAAAAAAGTAAAAGATGAGTGTTTCTCTAACTAATGCCATTTAGTTCGACTGGGAATTTAAGTTTTCTGATATTATACCTACGTAAATAGTATTCAAATTCACACGCCCCTTCGTACTTTTACGTTTGAAACATTAAAATATTATGATATATTTCTAAAAATGGTAGACATGTTGCTTTTGTCGCATACTCTTTATGACGCTGAAAAGACAGTAAGTTGTTTTAAGGTTATTTCAAGACCATGCAATACCAACGCCATCCGACATTACTATTAGGGTTCCTCAAAAAATTAGTAATCAAAAAATATTCTATATTGACAAATTAAAAAGGATTATTAATCTTATATTTTTTATTTATTTCAGGCAAAAGCTGATCGTAGTAAAAGCGCAGTGCAGATTATAAAACATTTCATTATATTCAAGTTTAGATCATTTTTAGAATAAAATTAAATCAAACTTTCCATTAATATGGCGTTTAAAAGTAAAAATTGGACTCAAATGCAGCAACAAGGTTGGTTAGAGTCAGGGCACGACTTGTAATCGACAACATGTCATATAAAAGTTATATTTCAGTTGCAATTGAACAACCAAGTCACTCAAGTGTCTCAAATTGACTGCTGTAAAACCAGATGGGGTTCGTTTTACAAACGTCATTACGAAAACGTGTATGCAACTGCTTCATTATATAAACGTCACATTATATAGGTTTTTCAATCACCCAATTTGATCTAATAAAAAAGCTGCTATGGAAAATCCATTTGTTTTCAGTTTGTATAATATTGTTAGGTCGAAATATACCTACGACCTATGTTAATACTCAATGTGAGTACCCTAATACGTAAATACAAAGTAAACCGTAAACACAATATACAATCTATAGGAAGCCGTATGCGTCTGCGACATTTGGTAACATCCTATTACTGTAAGGTTTCGGGCATTACGAGATTAGCCTGCCGACTACAGTCTATTGCGTTTCCAAGGTTGTTCAATATGTAAGGGACAATTCACACCGAAACGAAACGATACACGACACTTTGCTGCATTTGTAAGATAGACTCTGTTCAAAATTGAACTTCAATGTAAGAGTTTGAATGTCATATTGCACAGCGCTGCACAGCGTCTATGCAGTGCATGACTGATGTCATATGAAACGTTTATATTTTTGTGTAGTGGATAAAGTTCCGTTTTGAATAGCTATATTTAAAACCCAGCACCGCGTAGCGTCGCTTGTCGTTGCGGTGTGAACTGACCCTTAGTACCACGATAAACGAGAATCCTTATTATCCTACAAAGATTCTGTACAAACTAAGTACAATACAAATGCGGAAATACGCGGTCTAAGTCTACAAATCGCATCTCTAACAGGTGCTTACAGGCATTAAAAACCCTAGTGCATATTATTATATTCTTAAATAAAACCATCCACTAAGATGTAAAACACAGACTGTCACAAACAAAAATCACACAAAATACAGTGTTAGATTGCTAGCAAACAGGATAATGTGCCGTGACAGATGTAAAACACGATCGGGGCCGGCAAATACAGAAGACCAAGACTGAAAAGACCAAAAGATAAGACAGGAGAACGTAGGTAGTTGGGAACTGCTTAGGAGAGGATGGGCTTTTCTCAAAATTCCTTTTCCTAACAATACAATAAGTATTGTCAAATAATACAATATTAATGTCAAACAACACAATAATAATGTCATGGCCAAAGGTAGCCAGACCAAAATCCTTTTTACCTAAAACTTACCGCAGCAACAAGCTTATAGCTTATAGATTTAAAAACTTAAAAAGCGAACCCTCGTAGAAGTCTGTCAGAGTTTATTGTATATAATAATATTTTGACTAAATAGGAAAATTTAATTTTTTGATAAAACTTTAAATTTTTGATAAAAAATAACTGTAGCAGAAATTGCCATTAATACTACTAGTAACTTCGAATCTGGATGACCAATTGAAAGGGATTAACATCTGTATGATCTTTAGGAAAACGTGGCCTCATCGGTGATGGCAATGTAGGCAATAGCTCGAATTTTATGGAGCCTCTAGTACTATTGAGTCTCTTAAGACATAACCAACGAGATCAATGTACAGCCTGGTCGTCGAACCCAGATATAAGACAGTGACAGGCATTGTCACTTATACGAAAATTGGTGTGAAGAGCTGTAGAGCTATGTATTTGAGGTGAATTATATACATGTTTACAAGTCCACTTGGTGTTTTTTTCACTGGTGCTATAGCACCATACATATACCACTGTATTTTGCTCTATAGAGCAAAATACAGGCCCCAAATAGGGCGTGAAGACCAATGCAGGCACCAGCAAGAGAATTTTGAGAGCAATTGAAAACAAGCCAATCAGAAGTGCGAAAACGTGAATCTGTGCCGGCCCCGACTGTTAGCGGATTAGCACGCACACACTATATGTACCTGATGACAACAGTTTCTCGGGCAGGGGACCAAATGGTAAATGTGGCTCACCGGCGTCAGCGGCTGCGGGATGCTGGCCGAGCGTATCATGCTCAGCCGCCGCCGCTGCTCCGCGCTGAGCGACGCGCGCCGACTCCTGTCGAGTTCCATCGGTTCTGAGTCCACGCTGCGCCCGCGCAGCAGGCTCGGGCGGAACATTCTCGCTCTTAGCAGACACGGTTAGTAAGGCTCGTGAAGTCAAAGAAGGAGCGATGATGTCATGAATGATATGATCCTAGACGGTAGTGTCACAGTTACTTTGTGATGACGTCACGAATGGTTCGTAGAAGATATGCCAACGATGCTACAAGCAATGAGAATTCACGAATAATATCATTTAGCTGGCGATGAAACAAATGATACACACCGTAGTGACGTCACGAATGGTAGTGTAAAAGATAAGTTAAATGGTCATCGTGAGGCTGTGACGTCACGTACCTTGATAGACGTGTTATTAGTTGTGAGTTGTGACCTCACATGATACCTACAACTTTACAAATTACAAATGATTGAATGCAAAATTGTATTTTCGCTCTTAACACAAAACAAAGTGTAAATGAACACAGCCGCCAAAAAGTATTTATTTTTTGGTCAAACTTTTCATTAACTTCAGTGCTACTTTTGTTTCGGTTAAAATATTTTAGAAAATTTAGAGTAAGTAGTATACACAGTTACAGAATAATTCCATATCTGTTTTTATTTTGTTATTTACAGTGACCTATAATTATTATTATAATTGTGAAATTTTGGGGGTAAAGTTTGTATGGATCAATGCATGGACGGATGTTTGTGACTCTTTCAAGCAAAAACTTCTAGACTTATTTTGATGAAATTTGGTATAGTAGTAGTTTAGGCTCTGGATTTGCATTATTCCCGAACGGGATACTGTATTTATATGTTTTACTGTTTCTCACGCCCAAAGGGCTGAACCGGTTTGAATGAAAATAGATATGGTAGCTTCGCAGTGCAATAAAACTCATTTCAGACTACGCTATACTATTTTGCTATATATTTTAGCAAAAAAGACCTAATGCTATATAGCACGGCGGTCACATTACGCGATATAATCGCAAGCATGAGCAAGTATATAGCAAGCTCAGTTGACCGCGACCTTTGAAGAGTGTGCGCAGTTGCACAGCACACACACGATCGACACAATGGATTTAATACTGTATAGTCTTGAAAGCTCATCGAGCGATGATGACAATGCGGAATTAGGCACTATCTTGTATAGCTACGAAAGAAGAAAAATTCCAGACCCTGGATCTACAATAGAGAAAAACTACGACAAAAACAATCATTTGGCGCCAGCGCAAATCCGACTCAGGCACAGGATCGTATCCAGACGTGTTGTGTCGCTCGTTTCGCTTGCGGTACGGCCGGGGGTGAGGGAGGAGGAAGTGGGCGGCGCGCGATATAGCACAGCATTAACTCAGCTCATCGCATCATTTTATAGCGTATATAAGCCAATAATATATAGTACAGTACAGTGTGAACGTGTCCGTAACAATGTATGGTGCGCGATATTGTTGTGCTATGAGCTATATACTATATGCTATCATATTATAGCGTAGACTGAAAGCCGCTTTTCACACGTACGAAGTTAGAAATCGTATCGTTCTCAATTTTAAATATTATGAAAAGTGTAAGTTGCGAACTGTGGGTGGGAAGACGCAAAAGCTTTCACGAAAGTTTCATAACATAATGTTTGTATCAATTCAAATTTGATTCTAAAAAGCACCACATAAAAAACCCTTCTAATACAACATAAATATTTATACCATAGTTTTGTTACCTCATCAATATATTTATTTTTATATTTTAAGGTTTAAATGATACTTTAATAAGTCCAAATCATTAAAATATTTTTTTTAATTTAGTTTATCTTTTCCACATACTTACCACGTTTATATGCTATACTATAATTAATATTTTTGTAAAGTGAAAACTTCGAAGCTTTGAACTGTAGGTCCGGCAGAAACATAGATAAGCTTTTATGATTTTTTATGACATCGTTTGAGACAGACTAATCATTGGTCTCGATGGGGTCGAGCGCCCAGTGAGACCAATGATTTATCTACAAAGATTTAAAAACTCAAGATAGGCTATGACGTACATTTAACAGAACAAATCTTCATACATTAAAAAGTTACGCCATCTTGGTTTTCACCATACTTTAAATGACGAAATGGCCCCAAAAAATTCAAAAGTGGGGCCATTTAACTGGAGACACTTTTTGACGTATTTTATACATCTATGTTTATCTTTAGTTTGAAACTAAGTATAATGCTTTTTAAATTTTAGATTTAATAGTACGTAATTATTACAATTATTATTAAATAGCTATGTACTATCAGGGAATCTAATTCTAAGCAGTTTGACTGTTGTCACAATGTGTTCGTATTAAGTTATTAATATAATAATAATAATATCTATGGACGCTTCACACCACGTCAATCAGGCCCCGCGCCGTGCTAAGTATCCGAAGAACTTGTGCTACAGGTGCCAGACAACGGGAAGTATACTTAATACTTTTATACTATACATATAGGTATTTAAGATTTTTATTATTTTATACACATCTTTAATACACATCCATGACCCAGGAACACAGAAAGGGTATGTTGTTCCTTCGGCGGGTTTCGAACCCGCGACCCCCGGCTTGAGCACCAGCGCGCCGAACCACTGAGCCACAGAGGTCGTCGAATATGATATCAAACTGACATGGCAATGACAATTATTATTGTATTGTGATTTGTGACTGCACGCCGTCATTATCATACAAGTAAATTATGAGAACACTATCTGCTTATTAATTAGATTCCCTGATAGTACAATGTAGCTGTAATTTTTTAACGAATTATACTTTAAATTTAAAAAAAAACGCATTCAAAAAATCTTGCTACACAAGAATTGAAAATTTACTTTGATCCTCTTCAAAAACGTATGTATGTTTGTTTTCAATAGTTTATGAATTATAATAATTTATTGTTTTATTGCGTTTTATCAATTAGGTACAAGATTTAATTCACCATGCTATAATTTTTCTAATAATATGCCTATCAAAATGTCCTATCCTGGATATTATTATGATCTATCAAAGGCTACCTCGTATCCCAGAGAAATTTACCTACGAATTCCTATGAAACGTGACAAATTATTGTTTACTGCTAATTTTAACATAAAAAAATGTTATTAACACACAACATAATTGAAAATACACGATGAATAGAAAACATTGATGGACCGTGTACTATCTAATCACCTTTTCCTTTCCATTTTATTAATTAACCGACTTCAAAGACGGCGGCTTACACACACATCGCACAACTTCGAAACGGAGTTGTCTCGCGGTGATACGGAGTAAAACTAGTCGGTGTCTTTCACGAACTGAACAATATAAACACGCGACTCTGTCTGTATTCCTGATGTGACTGGGACAGCGGCGGCAGTACGTATATAACTGACATTTAAAACTGGACCATCCGACGCGACGCACCGTTTAATTTATTTAGCATCTAAAAATACAACACTTTCATTGTCGCGATGGTTACAACTGGCAGTGTTTTACGCGACAGCTGTGTTTTTACGGCCCTTTTATATTACCTGAAATGATGATCTTAAATCTTAATCGTGTTGTAAAGATATCGTCAATTAACTGTTTTTCAGGGATTTTTGAGATAAGCTCGAAATCAATTTAAAAACCAGCCGTTTCATACAAAACAGCACAAAAATCACGTTTGTTGTCATTTATGCCAAAAAATAAGGAAAAAATCTCTACTAATGGTACAAAAAATAAGGATATAATCGAAAAGATTTCTAGGGGGGAGGAATTTTTTAGGCTTTCGGAAATTAATATTTTTTTATTCATTGATTTGGTTTAACATCGCATGTCTGTTGGCACTTGAGACTATAAATCTATGTTATTGAGGCTAATTTCTCTAACAAGCTGATTACGATCAACTTGACAATATTCCAACGGCATTATTATTTAAAAATAAAAGTGTTTTTCAGTAAACATTGCGAAGTTGTTGAACCCTGCCAAACGTTCTCAGTCTCGTGCCAATAACCGACAATTATGCCATTATCTGGCTAAGTGGTATACCTGTCGCTAAATAAACAAAGAAAATTTTCAGTTTTCAGGATTCAAAAAGTCCATAATACGCCACCTAAAATGCCTGGATAAATTACAGGGAACCAACTTTGCAGTATGACTCCAGCTACGCTGGCGCAATATGTCGTGCGTGTACGAGTGAGTCAGCATGCGCTGACAATCAGCGTGGGGTTCCTATAACTCCATTCCCATCGGCTTCACTTACCGCTTGCCTAATAAACAGCCTATCAGTCCAGTCAACCAGCCTTCGCTACTGGTGTGCCCATAGCCGAATCCTACAATTTTAGCAGAACTAGAACTTTATTTTAGAGTTTAGATTAGATTTAAAAGGGTGGAAGTTTTTAGCAGAATCTTATAAAATCTCCAGATTTGGCAGAACATTGACAAATTACCTGAAATTTGCATTAGAAATATATAAAAAATCCGAGATTCTTACAAAATGTTAATTTTTTTTTCTTTTAAAGTACAGTTATACCTGTACTTTTATCAGCTCGATGAGACACTACCAACCCGCGTAGCGTACAGGTAGACACGCCGAGTTATCCCATCTCCAAGTTTCAACCTCTAGCCTTGGGTACCTAAGACCCCAGGCTATGTTAGGGTAAGGTTAGGTTAGTAAGACAAGTACAGGGGTACAATGGCTGTCGACTGTCATATCAGCAGCTCGCACCTGTGTGACCGGGTGAGACGAGTCGAGCTCCTGTCTGCAAGTACAGGGGTACAGTGGCTGTCTACTGTCACATCAGCAGCTCGCACCTGTGTGACCGGGTGAGACGAGTCGAGCTCCTGTCTGCAAGTACAGGGGTACAGTGGCTGTCTACTGTCACATCAGCAGCTCGCACCTGTGTGACCGGGTGAGACGAGTCGAGCTCCTGTCTGCAAGTACAGGGGTACAGTGGCTGTCTACTGTCACATCAGCAGCTCGCACCTGTGTGACCGGGTGAGACGAGTCGAGCTCCTGTCTGCAAGTACAGGGGTACAGTGGCTGTCTACTGTCACATCAGCAGCTCGCACCTGTGTGACCGGGTGAGACGAGTCGAGCTCCTGTCTGCAAGTACAGGGGTACAGTGGCTGTCTACTGTCACATCAGCAGCTCGCACCTGTGTGACCGGGTGAGACGAGTCGAGCTCCTGTCTGCAAGTACAGGGGTACAGTAGCTGTCTACTGTCACATCAGCAGCTCGCACCTATGTGACCGGGTGAGACGAGTCGAGCTCCTGTCTGCAAGTACAGGGGTACAGTGGCTGTCGACTGTCATATCAGCAGCTCGCACCTGTGTGACCGGGTGAGACGAGTCGAGCTCCTGTCTGCAAGTACAGGGGTACAGTGGCTGTCTACTGTCACATCAGCAGCTCGCACCTGTGTGACCGGGTGAGACGAGTCGAGCTCCTGTCTGCAAGTACAGGGGTACAGTGGCTGTCTACTGTCACATCAGCAGCTCGCACCTGTGTGACCGGGTGAGACGAGTCGAGCTCCTGTCTGCAAGTACAGGGGTACAGTAGCTGTCTACTGTCACATCAGCAGCTCGCACCTGTGTGACCGGGTGAGACGAGTCGAGCTCCTGTCTGCAAGTACAGGGGTACAGTGGCTGTCTACTGTCACATCAGCAGCTCGCACCTATGTGATCGGGTGAGACGAGTCGAGCTCCTGTCTGCAAGTACAGGGGTACAGTGGCTGTCTACTGTCACATCAGCAGCTCGCACCTATGTGACCGGGTGAGACGAGTCGAGCTCCTGTCTGCAAGTACAGGGGTACAGTGGCTGTCTACTGTCACATCAGCAGCTCGCACCTATGTGACCGGGTGAGACGAGTCGAGCTCCTGTCTGCAAGTACAGGGGTACAGTGGCTGTCTACTGTCACATCAGCAGCTCGCACCTGTGTGACCGGGTGAGACGAGTCGAGCTCCTGTCTGCAAGTACAGGGGTACAGTGGCTGTCTACTGTCACATCAGCAGCTCGCACTGTGTAACCTCGCCTTTAAGTCTAAACAGACAGTAGTAAATAGTAATAACGAGCTTTTGTGATTTTGTTTTGACCAGTAGTTATATAAAATAACTAGTAAAATAATATATCAATAGAAAGGGCATGCCTACAATCTAACAAAAATAAACTTATGTGACTTTTAAACGTGGAAATTCGTTTAAAAGAAGCGTCATGTTTACCTACATTAGAGTTTTTTATACACCCACAACAAACATTATTTATGTTGATGACAATATTCTATTCAAGAAATGGGGTCAGAATAGAAGTGTATGTTTTATCAGCGAAATTGGATTCCCGAAATCAAAATTGTAGACTTAATGACAACGGCCAAGTGCTTAATATAGTTAAATATTCCTCCATGGTTAAATTAAGTGACGCTCAAGTAACTCGCTGTCCTTGTCATTTCGGCTAGCAGAGACAGCGACAGCCTGCGAGTAGTTCTCAATTTTGATTAGCGTTTCAGTGTTCAGTCGTAAGTTTGTAATATCTCGAATTGAGATTGAACTTGTATTCCGGTCGGTGGGACCTAACAGATGCCGTTCGAATCCCTTGCTAAATAAACTAATCCCTAACGTATATCTGTCTATATCTACCTGTCTATCCGTTACACAATCACAACACAACTAAATCACTGAACGGATTTTGATGAAATTTGGATCAATTTGTACAGATAGATTGCTTTATACCTTGGGGAAGGGTGAAAACTACGTTTTATCGCGGCAAAATGTACGGATGTACGGATTTTACGGAGCGAAATTGTAGGCAAAATGTAGATATTCACAGAATATTTATTAGAAAATGTTTGTATGTATTGTTTATAATTATCTACGAGTAGATCGATTTGTAAACAATAGCCAGCATTACCACGGTCATAATACATTCATCGCTCCGACTAAACGGTTTCGGATACGCCTACGGCTTCTTGTTGAGATGGTAGGATCAAAATTTTAACAGCAAAATGGGAATAGGTTTTCTAATCTTCTAAAATCTAAAGCTTTCGACGACGTCTGTGGCTCGAGGTTAGCGGGTTGGTGCTCATGCCGGAGGTCGCAGGTATTCTATGTTCCTGGGTCATGGCTCATGGATGTGTATAATATAATAAAAATCTTGAATATACAATAGTAACAGAAGTTATTCCGATACTTAGCACGGGGCTAAATTGATGTGGTGTGAAGCGTCCATGGATAATATTATTATTATTGGAGCATAGCTACTTAAAAGTATTAAACTGCGATTGTTTTTATTTTCATGACTGAAATTCTAACATCCAAATTCCGATTCGCAGTTATATTCGCATATCCTGGGATGTTATGGAGCTCCTTAACCCTGACCGATACTGTCGGATAACCGAAATATAAATCTATCCGTATTCCGTAACCGTACCTAACCGAATCCGATATAAAAGCTTAATATAAAAGTGGAGTTACATATTATCCGTAGCCGGTATACCATAACTCTTTTATTCGTAACCGGATGCAGAACCGAAGTTTCATATCCATCACATCCCGGTTTATATAGGATCCTATCTACTAAGTACTGACATTTCAGAGTTCGTGAAATGGTAAAACTAAGTATGTGGAATATTACAATTGTACAAGAATTAACTATAGGAACTGACTATCTTATAAATTCTTAATTGACGGCTAAACGCTTATTAAAATTATTTAAAATTGTTATTAGGTATATTATAAAACAAATTTAATTCTACCCACCTTTTCCACTACCGGTCTGGTACGTTGGAAGAAGTCAGCCATACCACACAAATACGGCATTGTAACACAATTTCACTATTTACATTAAAATAAATATTAAATTATAGTAAATAACAAGATACAAGACTTAAGTCCGCGAGAGGAGTAGCAACAGTACGGCCGATGTTTTGATACGAACTAGTTAACTTCATCTGTGTACAGGCTGATCCTTTTTCGAATGTCAACTTTCTTTCTTTTTTATTTAAATTAAAGCTGTAAAACTTTTTTAGGTAAATGATTAACACATTGGCATAAACAAACATTTTTTTTCTTTATTTAGAAGCTTTATCAAGCATGACAATGTCGCTCCATTAGACTTATCACTAAGTTTTATAATATATTTATACTATAGTTAATAAACTTCTATTTACAGTTATTAATCTAAGAAATAAACAACAACATTACTGAGAACATCCCCGTCGTCGTATGCCCAACTTCAACCAAATTGTAAAGAGTTTTTTACCAGTGCATTTAAAATACAAAATTTTCGTCATTAATTCAAATATATTATAGTCGTTTCGGACACATTCCAACACAATATGAATTACGTCTTCGATTACTCCACACTCTGTACATAGCAGTATCGGAGCTCAGACCCGGATCTAAGGGGGTGCAAACCGAGGCACTTGCCCCGGGCGGCAGTTTCATGGGGGCGCCAAATCCTTGAGACAAGAATTTTAAATATCGAATTCCAAATATAATAATTAGTGCTACACACTAAGTGATTTATGAACGCATCTTAACAGATCAAGTAATTTTTTAGTTTGAAAACAAAACTGCCTATGCGACGGACTTTGAGGAGCTAATAGATTCTTTCGCAGAAAAGATAGCACGTCGTATTAGTAGTTTTAGTCTTCTCTGGTCACATAGTTTTTCTGTGTTTCTGTTTTAATTCACAAATAAAGTTAGTAGCTAATAGATAGTAAAAAGCTTCAAATTAAAGGATTAAAATTTTCATAAATGGTCACAAAAAATGGTACTCATTTGTCAATTTTAACAGTTTTTATTAAACACTGAAGGGAGGGGGCGCCACTATCAATTTTTTGCCCCGGTTCGAAAAAATCTGGGGCTGTTGGAGCTCTTCTCATCCAAACTAAACTTATTGGGTAAACGGGTAAACTTATTGAGTGGAATGTGTGGAACGAAGCCTAAACGTAACAACGTGTAACAAGTGTATGTACTCCGACTTGAATTGAAATTATCAAACCATGGAATTTTCCATGGCTCGGCCTGCATCTTACCTTTTTCTACTGATCTCATTTCAAAATGCTCCTTCCACGTCTTAAAACAGTGTTCTTTTATTAAGTGAATGTGATCAGTAAAAAAAGGCTTAACATCTAAAAGTACGCCGTCGCAAGACGCGGCTTCTGCTAATTGGTCTACTGTCTCACTCCCCACTAACCCAATATGTGAATTTTATTTATTATAACCCATTGACGCGTCACATCTTTTGAATTAGCCTTAAGCTTAAATATAGATAAACAAATTTAACATTCAGGGCCTGTTCTTCTAATAAGTGTCGAATAGCTTATTCGGAAGTTATGTCGCAAGACATACAAATAACTATCTGTAATCTGACGTCATAACAGTTCGAAAACTCTTAGAATAAAAATAATAGCTCCCACACAGATTTCGGTGCCGGTGGCTGGTTTCGTCAAAACTAGTCCGGCTACGCACTAGTTATTTAATAGTACCCAAGTGTCTGCGTGGTACACAAGAGCACTCTCTTCCTTTATTCTCATAACCCAGTGGGCCACTCCACAGTCCACATACTGTGTCCCAGGCCTGGGACGGATGTTGACACGACTGGCGAGAGATCAGGCGTATGACTTTTTACATGCTCATCAGACGTATGATCATTTTTCTTGTCGGAAAAATGACAATCAGCCTGTACGGTCCTAACCAGACTTGAAAACAACATTTTTGTTGTTTACAACGCGGGGATCGACCTTCGGAGTCCAGAGCCAAGCTCTAAACCGCTTGACCACGGAGGCGTATCTCGAATAAGGCAGGTTCATCAGCAGCTACAAGTTTTTTGTCTATCTAAGTACCTACTGCTACCTACTGATAGTTTTTTGTATAGTAAATTATGAGTTTTTCTGGTTATTTAATACATTTTGTCACCAAGTACCTGCTACCTGTGGTACTACACACACCGTCTACACCGTGGAGACGGTGTGTGTAGTACCACAGGTAGCATAATTGTAAAACGTAAATCACTAAACGAAAGTTAGTGATTTCGTGGTCGTGATTTTACTAGTATGCATTATTATCAATTTCTTACGACTTATTAATTCGATAGATGCTAGTTAACCAAACTAAACTAACTGTACGTGCTTCCAGAATTAAGATTTTAGACAAATTTTACAACAACTCCTTATTAAGCCCCACTGAGTCACTATTTAAAAAGATTTACTTCATTAACCAATTAAACATTGCAGAAATCCTAGCAGTTTTTAATTAATTTGTACAAATGTAACAAAAGCCACCGTGGCAACTTATTTATTTAAATATTTTTTTTATTTTTCACATCAAAAATAACATAGAAATATAAAAGTTTTGCTTGGTGTCATACTGTAGGTAGTTTAAATATCCTATCGCTGTCGTTAAGTGCCCGTTCAGAATCACAAGGGTCGCACATTCGCCTTTCTTCTGAAACGGTAATGCATAGGTTATCTATACGTTGTCTTGAGTAGGTTATCTAAATAGTTCTGTCCCTAAGTAAAATGTTTTAATCGTACCTACCTAAGTAAAGTAAAACAATTATGTTGTGTTGCTTAATTTAAGTGGGTTCTGGCTGAATATTATTAAAATAATCTCAAGTTAGCTGGTAAACAATAGTTTTAATTGTCTAAACTCTAAAACAACATTTTAGAGTATTAATTTTGATCTTCAGATTATAAAACTATAGGTTTCGACCTGTCAAATTAGACAGATACTAGGTAGGTATTTTAAATTGAGAATTTTAAATATATACATTTCTGAAATACTTTTTTTATGTATATATGGCATCGGATTATAACTGAAATATTTTTCTGTTAACACTCTTTTTTTATATGGCATCAGCTTATAACCATTTGCCAGTGTCAAGTTAAGAAGGCGGGAAATAGAACTTTCGTTTCAATTTTCAACACCGTATTTCTAAATCATCAAGTCTAAAGTCCAGTCAAAGTCCAAATAAATAGTCAGTCAATGAGTCATGTCAGTCGATTCAGTAAAGTGGTAGAAGCTTTACTGAAAGTTCATAGGGGCTTTTGGCAGGTAACACAAAATAGTACGCTTTTAGAAGTTGTACCACTAGCCCACACTTGTGCACGTTAACGAATATTTAATGGTTAATATTCTACCAATATTACACATTAAGAACTAAAATAACACAAATTTATGAAGTTATACTAATTTCACAACGTCACCCATTGAACTCCCCGGCAAAACTCTGTTATCACTCTTACGCTTACGATTTTGGCGCAAAATCACATTTATATTAATGCCACGACATTTTATAAACAGCCTGTAGCCGGCTGGACTGAGCCACAACCGGCTGAAACCCGAGGGAACCGCCGACTTTAATTGCTTCTAATTCTTCGATATACCTACTCGTAGCTATATAGGGCGCATTCATTAAAATACAATTCCCCTTTCATTAAAGATTTCAAAACTAAAGATAGGCTATGACGTACATTTGAGTGAACAAATCTTCATACAAGAAAATGTTATATAGGCCATCTTGGTTTTCACCATACTTACCTCAAATGTCAGCCATCTTGATTCCACCATACTTTAAATGTAAAAAAAAAAAACTCCAAAACATTTAAGTGGAAACAGTTTTTGCCTCAACATGCCTCGTCTATAATATATACGTCTTTGCCTTTAGTATACAGAGGTTAATTATAGAACGCGTGAAAAATAGAAGCCGTGAAATACGACATAATTTATTTTTTATTTTAGGTGATTTTAAGATTATTTCATATATTATGTATTATAATAAAAAGAGGGTTTATTTATAGTTAAATAACACAAGGTTATTATAAGCTCATTTTACTCACAAGTTCAAAATTAAAACAGAGTTTAAATTCATCTATTTGTAGTAGGTACCCAAGATCGTACTTTGGCAGTCGCGTCGCGTCGGCACGAATAGGCACGACTGGACTCCAATGACTGGAGATAGGTACATCCTGCTCATTTTTCGCTGTTATATAAAATTAATAAAAAACTTAGCCCTTCGGCGAAAAAGTACCGTGAGTAAATACCATTTTAATATGAATGATAATATTATGTAATTACATACAATATAATAATATTATTATTGGTAGTAGGTACCTACCTCATTGTTTATTTTGTTTACGCTTATTTCTTTTCAAGATGATAATTTTTATGCGTTTTTTATCGAACTTGACCTTCAGTGGACTGTCGAGCTAATGAATGTGTAATCGGCTAATCATTCTGTTTACAATTTAAGTTGGATCTTTCAAGAGTTGAGACTTGGTAACATAAACAAATAGGAAATATTAATAACATGGACCAATAAAACTATCTTCCATGATAATAATAATATTAGGTCATTACTCATTACATAATATGAAATTGGCGTTTTGTAAAGGAGGAACATAAAGTAGTTTTTTTTAAACATACTTATTATATTTATTTAATCAATATTTTTATTTTATCCATGCACTTTTGCCATCTCTTGATAAAATCTTGATAAAATAAACTACTTATAATATATATATTAATATATATATATAAAATAAACTTTAGTAAAAAAACCATTCGGACAGGAATCAATAAAATCTATGAAGGGGCTTTGGACTGCTGTTGAATTTTTTCCCTTGCAAGAAGTTATCCAAATTTCGAAAAAAAAAATGGAAATCTGTTGGAGTAAGGTCCGGGGAGTACGGTGGATGTCTTAGACATTCCAATTGAAGCTCCTCTAATTTAGTAGCCGTCTGTTGTGCAGTGTGTGGTCTAGCGTTGTCCTGAAGCAGCAGTGGCCTAGAGCGAATGACCAACCTCGGTTGTTTAGCAGCTAGCTTTTCTATCATGATTTGCAGTTGCTGGTAATAGACATCTGCTGTAATCGTCTGGCTAGATTTAAGAAAGCTGTAGTGAACGACACCGGCACTAGTCCACCAAACGCTCACAAGTAACTTTTTTTAATCAATTTTCCCTT
The DNA here is from genome assembly GCA_963565745.1 of Phengaris arion. NCBI lineage: Eukaryota > Metazoa > Arthropoda > Insecta > Lepidoptera > Lycaenidae > Phengaris > Phengaris arion. The sequence continues at coordinate 691,792 of OY751439.1, read as the reverse complement.
GGGGCAGGCTTTGGCTGGTTCGTCAGGGTTCAGCCATTGCGATGAGCGTTCGATTATTGTACAGGATCCACTTTTCATCACAGGTAATGATTCGATTTAAAATGCCTTCATTATTGTGCCGGTTGAGTAATGTAACGCATCAGTCGACGCGCGTTTGTCGGTTTGCTGCACTCAATTCATGAGGTACCCACCTTTCAAGCTTTTTCCTTCCCAATTTGCTTCAATTGGATTAAAACAGTTTTGATCACTAACACCGCAGCCTGCAGCTAACTCGGACGTGGTTTGCGATGGATCCACAATAGCCTTCAATTCTTCATTATCAACTTTGGTCTCCGGCCGTCCACGGGGCTTGTTCTTCAGGTCGAAATTTCCAGAAGGAAAACGTTAGAACCAAAAACGCACTGTATTTTCTTTTGCGACACCGCCGCCATACACATCATTAATCCGTCGAGCCGTTGCTTCGAGGCACTGGTGCCATGGTGGAACTCGTAACCGAACTCGTTGCCAATTTCATATTATGTAAGGACCTAATATCATTACCAATGGGAATAGGATTATGTAGGTACTACTAACATAATAGGCATGTTATCTAAAAAAAAATTTCGTCTATTCTATGTTAGACAACGTCATGTTATTAAACAATCTAGTGCACATTTTCGTTCATCTTAAAAAATAACGAAGATACAAATAATTTTTAATTACAATATGAAAGAGAGCAATATATCGGCCTGTGAGAGTTGCACCGCCATACATTTATCTTAACAAAATGAATGGCGGTAGCAACTTGTGACGTAACAAATCGTTTTGCGAGAAAGAGATGGGCAATATTTTTTAATCGCGTCAATCTAAATACCTATTTAGATTTATGTATTTTTATTCAACAGTTTTAAATTTTAATTTAAAAAAATGTGATATTCCACACTACTAGGCAACTATTATCAGATGTAAAAGATTACTTACCTAGTGTTTGTAAATAACAAAATAACATGGAAAAACCATCGAGATTTATGAGAATTTAGATCAGGAAAATCTAAATCTCCAAAGATTTTCGTTTTTCATAACATTTTTATAACAATAGCTTCTCTGAGTAATGAGTTATTAAAGCGATTCATATCGTTGGCATAAACTGCCTGGCCTTGTCCAAAACAAGAATAGCAGCGCCCTGTAATCTAAGAAGCGTTTGATAATCCGCCTTATCTTGTAAAACGGTAATGATAAAATATTTGTGTCAGTTGTCATTTATCGTTGTCAAATGTCAGTGTCAAAATTCGGCTACATAGGTTAAAATCTCTGATCGCAACTTAAAATAATTAAAATTTTATTTAAAAGAAAAACATACCTAAGATCTAAAACAGATAAAAAAGCAGATTAATTTTGTATTTTAAACATATAATAACACATCATGGAAGGTAGGTACATGTAAAATCTCGTCGTTTGAATACTTTCTATTACATTTTAATGACTTTCATGATTTGCTCCAGGATCGGCACCAAAGAAATCGTCTTCCTTCGAAACATTAGTTATCGAGAATATTTCTAACGTTAATGACCTAAAAGCTAAATTAAACGAGATCATAGATTCCGGGAAAAGTTACGAATACGATGTCTCATCCTGCTTAAAAACATTGATTAGAAACGACGATCAAACCATCGTGTTACTGACCGTTCAGGCTTTAGCAGAGATAGTCAAGTGCGAAATTAAGCGGGAAACCTACGCAAGAACTGATATTATTGAGCCTTTACTGTGTTTATTAAAAAAAGATGGTACTAGTACAAACTGTGAACTGATGAAACACTGTGTGAGAGCCTTAGGCAACTTATGTTGCGACTGTGATACTTCACGAGACATACTGTTTGAGGAAAATGGGATCCCAATACTCTTTGATATATTAAAGTGGTCATTAGATAACACAAAGTTCAGTGAAATAAAACTATTTGCATGTAAAACATTGTTGAACTTTTGCATTGGTGGTAAGAAATACTCTGAACATTTAGTTAAAGACAATATTATAGACTTATTGAGGAAAATCCTAATGGTAGAATGCTACAAGGATTGTATGGATGAGATGGAAGTTACGACTGTGTTGCAGCTTCTGAATGTTATTAACGACAATGATCCGGAAGTGATTTACTCAGATGATGTCAACAAAACTGTGCTGAACGTGTTGGAAGAGTCAACTAGTATTGATGTGTCAGAACTATGTCTGGAGTTGCTGAATTCACAAGCTGAAAATGGTATTTTTTTAACTTGTGACCTTTATACAAATAATAATAATAAAAAGCCCTTTATTCCTAATATTAGATTCATAATATCATGTACATAAAACTTACATAACACAATTTAACATTATGAATAGAATATTAAGAATCTACTATTACAAATAATGGTAGATTCTTAATATTTTCCTATTTATAAACCTGCAATATTTACTAAATAATTATTAATGATAGTAAAAGAGTAGGTACTATTATAAATGTATATAAGTTATATGGTCATCATCATGGATTCATAATAATATTTAAAAATCTTTTTTTTTAATGCCAAATTTAATTTACATAAACACAAAATTATTACTATGACTTGTAGGTCACTATGTGTCGGTTTTTACTTGGCTTTAAACCTAGTAACAACAATTTCAGAGTTGGTAAAAACACTAATTGCCAAAGAAGGCGGTGTGCAGCTAGTCTGCTTGAGGTTGGAGCAACTGATACAGAGACTGGGGAACGGCAGTCTGGATGTCGACACTTCGGAGATCGATGAGGTGATGAAGCAGGCTTGTGACTTGATCATTGTGGTGTTAACTGGAGGTAAGTCATGATTTTTAATGTAAATATTTATTTATTTAATTGAAGTTTATATGAAGAGGGTGTAATTTTTAATTCCCATAATTTTGTAGTTTTATTCTATGGCATAAAGAATACAACATTTCTAAGAATTCATTCTTAAACTGCTTTAAAATGCAGTAAACGAAGATTCAGCAATCTTAAATTCAATTTGTGGACTAAAAATTGCAGTTGGTGATATTGTCTTCCTCTGCTTCCATAGGAAAAAAAGGACAATAGGTTTCAAAAGTTGCATCATCTATAATATTATGAAAATGGACTGTTACAAACCATGGGGTGAAGGCATTTCTGAGGACCTTGATAACAAACAATGTGACATGAGACCTTTATATTTTGACTAGATGTTGCACCTGACTTCGTGAGCGCAAAAAAATCCCGATGAACTGTGCATTTTTTGCCTTAAAGTAGCCTATGCCCTTCTCCATGGTCTATTTTATATCTGTGCCAAATTTCATAATGATTGGTTAAGTAGTTTTTATGTGAAAGAGAAACAAACGAACTCACTTTCACATTTATAATGTTAGTAAGGATTACATTAATTTTAAATATACAATATTAAATATACAACTGTGCATTACAGATGAGGCAATGGACCACCTTTACCGTAAAGGCACTGGTGAGGTGTATCAGACCATGGTTTGCTGGCTGGACTCTGATAATCATCAGCTCCTAACAACTGGAACTCTCGCTATTGGCAACTTTGCAAGAAAGGATGAATACTGCCTCCAGTTGATGGGAAACAAGATTTTTGATAAACTTTTATGTAAGTGTTATGTATGTTTAGTGTTTAAAAAATGTGACAAATGTGAGTAACAACATACTTACTAATTTTATGACAGGCCTGTCCCACCCCCCGTGTAGATATAGAAAATGCAAGTACGTGCGGCGGCCGACTCGAGCAGGCCAATCAGTAGGGTCTCACAGACGTACGCGCGAGATTTGTTTGTCGTATTATTTAAAAGATGGATAAAAAAAGACAAAGAGATACTGTGCAGTATTTGACTGTTTAAACAAAGATAGCGATCCAAATTTGAATTTTTCAGGCTCCCTAAGGACACTAAGAGGTAAGATCTATTTTAAAATTGGTATTATTATTGTGAAATTATTATTCTTTGGGTTACCAAAATATGTAGGAATGTATGCAGGTATATTACAAAGTTGGTGTAATAATCTTTCACAAATACGTACCTATAACAGAATTAAAGGAATTTCGATCTGTTTCGTTTTAAATACCTACCTGCCCCTAGTTTGTTTTTTTCTGTTCACTAGAATAATACCGATAATGGATAAAGAAATAAGTATGTACTGAGTACCTATGCTATAGTTAGGTAGGTAGACCTATTTATTATTATTCCATGAATTCGGTAGGTAGTCACAACTATAAAATTGAAAGACTTTGTTTTAGCTATCTACATACCTACAACAAATTCGAAATATAGGCATTTAGGCTGATGAGTTGTGACGAACCAAAGCATTTCAACTAAGTGCCTACTTAGTTTCTACCTAGGTAGAAGTACTTATATTTCGCGCGTGTCTTATTTCATTTAAATACCAGAGACTGTTTGTTTGTTTCGTTTGTCGTACATATACCAAGAGCCGAAATTCAAAATAGTTCGTACCTTTTTGAAGGCAAAAAATATATTTATTATTTAATTTCGTTTTTGGTATAACGATTTTATTTAATTATGTAGGTATGTAGACTTAGAGCTCAGCTACTTCTCGACCACTACATAAAACAACTACCTACATAAAACAATAATTTCGGAGACTGCCAAAGTCAAGTTTTAAAATGTAATCGACAAAGAGCTGAGGCAATACATTTTAAAGTTTTTCTACCACACGATTTAGGTATTTTTATATTCCAGGTGCCGGCAATAGTTGAGATTGATCGATTGACAAGACTTATTACAAAAACAAGATACGAACATTCCCATGTTTTACATTATTAGTAGTTCTGAATTCGAATTTCGAAGATTCTTCAATTAAAATAATTAAACATCTTAAAAAAATGCTCTTCCATCGAACTTTTTACAAAACCAACCTCAAGAAGGCTCATCTTGTTCCGAAACACCATCCACATCTCACAAGTTAAAAGAAAATTGAATATTCTGTCGAATAAAATTATTTAAAAAATTTCATCTTGTTCAAAAGTACAGTCCACATCTGCACGAATAAAAATAAAAATAAAATGTTTATATTATAGAAAAGAAAAGAATATGCAATTGTTGCCACCCAAACAGAATCAAAATTACAATCTATGGAAGAGCAAACGTCAAATTCACTTACCGCAACCCGCAACTTACCGCAACCCGCAACTTACCGCAACCCGCAACATACCGCAACCCGCAACTTACCGCAACCCGCAACTTACCGCAACCCGCAACAAACCGCAACCCGCAACTTACCGCAACACCGAGAAAACGAAAACTTTCAAATTAAATACGGGAATGTAAGTTAAAACGCCGAAAGTTGGTTGTAAGTTCAAGAAATTACAAAAATTAAGAAGGAATTGGAAACAAAAAAGTCTGTATTTAACACGCAACGATCGTGATGACGAAATCGGTCGCAGATTCCGTAAATTAATTGAATGGCAGAATAAAATTAAAAACAAGTATAAAAGGAATCGGTTCGAAGCTGAGTATAAAGCTTTTGCGTTGAACTTACATTACTCTAGTCCACATATATATGCTTAGAGATAGCATATAGATGCTTAGTGGCCCCATACACGGTCCGGTTTTCCTTCAGTTCGGCCTGAACGGATGCAAAATCGTATTGTCTGTGTGCAATTTCGAGATTCAATCAGTTGGCCGTATGGACTGAAGCGATTAGTTCCTGTGTTGCCAACTCTGTTTTTGCGAAACTACTAAACTCGCGTCGTTTTCTACTAAAAACTACTAAAAGAGTACCGATAACTATAAAAAAGCTACTAAACCTAGGAATCCCTAAAAGTCTTTTTAGGGATTTTGTGTTTACAAACATACATAGATTTTCAGGTTTAATATTTAACCGTTAAATTAAAGGAAGGAAATATTACATATATAGAAATTAAATCGGTAGTTTTAAGCGACTTACGGATGCGTGCTACTATGTGCTATTATTATAAGGTCATAATAGCACATAGAAGCAAGCCATTTTGCATATTATGATTACTGTCTAGCTATTTTCTACAAAACCACTACTCACAACTAAATTCCTACTGAGGAGGGAATAAAATACAAAATTTAGTAGTAAAACTTTGTAAAAAAACTAAGTTGACAACATTAATTCTGACCTGTACGGATGGACTGAACGGCAATAAAATTGGACTGAATGGTAATAAAATTCGAGTATAAAATAAAACCGGTCCAGTGCGAGTCGGCAAGATGAGTTCCGTACAAAACGGAAAAAATTACGTTGTGAGCCTCAAATTTTTATTTTATTCTGTTTTTAATATTTGTTGTTATAACGGCAATAGAAATACCTACATCATACATTTGTGAAAATTTTAACTGTCGAGCTATCACGGTATAAGAAGGTTAAGATACAGCCTGGCGACAGACGGACGAACAGCAAAGTCTCAGTAATAGGGTTCCGCTTTTACCCTTTGAGTACGGAACCCTAAAAATGGCACGTGGTCATAAGAAATTTATTAGATTTTATTGAAGTAATTAAAACTTTAAAGCCACTATGGTTTATAAAATCTAAAGACTAAAACAAAGAGAAATGATTTCTATAACATATTACTGGAAAAATGTATGACACAATAATTCGGTTTCGTCGATAGCGTGATTACAATTGCAGCAAAATACATTAAATAAATAAAATAATAGCCTAAACTGACCAAGAGCATGTCACGACATGTCTATGGAGGGTTCCGTAACTATCAACGCGCAATAGGTTTTCATTGAATTACTACATAAGTTATTGTCATAAAGTTATTACAGAAGCTAGAAGAGCGGCGGACAGACAGACAGATGGACGGGCAGAGTGAAATTATAAGAGTTCCTTAAGTATTATGGAACCCTAAAAACACGACCGAATCTCGCAGCAATTTTCCGTGTATGTGCTAGAATCCGTTCAGGCCGAACCTTAGATTAAAACGCCTAGAAACCGGGTACGCGCATGAAAAGTGAAGTATATCATACTCAGCCATATCGGCTCAGTTTTTTCGAACGACCCGTCGGCAAGGCAAAAACATGACGGTTTGTGTCGTTATTGGGTGTCACAATGCATCGGAAAAGAATTAAAAAAGCTTTGGACATAACATTCCATATGTAAGTATGAAATGTTATGTCAGAACAATTTGACATGCATTAAGTCAAATATTTAAAACATTTTAAAATAAAATCATATTATATCGCCATCTTGCTGCCCTATTGTGAATTGTGAGTTACTAGTAAAAATAAATTTATTAAAAAAAATTCATGGCTTACTAATACACACACCGGCATATTTAGCGGAACCTAAAATAAAGGTTTGATATCAGTGTCATATACGGTTGCTGGCTGGTTTATACGTCATTTAATTTAAAAATAAATATTTTCAAATTAAGAAAACAACTGAACATCACATTTTATGCAATTATTTTAATTTTATTCAAATACACCTTATCTGGAGCGAACTTTGAGTATTTCTTCCTTCTGAGTTTGATCTAAAATTTCATTAAAATACTGTTTTTTGTTAGTTTTTTTTTAATCGCCTATCTTTTTGAAGTTGAGGACTGAATTATGCCGGACTTAGCCCTAACGGAGATTGCCAGGGCACTCGAAATGCGAAGAAATGGTCAAACCTACAGAGTGATATCCAGAGATCTTCGTCGACCAGTTTCAACGATCCATCGCAGTATCCAACGGTTCAGGGAGACCGGTACTTATGTGAGAAGAGCAGGACAAGGCAGAAAAAGACGCACTTCGAGTAGGGATGATCGTTTCATTCGGCTTCGTGTACGTAGGAACCCCCGTTTGACGACCGTCCAAGCCCGACGTGAGTTAGAAGCAGTGCGGGGTGTAACCGTAAGTGAGCGTACGGTACGAAGAAGGTTCGAAGAAGCTGGTTTGGGTTCATTTGTAAATCATCGTAGAAACAGGTTAACTTTTGCTCAGGAACATCGACTTTGGAACGCGGACCAATGGAGTAAGGTATTGTTTAGTGATGAGTGCAGAATTCTCTTAAATTAAATTGACGGCAGGCAAAGAATATACAGACGCAAAGGAGAACGATACATTCAGACAAATTTTGAAACTACAGTTGCATACGGTGGTGGATCAATAATGGTTTGGGCGGGCATTTGTTTGGGTAGCTCGCACAGACTTGGTAGTGATTGACAGAGAGAGTTTGACTGCAGACCGCTATATCAGAGAAGTTTTAGAAGAAAATGTCGTACCGTTTGCCCCATATATCGGTGACGATTTTGTTTTTATGCAGGATAATGCTCGGCCGGATACCGCTCGGGTAACTCGAGCTTATCTTAATGATATGAATATCACTGTTATGGAGTGGCCGACGAGATCACCGGATATGAACCCAATAGAGCACGTTTGGGATTTGCTGAAAAGAAAAGTTAAGTCCAGAATTCCAGCTCCTGCCAACGTGGGTGAACTGCGAATCGCCGTAGTTGAGGAATGGCGGAGACTATCCCAGGAGACCATCGATAACATCATTCTCAGTATGCCTAGACGGGTAGAAACTTTAATAAGAGCACGTGGAGGAAATACGCGATATTAATCACCATTTTTCTAATTTAATTAATTGTTATTTTAATATTAATTTTCACTTTTCCCGGTTACATGAAAAGTTCAAAAATGTACCATTTTTCACAAATAGCCTTTAATCGCAAAATCTGTTCTTAATGTAGTCTCATTTTAAGTAAAACAAACGAAACTTTAAATAACAAAAGAAGTGTAGTAAGTAGATTTTACAATAAAACCATATTTTTTTAATTATGGACCTTTTTATTGTGTTCCGCTAAATATGCCGGTGTGTTTAGTTGCAACTAAGACAAAGTTTTATAATATTTTCTGATTTTTTAAATTATGAATTTAAAGTATTGCCCGTAATAAGATAATCCTTAATATATTCCTTAATACCAGTTTAATATAAATAAAGTTCATAAATTGTGTTTAGATGGTTTAAAATGAAATATAAGTTATATTTTTACATCTCACGATAGCAAATATAATAATCCCATTTTTAAGAATACACACTACACAACTTTAATGTTTTGTTTGTGTGCGTGTCGGTATGTAATGCTTACGCCTACATCTATCTGTTGCTTGCTTCACTTTGTACGATGCATTTGTTTGAAGACTATCTAGGCGTTATTAATCTAAGGGCCGAACTGACGTCAGTTTGGTCGGATGCGATTTTCTCCGTGTATGTGCTCGAATCCGTTCAGGCCGAACTGACGTTAGTTCTAACTGAAACGATCGGCCTTTCGTCTATGGAGGCCTTTACAAACGGTACTAAATTTACTAAGTAAATTTTTTTTGAATAGACTCAAAACTAATATTCCTCCCACATTTGATAACCAAGTACTAGACAGATTGGCCTTGAAATTGAAATCGCTTCCAGATACAGCAAAATACTTCACTATTTGTGTAGACGAGATGACCCTCAAAAGAAACTTAAGTATACTACAATATAAAACCGATTAAATTATTATAATACCAGCAAGGCATTCGTAATAATTCTTCAAGGTTGCAAGGTTCAGATGCAAGTGGTTGTTTCCATTTAAAGTAAATAACTTTAAATGGAAACAACCACTTGCATATGCATTGCTCGCAACTGCGAATCATTATAAGGAGATTGACACGTGGATGAATGATATTATTTCAAATTTTTCCACGATCGGACTTCAAGTGAAAGCAATAGTTTCTGATCAAGGGTCTAATTTCGACAAGTTTGCGAAAGAAGTTAAAAAGGAAACTGCAAAAAACCCTTTCCTCGTGTATGATGATACCAAAATATATTATATATTTGATGTGCCACACATAATTAAGTGTATCCGTAATAATTAACTGACACGCGATTTCATTCATGACGGAAAAAAAATATTCGTGGGACTATATTAAACACCTTTAAAAAGACCAAAAAGAAATAAATTTAATGCTTATACCGAAAATCACAGACGCTCACATCCAACCAAATAATTTTCAAAGGGTTTAAATGAGGGTTAAGTTAGCAGTGCAAACACTGAGTCGTAAAGTTTCAGCAGCACTTCACACGTACATCGACCTAGGCAAAATCTCAGAAGAGGCCAGACCGACTGCAGAATTCTTAGAGTTAATGGATGACTAGTTTGACGTTCTCAATTCAAGCAAAATAAAATGTTGTGATAAGTTTCAAATGGCTTTTAGACTGAGTAAAGACCAAGAAAAAGTACCTACTTGATAGCGCCAAGGAAATGTTTGCTGCTACAAAAGCTATATACCGAAAGATCGGAAAAGACAATACGGGATATATTTTTACACTTACAATACGGGATAGTTAATTTTCAAATATCTATGGAATCTATTAAAATTAATTTAATGGATGAATGAATGGAAATAGAAAATGGATTTAAATATATAATTACAAGAAGATTAAACCAAGGTAATTTGGATTTTTTTTTGGTGCAATTAGGCAACAAGGTGGCTCCTGCAGTGAAGTGAGCCTACACCAATTCAATTTCAACGAGCGTTTTCACAACTATTTTTATATAACATGTTCAAAAGCTCACCGTATGCAAATTGCGAAATGGATATTTGTGATATCATGAAAGTTCAACTACTAGCAGCCAATTCATTAGGAACCTCAAACATCCCCTATACATTTGCGAGGTGAAACAGATAACCTCATAGACTCAATGAAATGAAATGAAAATATACTTTATTGTGCACAATCAACAGTTACACACACATATTATACAATATAAACTATACACAGAACAAGAAGAAAATACACAAAGGCGGCCTTATTACTAATCAGCAACTTAACAGACGAAAATGCAATAACTTATGTATCTGGTTATCTTTTTTTAAAATAAACACAAGTGTCCTGACAAAGTTTTAGAACCAGTTCCAGAGTTTGGTGAAATAAATTTGTTCACAAGGCTTTTGATAAAAAATCCGCGTTCTATGGAAGCCTGAAAACGCCACCTAAAGAGTTCATTCAGTATGTTTAAAATTTAGAAACAGTATTTACACAAAATTTGGACTGTTTAATTCGAAATAATCCAGCTGGTGAGCTTCTAAAATAGTTTAAAACTGTATCTCTACAAACTCCATGTACTTGTACTTGTTTCCCTGTAAATTACATTTTAAAATTATTTGCTAGATTTGGCATATTTGCTACAATAAAACAATAAAATTCAACAACCGCCAATTCGAAGACAAGAAATAAAAAACGTATAAAAAATATATATATATATATATATATATCTAACTATATCTATCTATAAATATATATATATATATATATATATATATATATATATATATATATATATATATATATATATATATATATATATATATATATATATATATATATATATATATATATATATATATATATATATATATATATATATATATATATATATATCTAACACTATTATTTATGTATTTTCATTACTTCATTTTCGGTATACCACCATACCATACCATACCATATGATACCATAATATAATATAAGCACCAGGAATTACTTGAGAACCAATATAAGGTTTTAGGTGTTGGCTCCTGAACTATATGTTCGTGTCGTACCTAAGTCATACCGATGTGATACGATTTAAAAAATCATTTGTTGACAAAAGCACCTGGAGTAATTGTACGGTCAACAGTGTGTCGACTGTACCGCACATCACGTTTCGCACTGTCAGCGTGTACGTCGCCACGCGTTATTACAAATTGAATAGTTTAACCAGTTCGCGTCAAGCATACAATCGGTTCGCGTGCTCTCTTAACCATTTCACCACCTTAACCATTTTACCATTAATTGAATTTAATTTTTAAGGTAGGTGTTAATAGTCATTATTAGAATGACTATTAACACCTACCTTAGGTTGGGTTAGGTCATTTGGTCACTAAAGTGGTGTACTAGGAAAAAAAGTTGTAATTAAATATTTATATTAAATTATTTTCTAAAATGAGACAACCCTAATTTCGTTAGAAAGGATAAGAGTTCCGCGATAGAAAGAGACGCAACTTCTAGGTAAATATAACCGTAGGTAATCAAGCGCTGCTCGATCTGAATTGAACTTAATCGTATCGTAGCAGGAGTCCCTATTTCTTTAAACGACTTTTCGAAGTGAGTCTTCTGTACTTGTACTATGTACAATTTGTATTCTGGGTTGCTGACTTAAATTTTTATGTCTTTATAAAACGAATAACTTCAACTTAATATAAATACGAAGTAACTGAAACTCTTAGTTTACATTTATTTTACAGATATATTTGAAACCTATCGCAACTACGCTGCGAATCCCAACGGTGGAATTGACGAGAGCACAGCGACAAAAGCGCAGCACGCGGCCCTCGGAGCGCTGCGTAACCTAAGCGTGCCGGCGCAGAACAAACGCAGCGCGGCGCGTGCTGCCCCTGCGCTGCTGGACGCGCTTCCTGCCGTCACCGACCCCAGACTCGCCGATCAGCTGCTCGCAGCTTTGCGGTTGCTGCTTGACGGTGAGTATGCGAGCACATTTTTTAATTTGCGGTACATCATAAAACCATTTTCAAGTTTAAAGGAAAAAAGAAATTTGTTTAAGATTTCATCAACGTTTTTCTAAATCATCAATACAAAATTATACTCAAGTAATTGGTTTACCTCTTCTTCGAATAATTATTAATTACGTTTTACAATAATTAAATACATATTGCTCAACCGCGATTAACATCCGCGCGGAATGAAGGCATTCATCAGTCGACTGTCAAATTCCTTGTTCTTCTTACCTCACGTCGTATATTTGCCTAGAAACGTCAGCTGTGTCACTATGCGCGTGCGCGCGGTCGGCGGCGGCGTGGGGCGCGGGGGAGCACGCGCGCGCTGCGGCGGAGGCGGGCCGCCTGCTCGCCCGCGCGGCCAAGCTGATGCCGGCCAAACACAGGCGGACGCTCGCACGGGTATATGTACCTGCTACTGTTATAAATGTGAATGTTTGTGAGGATGTATCGACTATGGATGGATAGATCCATGGATATCGTTAATGTTTCACGCAAAAACTGCTGAACTTATAAAAATTGTAGTTATGCCTTTCCCTAAAAAACTTAGGCCCTTTAATCCGTTATTGGACGATTTATACAGTGTTCTCCGAGCGAAGTAACCACTCTTGAAATACTGTAGTGCCTGGCACAGTTGCTTTTTAAATGACGTATGGTTGCCCAACGGCATTCTCACAACACAGTCAGCCTAGTCCAGAGGAATGACTGGTCAATGTGTCTGGGGCCAACCATGTGCGGGTTTCCTCACGATGTTTTCCTTCACCGTTAGAGCGTCCGTTTAATGTACTTGAGATCTGAAAAAGTCTCATTGGCACACGCCACAACCTGGGAATCGAACCTGCACTCTCTCGAGTGCGAATCAAACGGTCTACCCACTAGGCCCCGGAGCTCTTCAGCCTTTCCCTAATAGTTCCCAATATTGTCAATTAAAGAAATTGTGTTGGTATTTCGCATTGACTGTTTGGGTTAAAACGATTGTTATTCTTTTTATTAGACGAACAATCTTAAAACTAGAGAAAAATAGTTCGTAATTTAATATTTATTAATATTTACTGTCATGTATTAAAATTTTATATCGATATTTTTCAGGAGGCCGGTTGTATATCCTGCCTAGTCAGTATGATGGTGTCCCCGCACTCTATAATGCAGAGCGAGGCCATTGTGGCGTTAACGTTGTTAGCGGGGGCCGGCACCGATCCCCCTACCCCCTTGGCGCAAGGGGCTAAAACTCCACTGGAACAAGGGGCTGAAACTCCACAAGAGCAAGGGGCAACATCTCCTCAGGAGCATCGAGATCAAACAGATTCAGTGGCGCATTCAACCCCGGACATAATGGGGGCGTTACTACAAGCAGAGTTACCGTCACACGCCGCCCTGCTACTTGACACCAACTGCAGTAAGATGCCAGCGGAAGTTGCCCACAATTTGGTAACGTTATTAGAGTTGACCGGCGCCCTGGGGCCACAATACAGGGCGGCGTCCCTGCCCCGCGCCCTTTCTGCCCTGCTGCAGGCGCGCCCAGACCTAAGTGCGGACCTGAGAGACAGGATACAGCGTCTCCTTGATACTATGGAAAATTCCAACTAACACTATTTCTGTTAAATAGACGAGGTAATGACAAATATACTAACCTCCTTTAACACAATATCCTAGTGATATATCTTTTTGTTGACGGAGCCCCCCCTCGGATACTAAATAATACTTTCATGCCCTCCTGTGATATTTTTTATTACAAAAACAAATATTCGGGGGTTACTTAATATAAAAATTTGAAGTAACCCCGAAATTGTCGAGCTGATGGTGATGAATAATTATAGGTAGTACTGTCGATCATACACCCCTCTGTGTTCGTAGGGGGTAAAAAAAAGTGCATTGTAAGTCGATATTTATTTACTTCTTATTCTAATACCTTTTTGTATGGTAATAAATAAATATTGTAACTCGTCCAATTTTTGTCTAATAGTGACTGACGAGGCGGCGATGTTGAATTTGCATTCTGCCGATGAATTTTTTTTTTTTTGTTTACATTTACATTACATTGAATCGGATCAGAGTATAAAAGTCTTTGAGCCCAGTACAGCGTTTGTTTAAATTTCTATGTATCGGTAAAAAATCGCACTACATAAGAATTCACCTAAAGCACATAATATGTGCTTTTAACAATTTTCTTAAAACATGGCTTATTAAAAATGCACTTTAAAACATTATTATAGTCCATTCGCGTTACGAAGACAGTGAACCATTAGTACAAATTATGTCAAAATGGCTTATTACTACACAGCTTATACGTCATTGATCAATTTTGACATTTGTACGCACGATTATCTGCCTTATTAACGCGATAAGCCTAGATTACATATTGTATCTTGTGTAAATATCAAGTGCGAAGCTTATAACATTCTATAAAATGATATAAAGAATCAATTCCTTATCATATTATGATAAGGAATTGATATCTATAAAATGATATAAAGAATCAATTCCTTATCATATTATGATAAGGAATTGATTCTTTATATCATTTTATAGAATGTTATAAGCTTCGCACTTGATATTTACACAAGATACAATATGTAATCTAGGCTTATCGCGTTAATAAGGCAGATAATCGTGCGTACAAATGTCAAAATTGATCAATGACGTATAAGCTGTGTAGTAATAAGCCATTTTGACATAATTTGTACTAATGGTTCACTGTCTTCGTAACGCGAATGGACTATAATAATGTTTTAAAGTGCATTTTTAATAAGCCATGTTTTAAGAAAATTGTTAAATGGTACAATTAACTTTTTATATAATTAATACGGCTTTGTTAAAATCACTTACATCTTAAAATGTATGTAATGAATATTTCAAGAATTATAACTTAATTTCGGTATGAAAGTACTTTGTATTACACAAATAGTGTAACAAGTAAATACAAAATATTTTGATGAGGTAGGTTGTATTGTTTATAAAACACCAGTACACTTATGCCTTAATATGGTCTCTAATATGGGGCCATATAACACTACTAGGGTACGTAATATAGTGACAAGCGCCCTGCCTTGGATGTTTTAGTATCACATTGTAACATATTTCCAAAGTTATTTATTTACATGGGAATCTTGCAAGTAAATTAATTCTACAGAATGTTTGGTTAACAAAAATAGATATTCTAGGAGCGTAATCAGTGTTCGATTCTCGTTCCAAATATATGTAACATGTGACCTTAAATTTTGACCAGATTATCCTATAAAATACATAAATCCATAACCGCGCGCCCGTACACTCGACGAGCTTGTGACCTTGAACCCGGCGGCGTTGTACGGCAGCGTGATGGTGTCCATGAGAAGTGTGTTTTCTGTAAATTACGAACATTTTTAGTTATGCGTACTGCTATTACTTATGTAATATTTTAATTTCATTATTTATTATTATTGCAATATAATTTCATTCGGATAACCAAACACCCTGTATACTTATAATTCTAGTATCCGGTCAGTCGATTACAAGTTTTCACTTATAAATTACATAACAGATATATTATTACATAATATGAAATACTTTTACTTATACCTTAGTCCCACTGCCTGGTATTTTGCATTACTGAACATAAACTACTATTGAAGTGATAATTTTTTAAAGTTTCACTCCTGTCGTGTTTTATAATACACAATAGAGCTTTTAATGACTTTAATACTTCTAAAATCGGCCAATTTCGTCCAAGGCAAAACGGCTTAAGTACCTCACTCATTAGAAACGCTAGTAGAACGTAGAAATATCTAGTACAGCGGCGTAGCAGGAACATTCGACAGCGGCGTAAACGTAACGGTATCGAATGAGGATTGTGGCAGAATGGTGCAAAACCTTTGCCGTAAATAACAGAAGAAGCAGAATGAGAATTGTATGAAAATCTGTCAAAATCATGTAAACGCCCCTACAAGGTTATTCGATAGCGTTATGTTTATACCGCTGTCAAATGTTCCTGCTAGGCCCACTAATCGTTCAACTCAGTCGTGCGCGCGGCTCTATGTGTGGACAATGTATAATACGTTACCCACACAGGTATGGGTAGGGGGCCGCGTCACTGTCACACAAACTAAAGCTGTTTAATTGCAAGTACATAGCGCCGCGCGCACAAATGAGTTGAATTATCTATAAATTGTTCTAGTCGTAAGAATTTGGCTTAGTCCTTAAAGGTTTACTATAATATTATGTAGCTAGGCAAATGTGATTAAAGAAACACACTCTTGCAGTTGCGTAGGGCTCTGTTTAAACTTTGAAATGTTGGCCTAGCTATTAAACTTTTCTTATCTATAAAGCGGTTAAAATTGTAAAAGTATCCTATATATTGCACATGCATAAAAGAAAACGCTCTTTCTGACTCTTTAGATTCAATGAATAAAGAAATATTATTAAAAGTTTCTTATCATAGGATGTAATGCAAGTTATCAATTTTTGTGACGCTATATTCAATTAAAACCATGTTAATTGTTGAACTTTATATGATTATTATTACAACATAAAAATGTAGTGTAATACGTAAGTGTTCAACTTTGTCATATTGTTATGAACGCACTTTGCATACGCGCACGAATTTGAGACGCACAACGCACATTTTAGGTCGCATATGGTTATTAATTTATTAATGAATCGTATTAGAAAATACATTCCATTCGTTTTAAAATAAAAAATTCCCTTTCCTTTTTCTTCAAGTATGTTTATTAATATTATAAAATTATTTTTTGTGACTTAATTTTGAATATTTTTGCTGCAATATGTTTTATAACTTTTTTATAATTCTACGCTGTTTTTTTATAAGAATAATTCACAAAAAGTTCAAACTTGTAGTTAAGTAGAATAAGATAACATGAAATGTTATGTATAATGCATTTATTATTATATTTTTATAATTAACTATTAGTGAACCCGATGTTTAGAACGATATTAATATTTGATTTGTATTATGTACTAGACGTAGATTCATGATTAAGATGTTTTCAATATTATACGATGTTCGCTTTTACAATATATTACTTAATATTAAACTGGAGTCTTGCACAAAATAGTTTGATTAAATTCTCATAAATATAGTTTGTAAGCGTAAACAGTGTTTAAAATCTATTTAATGTATTCATAAAAATATAAGACATGTGTTAAGGTCACCGACGACGAAGATGCTATAGTATTTAATGCTAAGATAAAATATCGCTCGCTATACAGTTTGTATGACCTATCAACAAACGGACAAAGGTAGCCTTCCTATCTATGCGACCGCGACCAGCAAGCCAGCGAATCGACGAAAGGTTCTCTGGCCACGCTCACCGGTCGTGCGGCGCGGGTCGCGGGGATTGTTTTAGTGTTCCATATAAATTTATACTAGGCAGTGGTTCCGCGACCCTGTCTCGGTCGCGGTCGCGCGTCGCGTGCATCGGAAGGCTACCTTTAGATACTATATATTTTCATATTACGTACTTCAATATGAAATATATCCAGGCATCTTAAGATAAAATACTATAGTATCACGCCGTACGTGGCGCCCTTTATTATGAAGTAATTTTGTATACTCGCCAGTTTTTGCTATCTGCCTTATATGCCGTTAAAAAGTAGTTTATTACTTTCGATATTACTATTGACTAGTTCACATATAATTCCTATTTCTAATGTTATGAATCCATCTTTCACATTTAAAATTCTTGCACAAAAGTAGTACCTAGTACCTATTAGAAAAAACGTTCAGATTATTATGTAGTTTATAATGGACCAATAAATAATTGGCAAAACAGTAGATACATTGGAGATCTTCCTAATACTATTAATATATATACTAACAAAATTTACCAGGTAACTGTATACTTAACCGACTTCCAAAAGGAGGAGTAAACAGTTTTAGTAGCAAACTTAACAAAACCAACCTGACGTGTCATTTAGGGTCTAAGTACAGTACGATCGAGGCCTTATGTTAGGCGGCGAACACACTGTTGCAGTTCAACGCTTGTGTACATTTTGTATGTAAGAAATATTTTCGATATTACGGTAATAAATAGTTTTTATGAAATTGTAATTTCTGTGTATGAGAGTTTATGCACTGTTAGATGTACACCCGCCTAATAAAATTAAATGCAAAGAAACAGTTTTTTTTAATTCTTTCCAATGATCTGACTGCTAATCCTGCAATGGAGGTGCTTGAGTTTTTTTCATGGAGGTTAGAATACAGGAGTCCGGTGGCTACGTACTAAAGCATTGCCCGCCTGGCCCTGAAAATTTGTAGAATTTATAATTCATTTCAGCCACCAGCCGCGCTGACGTCGGTAAGTAGTATAATTTTCTTCGCGGCATCGGTGGCCCGCTTTCATTGAGACGAGTTAGCGATCGCAGCGCCTCACTTATTTTGTCCACATTTCTGGGACACTTATTTCCTACAGCGTACGTTCTCCTTTATTCTAACCTCCATGGTTCTTGTTGAGGCACTCGATAGTGCCATCTGTGGAAGTACGAATGAATTGGTTGAGCCTCAACGATTTAGATGGCGTTGTAAAAAACTTTGGTGCGGTTTGAAAGGGTTTGAACCAGTTTTAAAAACAAGCATTTTAAATATCTAGTACTATAAAGTGCGGTCGCAGAGCACGTAGAATTTCGCACATTGGCTTTACCGCTACTTGTCTCATTCACTCGCGCACGAATATATTGCTAACGCGCTCTTATCGCGTACCTGTGTAAACGCGATATATTCCTGCGCAAGTGAAAGAGATAATAGAGAGATAATAGAGAGAAGTCAATGAACGAAATTCTACGTGGTACCGCACTTTACCAACTATAGATTCCCCCTCAACTGATGATCTGCCAAGAACAATGTTTTAAGATTTATTACATTCTTATTTTGAATCCATGTATCATACCAAGTTTGATTTTTTTAAGAATCATTTCACTAATGGCTGATAAGAATGAGTGGAGTAAAATAAACACTTTTATTTCCGTACATTTATATTAAAATAAAACTTTACATTTACCTAACAACAGTCGTTTTAATACCAATCCACTTCGTCCACACTACAAGCCATTATATTGTGTACGGTTCCGACGAGCTAGTGTACCTCCAAGAGCGTTTTTGTATGCACGAAGCAGTGACAGTTTGGCTTATTCATACTGGCAATGTGTGATATTATAGGTCAGGATTTCCCAACCTTCTTTTCATGGAGCCTCCATCGGATTATAATTTACTTCATGCCTTCATATGATATTTTTATTTAAAAAGCGCATTTTTGTCGATATTTGTTTATTTCCATACAAATCTCTCTTTTTTATCGAAATAAATGAATATTGTAGCTTGTCGAAACTTGTCTAATAACAACTGACGAATCAATTAATATTTATGATAAAAAAAGCCTGTTTAATTTGTGTTTAGCTTTGACATCTCTGCCCTGCCTGCAATGCCCCCTTGACATCTCTCCACGCCCATCCAGGGGAGGGGTGCCGTATGAACTTTGAAGAAGTTCTTAAATATTTTTTGACTTGATGGCACTAAGCTCGGCACAAAAGGCAGTAGTCTCCACTAATCCATTCTTGTCTCCATCGTCAGTGTTCACTATGCACCATGCGGAACTGCAACTCCTCGTCACACAGCCGCTGCTCAGAGTGTAACGGCTCACTAAGCACTAGTGTCCAGGTCCATGATGGAGCGCTCGGGCATGGCGGTGGAGTGTAGCGTGAGCGCCACACGGAACCGCAGCTCCTCGTCACACAGCAGCTGCTCGGAGTGTAGCGGGTCGCGGTTGCCGCAGCCAGCCACTGGAACATTCATACAATTTATATAATTTTTTGCAAGGTAATTTATGGACACGTTGAGCATAAAATTTAGTGCTAATGTAAAGAAGTTAAGGCAGAAAAATATCTAATAAAAGTCTTCGGCGCTGAAAAGGACTTTTACCTCACACTGTCAAATGGCTGATTTCAAAACTTACGTTTTTAGCAAAAAACGTTTTAATATCATAGACGATATAGGTGTTTTAGTTTATTTCAATTGGTTAAATCAAAAGTTTTAGATAATATGTGCAATTTACAAATGGGTCGTGTTTGTTTGCTTGAGACTTTGGAGGGTAGAAGAAAGGAGGACCATCTCTCTAAGGCAGAAAAGCTAAAAAGTGTCCAACAAAAGTAAATAACAGTTTCAAAACTGGCTATAGCGGCGCTAGAGTCAGAAGAGGGTGTGATATGAAGTTAGCAATAATAGATGGAGTGAAGTTAGTTGAGCTTAGTTAGTTAATAGAATCAGGTGTTACTTTGCGGTAATCCATTGCATACAATTTAATTAATCTTATATCTAGCAATATCCCGCTAAACAACCGGCAAGCAAATGTGTGAGTGCACGCATAAGCATGCGTAAAGCACCCCTCCCTCCCCCCACATTGCTTATGCGTACACTTGTGCAAATGCGTGCAAACACCACCACCACACAAGCAACAATATCAGCAAGCGACAGAAACAACATACTAACCAGGGCATCGAACTCTGTTCTTCTTGTTTATCAGTTCCATTATAGTTTGCCTCTCGTAGATGTGCCCACACAATGTGTTCCTCACCGGGTCTTCTATTGGCTTTTTTGTTATTGGATCCACCTGGAAATTAACATTCACAAATATTTTAATGTGGAAAATAATTTTCTTCGCGGCATTTTGGTTTACCTATAAGCATTTATGATATCTACACTAATATTAAACTTAAAACAGCACTAAAAACAGATGAGGACGTTGAAAATGCTACGAATGAAATTACAACTGTAATACAAAATTGATGTTGGATGTGCACTCCAGAAAACATTCCAGCGAGAGAAAAAAGAAAAGTCACACCAGAACACCTAAAAACCACAACCGGCACAACAGTCGCCACCCAGCAGACAAAAAAGCCTACAAAAAGCAATAAAAGAAATCAGAGCTGAAATTAATGAATATTCAAATGAATCAACAGCATCCTACCCAGAAACATTAACGCCAACTAGCACCATCGATTATTCTCTTTGGAAAGCGTGCAAGACTCTTAAAGTGACAGTGGGCACGAACAACAGAAGAAAAAGTAGAGTTATTTGCTTATCACTTAACAACAATATTCACCCCAATGATCCTGACCCACAAATGGACGAAAGTGATGTAAAAGATGTTCCCTCCAGCCAGAGCTTCAAGTAGATCTACCAATCAAACCTACATCACCAAAAGATAAGTCCTCAAATATATAAAAAATCTAGAAAACAACAAATCCCCTGGCTATGATTCAATTGACAAAAAGGTACTTAGTGAGCTTGAGACCAAGTAGTCCATACACAATCAACACAACAACAATAACACAATTTAAAAAAAATAGTAGAATGGTTAGTACTAAGGCGGATCAATAAGTCCGTGACTTTTTGAATTTCTAACCTCCTTACTGAAAAAGCAACACTACTCCTGTCAACAGGCATCTGTCAGTTGACTCCTATCAAAATTTGAACTTGCTGCGTCAGTTAGTTTGTGTTTTACAGCTATCTTTATCAGACTATCCAGTAACTTAAGGAAACAATGGAAAAAAGTGAATTTCGTGTGCTTATTAAGCATTATTTTTTGCGAAAAAAAACCATTACCGAGACCAAGGCTAAGCTTGATAAATACTATGGGGCTAGCTATACTAGCTATACTAGCTTGATAAATACTATAAAATACTAATCTGCACCATCGATTTCAATGGTAAAAAAGTGGTTTACTCAATTTCGTTGTGGCCGTACAAGCACTGAAGATGCCGAACGTCCTGGACGCCCAGTTGAGGTCTCTACACCCGAAACAATCGAAAAAATTCACGATATGGTGTTGGCCGACCGAAGATTGAAAGTGCAAGAGATTGTGGAAGCCATAGGCATCTCGCATGGCTCAGTGGTTTCAATTTTGAATGATCACTTGGGCATGAGAAAGCTTTCCGCAAGATGAGTGCCGCGTTTGCTCACAGTCGACCACAAACGCAATCGTGTAACAACTTCACAGGAAGGTTTGGCGTTGTTTAATCACAATATGGAGGAGTTTTTTAACCGTGGACGAAACATGGATCCATCACAACACACCAGAGACCAAACAACAGTCAAAACAGTGTGTTTCTAAGGGTGAATCGGCGCCAAAGAAGGCCAAGGTGGGTTTGTCAGCCAATAAAGTTATGGAGACTGTTTTTTGGGATGCACGTGGGATAATCCACATTGACTATCTTCAAAAGGGAAGAACAATTAATGGGGAATATTATGCCAACTTATTGGACCGCTTCAATGAGGATTTGAAAAAAAACCGACCTCATTTGGCCAAGAAAAAAGTTCTTTTTCACCAAGACAATGCAAGGGTGCACACATGTGCAGTTGCCATGGCAAAAATCCATGAATTGGGCTATGAATTGCTCCCACATCCACCCTATTCTCCAGATTTGGCTCCGAGTGACTACTTCTTGTACCCAAACCTGAAAAAATGGCTCGGTGGAAAAAGATTTGACTCCAATGATGAAGTCATCTCGCAAACAAAGGCCTATTTTGAGGACCTCGACAAATCATATTTTTTGGAAGGGATAAAAAAATTGGAGAAGCGTTGGACAAAGTGTATAGAGCTCAAGGGGGACTACGTTGAAAAATAAAATGATTTATTTATCAAAAAATCTGTGTTTTATTCCAAAAGTCACGGACTTATTGACCCGCCCTCGTATTAGACATTAAAAACTAATATAATCATATATTAGTTTTTAATGTCTAATACTACCAACTACAATACAGTAATGTTAAGGGTTAGTAATTTGTTAGTGAACTTATTCTATAACCTACTTCTTATTTCTATTAAGGTGTAGGTACACCTGTCCAGTATACTTGGAAGGGATTGTCAATCTTTCCAGCTAACGTTTTGAGGACACTGTTGGTACTATTACGAAGTATATCCATAGTAGATGCAGTTTTTTTACGAACTATGGCAAAGAAATCGTCGACTCCCTCCACTGCAAACATAGTGGATGCACTCCAGTACCTGGGTTTTCTCATAAGTGTCCTCAGCGTGTCATTGTACTGGATTCGAAGAGCATTGTAAGCCCTATGCGTGTAACTAATCCACACTTATAACTTATTACTGACACGTCTGTCATACCTGACCATCAATTTAGATTCAGACGAGAACATGCTACTATAGAGCAAATCCATTGAGTAATAAGAACATCCCTGGAAAAGAAAGAATTTTACTTGTGCACACGACTCTCCAAGTTCGAGAAGAAGATTGTACTTCAGCCTGCATGAGATACTTGCAGGAGTCCCTCAGGGCTCTGTCCTAGGGCCATACCTATACCTAATTAACGACGAACAAGTCATCCGACAGTCTGTCGGATGACTTGGAAAAACCATATAAAAACGAGATCTGTACTGGATGCTTGGAAGAAATAGCAGATTATTGCGGGATAATAAATTACTAATTTTCATAACCATCTTAAAACCTGTATGGATGTATGGAGTTTAATGGTGGGGATCATCTAGTGACTCAAGTATTAAAATTATACAAAGAGCTGAAGACTCAATATTAAAACAAATATCAAATGCGCCCCTGGTTCATTAAAAACGAAGAGGTCCATAACTACCTTAATATCAAAACAGTAAAGGAGGAAATTGCATCTGCCATTAAAAATTACAAAAACCACCTACTAAAACACCCCAACCACTGTACAGATTACTGTTCCTGTGTCGCCGCCGCCACGTAGTACGCCACGCCACAAAACGACGCCAAATATTAGACCTGGATCTGCCAATACAAAATAAGCGACCAGACTCCTTAAGAGTAGTCTCTACTGGTAAACTAACTCTACCTGACACAATACATCCAACAAACCTGCTCATATTTTGCGGACTGATATCAAGATTAAAAAGATATCAAAAGAAAAAAATCTACACTTATATTATGAAGAGGAAAGCTGTTGCATTAAATATTTTTATCTCGACAAAATGTATGCTTAATTTCTTCTACAAAGTACAAAGTCGCGATTAACATCTAATTGAAAATAAAAAATTTAACAATATTTTTAATATAATAAACAATAACATAATATTATATACATTTTTATGTACTTTTATTGCTGATATTTTTCTAGACAAAAGAACTTACATATCTTTCTTGGGACTCTGTTATTGCTAGGTCTGATTCATCTAGGTTATCTGAAATAAAACACTTAACAAAATAAGAAACATAAAGGTTACCAAAATCATCCATAATATACTCAGCTACCTAGTGACTTGTCTAGTCTACATGATCAACCCCTAATGCAAACAAAGGGATGTAATATAAGTTTTGATGTGAGCACACACAAACACACATACACATGTATCTGTAGCATTGTTGCTCCCAAACAGAATGAACCCATTTTGGTCTAGTTTTATTGCTAGAAATAATAATAATAATAATAATCTTTTATTGACATAATTGTTAATAATTACAAAATGTGACCTAATCAAGAGTTATTATATAACTGATCATCATCAGCTGGCTTTACCTGATTGACAATGTCGGTGACTACTTTTTCTTTAAATATGTACAGTAGAATGTCGATATCTGAACTATTGGGGGATATAGGTGTTCAGATAATGGATTTGTTCAGATAATCGAAGTACATGACTTTGACAGGTTTTATGTACAGGCTGATGAAAACTATACTTTTTTTATTTATTTCTTTAATGACAAAAGGAATGTTTAATTGAACAGAACTTATGTTAAATATTAAAATTTTAAGACAGTCTTGTAGTAAATTAAATTAAAAGGTTATTAACCCAAAAATTCCAGAAGAGAAAGTAAGCACGTACTAGTCAGGTCGCCTTGAGTTCGCATGAGCAATGTTTGGATAATCAACACTACTGCGTTTGAATGGTTAGACGTGAAAATGGAACATTTGTATAGGACAAACAAACCTTTACAGTTGACATGTGACAATACGTACATCTAGCATTCTGAAGTCCCTTCATTATCCTCTTGTCTAGCTCCAGCATAAACGGATGGTTTTTCACATTCAGTCTTTTGTTAGCCATCCCACTAAGATGATCTGCAAACCTCGCATCCAGCGACTCAATGTTGGAGGAATCTGTTTCATTCTGAAATATAATATAAATTTATCACAACTCTTTCATAAAATAGCTATAATATTTAAAAACAAATGAAAATAATTGTATTTCACAATAACATTTAAAGATATAATGGAAATTCATATCAAAATCACTACCACTGCTTCGCTGACCTCACCCAACAAGAAGAATCAGTGTCAGAAACTTGGGGTGTCAGGTCTTTTATAAAGATCTAAGGTCTAGACTGTGATTTTTTGGTGTTGAACTTTGGCGACAGTATATGTTTGGTTTTTAGCCCCAGTGATCATTCATATTAGCGTAAATCGCGGCAATACAAAACATTATAGAATATAACTCACTTTAGCTTTTTCTAAAGCATGAAATGCTACATCCTGTTGTGCCTCAAGCAAACAATATTCTTCGACGTAACCTTTTAATTTATTAAATTCAGTTTCTTTTTCAGCTTCCAAATATTTAGATACATTGTCTGTACACAAATATAAACTTGTAATACACTGCTTTCTTAACGTTGCAAGATCTAAGTCGGACATATTTTTACTACTTAATTGATGTAGTACACATATAATTATCATTTAAAATTAAAAGGTTGAAGGTACAAATTACAAAAAGCAAAACTACTCGACTACTGTGTTTGATTTTCAAGTTTCAACCATAGATTCTAAGTACTACTACCTACTGAAACTTGAAAATTTCAACAGTATTACATAGATGATAAGAATTACTACTGAGATAGATAATTCACTTCACCCTGTTTGACGGTTAAAAATTAAGGTTTGGTGTAGCTCCTAGCGCCATCGTTAAGGTGCAGTTGCACTACATAGCTGTATACATAAGGGTATAGATTTCAACATAATGCTAAATCTACGCGATTTGTATGTCAGATTTTTATGTTTCTAAGACCTTGATTTTCATAAGAAGGTGTTTATTTGTTAAGTTTTCTTAGTAAATACACAATTGTGAGAATTAATAATAAACCTTTAAAACATAAAATCCGACACAATAAAACGAAACAAAACTTAACCAAAAAGGTAAAATATTTTATTTTCCCATATGAAAATTATAACTTAAACACATTATACTACCGTTACTCTGTTTAGATCCAATTTAATTTAAACGTAAGCTATTTATTCAAATGTCACATATTTTCCGTGCAATAAAGAAATGCACACAATGATTTGTTGAAATTTAAACATATTACTTACGTTTAGAGGTCTGATCTGATGATGTCTGATCCATACTAATTAGGGATTCAAAACCAGTTTTACCCAAAACCGAATAATCCGGTTTTGGACCTATATCAATAACCGGTTCTAAGAATTAAGAACCAGTTTTTAGGTTTTTCTCAAGGTTTTTTTATTTTACGGTTAAATTAAGAAAACCTACCTAACTGGACTGTAACTTTGAGCGTAGAAGTAGCAAAACCCTTCAATGTGAAATGAATTTTAAAAAAATAAACATGGGTCTTCCAGAGTTTGTCTCATCTCACGATGTCATCGGCAAATTGAAGGTGAGTCGCAATTTATATTGATGCCTGTCTTCGCCAGTTCAGGAGTTTGAAGGCATCCTTCAACGCAGCAGAAAACAGTTTCGGAGTGATGACGTCTCCTTATATCACACCACCGCTCGGTGCAATGGAATCACCTTACCTACTGGTACTGGCACGGTGCAGCGCCCGGAACGGCGTGTCAGCTATGCCCAGCTGACGACATGCCGGGCCGGGTCCGGTTGGCCCGCGTGCATAATGAAGTAAATTTCATTGCGTAATGAAGTAAAAATAATAACATTTTAGATTTTAATAGAAAATCTACTTCTAAACAGCTTGTTCTTATGATTAAAAGGTATAAAATGTAAAAAAAAATAATTTAAAAAAATGAAATTTTGAAAAAATAATAAAAAATATATACATTTTTGTAATGAGAAAAAGTAGTATAATCAAATTCCAAAGTTAATGGAAGTGGTCTTCTGCCACGCTGTAGAACTAAACTGACTTGCGTACTGTTTCCGAGAGAATTCGACCGATTGATGAATAACGTGCAGTTACTTTTCACTTGTTTCTGATTTGCAAAAACAGCGCGTCTTCCGATCCCTTAGCGAATAGCATCAAAATTCTATTCACCAAAAAAATTACTTACGTGTTTACACCAGGGGTATGACACTTCGTGTAAACGTAGGTTCCACACTCACACATATGCATTGGGGAATTACCGCTCTATCAATCCTTCTTTTTATTGAATTTTACCTCCTAAACAATGCTGGAAAGTTTTAGTTGGGTACGTAAAAAAAAAGAAATAAAGCTCCGTCCCTGCAGACTGAATTTGATATCCTTAAACTAAGATTGCAGCAAAGAAGTTGCCATGTTTCTATACAAAATGCAGTCTACACATACATGCTGGAATATAGAAACAAAAATAGTGTGAATTTATAATATATTTTGGATATTTTATGGCAATGCACAGTGGTCGATTTGACCGACATCGTCGCAGTTCTAATACCACGTAAGTATTTTTTTTGGCGGTTTTGACTTTTTGATGCCACTCACTAGGAGATCGGAAGACGCGCTGTTTCAGCCAATCAGAAACAAGTGAAAAGTAACTTCATATTAATCACCAATCGGTCGAAATCTCTCGGAAACAGTACGTAAATCAACGGGGCTATTACCTAACTTCGTTGGAATTCATGTAAATGCTTGTATAAATTCTCCCACCCAATTGATGTCGGGGTATTACGCAACTATGTACTTACCTATGAAACTATGTTGTTCATGAAGAGTGAACTATTGTTGTATTGAAATTTGCGTTTTGTTGTGTGTATTAGCACCATGTAATCTTTTTAAAATTTATGCTATTAATTAATTATAAAAACTAATAAGGACTTTAAAAAAGAGCATTTCAAATAAATTGTGTACTTTAAAACACCGCCGATGTTTTAATTTCATATTTAAAACAATTTAAATAATTTTCGAAAAAGGCCATCATGTGTAATATCTGTCAGTTTCATATATTGGAAAATGAAGTACATGCTCAGTACGTAAAGATGTCGCTACGAGTAAGCATTGTGAACCATGGAAAAGTAAATTATATTAAAAGCACAATTAAACCGCGTTAAAATGTAACTTGTTTTGTTTTACGTCAGTGATTTATTTAGTTTTATTCTTCAAAATTTTCAATGATTACTGAATAAAATATGAATTTATAACAATATTTAATTCATACAACGCCCTCTTTTTTTAAAATTTAATTGATAAAGTACATCGGCACTACGGGAGGTTACTCTTCAAATTAAATATCGTCAATTCACGATAGATGGCCTATTTAAAACGACGACACAACGCGCAGGCGGCGCTATGGGCGCTAATTTAACAATTTATCTTTAAATCACAGAGATATACTTTGTACAAATAATATAATAGTATCGTAGTATATGTTATCGTGACTTATAAAAAACTTTTTGCCCTTCAGCGGGATTCAAACCCGCGACCTCTGGCTTAAGCGTTGACGCTATAACCACTGAGCCACGGAGGTCATCAACTTACTGAATGTACTCTGTTTATCGCAGAAGAGATGTATTATAGTGAATATTATAATATTGCTGATAAAAATATGTAGAAATATAAATTTATATTATGTAATATATAAATAATATTATAAATAAAGAAAAAATATATAAATAATTTAATATACACAAGATATTTATCAAAGTTATTGTATGTGACATATTAGTATAATTGAGTGGATAATACTAAGATTATATATTTTAAAACCAAATATTTTTCTATCAGCTACTTGGGGTAGGCTTGTACATGATGTATCTATACATTACAGCGGAGATGTTTATTGTTAATATGCTTTTGGTAAGTATCTTTACTACTACGAACCGTTATAATTTTACTCTGTTGATAAAACTATACATTGTGTATGTATTCAATTGAATTTTTGTAAACATAACATAATAATTTTATTTTAGTGGTGGCTTGTAAAGTAGGGATGTTTTGTCATTCTACCCCATTATGTGGGATATTGTGAAATAGGCTTAGATATAAATTAAAGGCGAGGTTTATTAGATGTGGAGATTTTTATTAAAGATTCATTTTTTTATCCCACTAGCATAAGAGGTACTAGTTTGTAACTTTCATGCTTATACTATATCATGCTTAAAACTCTTGAGGAGGAGGCTAAAATAGGCCATAACATTGAAGAATTTTAAAAACATATTCTATGTTCACAGTTATGAAATAATATTTATGAGAGTCCATAAGTGCTTTAAATCTTTCGATGGGACTGAGGAATTGCTTCAATATGTATTAATGCCCTTATGCTAGGGCTATATATCCGGAATATGGAAGACCAGTACAATTTAGGATTTTGGAAACAGAACTCTGGACCAATACAACAAGAGTTAAAAGGTAGTCCAATTGTAATTTCCATACAATGTACCTCCGTATCTACTAAATTTTTTGATTACTGAGACACCGCAATACATACTTATATATAGGTGGTGCGTTTGAGATTATATTTTGTTCCAGGTATTCATATTTTTCATATCAATCCTTGTGACGTTACAACAAGCGTTGAGCTCGGGATACATCAACTCGATAATCACGACCATCAGGAAGCGTTTTGAGATTCCCTCCAGCCTGTCGATCTCATAGCCAGCAGCTACGAGTTAGGCAACATCATCTACGTCTTCACCTCGGCAGTAGGAGGCATATTTCCGTATGGATCGAAGTCGGTAAGAAAAAAATAATGATTTTAAAACAAACATTCCTTTTATTGAGTTTTACAATAATTTTATGGTTCCGTACCCAAATGTTAAAAACAGGACCCTATTACTGCGACTTTGCTATCTGTTCGTCTGTCACCAGGCTGTATCTCCTTAACTGCGATAGCTAGACAGATGTATTTCTGTTGCCGGTATAGCAACAAATCTATACATATAATAAAATCGTTACTGGTCGCTGTCTGTACATGAAAGATATTATATAAGAAAAGCCATTACAGGGCGGGGCTTTATGAACGACATAGAACCCAAAACAATGATGCGCTAATCTCAGAATCTACTGAACGGATTTTGATGAAATTTGGTATGATTGTGGTTTAGACTCTGCATTAACACATAGGCTACTTTTATTGCGGAAAAATGTACGGTATTCGCGATGTTTGTTTTTGTGCGTACGATGTCAACGGCTTAACCGATTTGAATGCGGAATATATATATAGATCAGATCACCACCAAAGTGGTGATCTGATGATGGGATCCATGAGAAATCGTGGGAACTCCTCGAAATTTATATGGACACTTTTGTGATTTTGACTTAAAAAAGTAGTCCAGGTATATACCACGGAAAAGTAACATTTTCTTCCAAGGTATACCCTGGATCCAAAAGCACTGAACAGAACTCCTCAGTCTTTAAATATACGCGTTTGGAAATTTCGGAATTGTTTAAAGAACTGCAAGCATGTAACTTATAGTAATCATCATCATCGTCTTATTTACAATACCTAATGATTGCTTGGCGCGTATTCAGTTATACATTCGATCGTTCTTAAACTAGTGATCGACGGGCGAGTAAGACCGTGGTTTTAAATACCGACGAACCTGGCTCGCGGCTCGTTGGTGCTGATCGATTAGCAAGCAAAACAGTCGCAAACATGTCTTGTTCCGAGTCTGAAGTCTTGTGTTATCTCGCCATAGTATATTACGCAGTTATGAAAAAAAAAAAGAAAACGCCCTAAAGTTTGGGTTAAAAGTTGGATTGAAAAAAGGCAAGCTTTGTCACATACCCATTTAATTCAAGAATTGGCAGCAGAGCCACTTGATTACCAAAATTATCTGAGAATGTCTGAGGAATCGTACAACGAGTTGTTATCTTTAGTGACACCTTTAATACAAAAACAAGACACTGTAATGCGAGAAGCTATTTCTCCACATGAACGTCTGACTGCTACAATCAGATACCTGGCAGAAGGGAAAAATCAAACCAGTTTGCAGTATCCTAATTTAATATCTAGGCAAACTTTGGGAAGAATTATTCCAGAGACATGCAGAGCTATTTACGGTGCATTGAAAAACGAATACATGAAGGTAAGTAAAATATTTATTTGAACTTAAAATTTTTCACAGTAGCTACTTCAGAACAATACAACAATATTTGAAAATAAAAATAAAACTTATGGTAAATAATTTGAAACAAAATATGACAGCGCGTTTGAGTTTCCTGAGTCAACTTGTTGATTATCTGTACCTGTCTGAACTTGAAACTGTGGTAGAGTTGAGATTGTGGACGTAAAATTAGATGATGAGGTATTTACTGAAGCTGGAGCACTTAATAGTAGTTGATCATCTGTGGGTGTCAGAACTTGATATTGTGGTAGAGTTGTCGCACTGGACGTACAGATGGAAGACCTAGTATTTACTGGAGCAGTTGCAGTAAAATAATTTACATTTCCATGTCCCACGTTAACTTCTGAATTTACAGAGAGCCGTTGCAATTGCCCATAAAAAATTACATCGTTGATTAGTTTCTCTGATAACATTTTCTGTTCTTTCGTCATTGTCCTTAATTTTATAGCAACGTTTTTCCCAAAAATATCAAACTCATCATCTTTCTGACTGAGCCGTTGACTAATCAAACTAAACATATGATTTACATTGTCGTCTTTTCGTTTCCTTGTAAATGATGGAGGTTCAGGCGTTGTAGCTGGAGATGGAGTTTGAGATGACTGTCCAGGCAATGAATTAAGCGATGGCGGTGGACTGATTATCTGCAATAAAACAAATATTAAAGTACCTCTTGTCTTGTTTCAGTTTCCTGGTAATATAGAAGAAATGAAAATGATAGCTAAACAATTTCAAAACAAGTGGCAGTTCCCCAATTGCCTTGGATCAGTAGATGGTAAACACGTCAAAATAGTTCCACCTCCTGGCGCTGGATCCCATTTCTTTAATTATAAAGGGTTTCATAGTATTGTTCTCATGGCAATTGTCGACGCAGATTACCAATTTATATATGTTGATGTCGCCATTAACGGCCGCGTTTCTGATGGAGGAGTTTTAAAAAAGACAGAATTTTATAAGCGTTTGAATGAAGGTGCTTTAAATATACCGCCACCGGAAAAACCAACACAGGACTCAGATCCTTTACCATTTGTGTACATTGGTGATGAAGCTTTCGCCTTAAGACCAGATTTCTTGAAGCCATATCCACAACGAGAATTGAGTGATCATGACAAGAGAATCTATAACTATCGAGTGTGCAGAGCTCGGAGGATAGTAGAAAATGCGTTCGGTATTTTAGCCGCAAGATTTCAAATATTTCACAGTGCTATCAACTTCCAATCAGTCGAAGATATTAGTTTTGTGGTATTGGCTTGTTGCACTCTGCATAATTATTTATGCAAATCCAGAAGGGATTATATCACTCCAGGTGACAGTGACACAGAAAATCATATTACTGGTACAATTCAAGAAGGTCTAAGGCCGGGTGGTATTTTAGAGCCCATACAGGTAACCCGTACTGGAAATTCAAGCAATAATGCAAAAAAAGTTAGAGAAGATTTTGTGAAATACTTCAATACTTCTGGGTTTGTACCATGGAAAGAAAGAATGATAAATTCGTAATTATAATAGGTACATCGTTCAGAGAATCTTGAGTTGATACTTGACTACGAGTCTCGTCGTCGTCACTTCGAAGAGTTGACATTGATGCTGTAGCTGTAAAATAATTGTCTGTATTACATATTTGTTTCATTAGTTGATGTTGTTTGTTTATATATACAGGATGTAACGGTTAGATGTAGTCATATTTTAAGGGCTTGTTCTACCCATCAATACGAACAACTTTTACTATGGGGGCAACTTCGAAATCGCGAAAAAAAAATGAGCTGTTCCATAGAAAAGTTCAATAACGTGCAATGTATGAAACAGCTGATTTTTTTTTGCGATTTCGAAGTTGTTCCCAGAGTAAAAGTTGTTCGTATTTATGAGTAGAACAAGCCCTTAAAATATGACTACACTTAACCGTTACACCATGTATATTCATAAAATAAATAAAATTAAAAAATAAAAATAAATTTATGTGTTAATAAAGAACTACATACTTACATACCACAATTGTTACCTACTTGTCAATAACCAATTTTTTTATTTATTTATAGTAAAATTGGTAGGTACGTACCTATATTACCTATATACTTACTTTCGATCGGATCGTTGAGAAATTCTAGCTCCTTATAATACCACAACTTTGGCTGATACAAATCTTCAACTCCGGAGCCGGTTCTCATGCTTGCTTTAACCTTGTTTCGTTCTTTCCTGTGGAAAGCTCGTAGTGACTGAATTTTTTTCTTAATATCGGTTATATCCGAGTTTGGTTCATATTTTTTTGCAATCTCCACAAGTTTATTATACGCTGAAAGCCTATTTGCTTTGTTTTTATACTCGCTTGATTTAGTTTGCCATAAACAGGGACAGTCTCGAAAGGCATTTATAAATTCTATTATAAAATCGTGGCTGCAAGTACGTAGATCCATTATTGTGACACGGACTGAGCACGCACGTTACGAAGTTTGTAGTAGGTAGGTACACAGCTCTTCTGGCGCACATCCGTCCTCTAGCGCTGTCGCCGAAAAGTGACGGCTCGGCTCGCCGGCCGTGATCGACACGCGGTTTTGCATGGCGGGCCGAGTAAAAAATATAGCACGACGACGAGCCGCGAGCCAGGCTCGGCGGTATTTAAAACCGTGGTTTTGCAATGATACACAGGCGAGCTTTACCGACGAGCCATAAAACCGCGGTCTTACTCGTCCGTCGATCAGGGGCTTTAAAATGTATTAATATTAATTTAACAAATATCACTAAAAAGTGAAGAATTATTATTTTTGAACAAAAAATTAAACTGACTTCCAAAGTAAAAATGCACAAAAAAGTATGAAATAAAACTTATTTTCTAAATGATTCTTCTTTTAAATTTGGCTAAAATTTTAACTATTTCTCTACTCAATATTCATAATTTTGAGGTTGGTACCAGCCAACTTGAACATGAGTTCAATATTAAATATTGTTTCGCTGATACCGACTTCAAAATAATTAAGATTGAGTAGAGAAATAGTTAAAATTTCAGATAAACTTAAAAGGGGAATTAGAAAATAAGTTTTATTTCATACTTTTTTATTGGCTTTTCAAAAAGTACATTTTAAGCTTGATTAATGATTGAACGATTGATCATTTCAAGGAAATATTGTCCTTGCAATGATCAATCGTTTACGAAATACAGTCATAAAAGTGAGATTGCTGGTGCTGGTGAACATTAAAAACGGTCTATATTTTATAAAAATATACTAACATAACTACGGGTTTATGTATATTATGATTGTTATAAGAATAAATATAAATGGATAAAATTTTGTATAGTCATAAAAATGTGATGCCTAAATTGGCTATGGCCACTACCTTTAAAATGTATAAACATAATTCCGCGCTATATATGAAGATGAACAGCTATATATTCATAATATAGTCAAGTCAATAAGTTTCAGGAACTGTTCATTTCGTCACAATCCTAAAAATAAAATCGTATTAACCTCTTACGCCATAACACATTTCTAGATTTTACTATAAACTTTTGTTCAGGCGTGTACGAACAAATATCATTGAGCCACTTCCTTTTGCTTTTTATTGTTTAATAACTTAACCTTTTTAACACTAGATAATAAATACCTACCGATATTTTTATTGACACTTCTTTAAATTTATTTATTCACACTTGGTACAGAAAAGTAAATCGAATTCTTCAAATTCAAAAGCTGTTTCGTCAATACTATAGTCAAAAGGAAAAATTTACAGAATAATTGTAAAGTATTATTTTTCATTATTGTGCTATTTTGTGTTGTTGTGTTTAACATACAAAAATGTTTTATGACATTTTAATGCATTTATTACTTTTTAACATATAAATGTTCTACTGCAAAAATTCTGTCAAAATTAAGTTTTTAAAATTATAAAATTTACACTCTTTCTAACATATTGTGCTAACAAAATTTGTGCAGTTAGATTTATCTGACTGTCTTGACTGACTGTAATTTAACTCTCTGATTATAATCAGAGAATAATAAATAAATAATAATTAATAATTATTATTTTCAGCATCAAGATTCATCGTGGTGCAACCTTTCTTTGTGGAATCGAAAGTCTACACCTGCTGGGTTAATCCTAACGGTGTTATTTAATTATTTATTATTGCAATTTATATTAGTGCAATTTAATATTAGTACTTAATAGTTGTAATTTATTCTAAAACCTATTAAAGTTACCTAGTAAAGATTAGCTGTTGCCTGCAATTCGTTTGGGTAAAACAAACGGAGCCCTAATTTTTGAAATTATTATCAAAATAAATAATAATCTTTTAAATACATAATCTTTTATAACATTTAACTTTTAATTTTTCAGTGTCAAAGAAGAAATATCCCTTATTACTTTTGAGTTGTGACTGAACAGTCATCATAATATTGAAAATAGAATAAAAAGGTAAGCACAATATTTAATTTTTATCAAGTGCAGTAACTATCATCTAGGACGGGGCTTCCCAAACTGTGCTTCGCGACGCCCTGGGATGTAGCAGGCTAATCCAGGGACGTCGTGAGGTGATTTAGAAATAAGGATCACAGTAGCATTTCTAATCTAAAACCTTGACTTAGAAGCTATGCTCGGATAATACTACCTTTTCTCATTACAGACATATAAAAAAATATTTTTTTGCTTCAAAATTCTAAAAAAATGAATTTTAAAAAAACAATCGACTAAAATCAAATGACCACTAACTTGTACCAATGGATATATCTCCTGACCTATTATAAGCCCACGAAGTTGTCGGGACTGCTCTGCATCACCTGTATAAGGCTACTAAAACAACTACTTAATAGGTAATACCTATATTAGTTTAGGCTGGGTTTAAACAGTTAAAATAAGTTTGAGAAGCCCTGAACAAGGGTCAAGATTTAGGTATCATTTTTCTTTTTAGCACCATGCAATTTTGTAAATCATATCATAAAACCATAAAGTTACTTAATAGTTCGTACACTAATCCACTGCTTTTTATTTTTCAGTATTATGAATTCAACATGTCAATCAATCTATGAAATTCTGGATACTAAAACAAGCATCAACAAAACCAAAGTAAGAATTGAATCCCGAATATGGGACAAAAATAAGCATTGCTTGGGAGAATGGACGAAGACGCCGTGTCCGCCCCTAGAAAGAGATATCGCGTTGTGCGAGATGCACTGCAATCAGGCTGGAGATGGCGCGAGAACGAGGTCATTGGAGGAGGCCTTGGTCCAATAATAGAAAGCATTAATATACAGAGTTACAAGTTAACTCGATGTTGATCCTTTAAAAGGCTAGATTTCCCATCATTTCCAATATTGTCTACAATGAAACCTATATTCAAAAATTAATAGTTTTCGAGACATTTTACTTTTAAACTTTTCATAAAAACTTAACTTTTTCTCTCTTCCCTATTTTTTAAATAGTTTTTATCGAGCTAATGAGCTTTATTGTTAAGGACAGCGGCCTCGTAATGTAAAACTTGAGTGAATTTAAATCTGAACAATAAACGAGTGGTTTAAAAACAGAACTTACATAAACTATAACAGTGAATACTCAGTGACTATATGTATAGATTTATATGGCATCTAATTTTAACGTAGCTTCTCTTCATTTACATAAATAAACATAGTACATAACGTGTAGTGTAAAGCTTAACTTTATATAATAAAGGGTAAATAAATTATTACGAAAATAGTGGTAAAAAATGTACAACATTTTATATAAGTTGAAACCTTGCTCGTATCTTCGAGTCTAATCTGAGCCGGCGGTTGAATCCCTGTTGAATAATACAGTCCCCTACAGTAGTGCGTGGTCCTTTGGCGAGCCGAATATCAAGATCGAAGAAATATTCGAAGTCCATATCAAGTTGAAAATAACGAAGACGGCACTTAGAAAAAATTGGAACAGCTGTTTTGGACATAGAAAAACTTCCGAAGACTCAAGATATAAATTTTTACTGAAGACCGGACTTGAAAATTTTCGTCAGCTGTTCTTAACATAGAAAAATTTCCGAAGATTCAAGATAGAAATTTTTACTGAAGACCGGACTTAGAAAATTTTCGTCAGCTGTTCTAAACATAGAAAAATTTCTGAAGATTCAAGATAGAAATTTTTACTGAACATTGGACATAGAAGAATTTATCAAGCTAGAACATTGGAAATTTTATCAAGATTTATCAACGGGAATCAACGCCAGGGATTAGATTGGACTCAGAAGATCGGACTCGGGGATACAAGGATACACCGCTGCGAACGGAAGCAAGGATTCGCAGATTTTTACCGAAAAACCTCCCGAAGATTCTTGAAATTTGAAGATTTAGCATTGAAGACTAACATTTGAAGATTAACATTTGAAGATTAACATTTGAAGATTAAAATTTGAAGATTAACTTAACATTTGAAGATGATTATGACCAGAAGTCAGAGTGGGGTCGAGGAGAACCAGCAACCACGTAGATTTCCGGATCCGCCACGATCGCCGTCCGCTGCCGCTACGAGCCAGCCGCCGCCGACCGAGGGAAGAGCGGATCTGCTTCAAACTATTTTGAAACCGAGACCTGGTACCAGCAAGGCGCCTGCACCCTCGGAAGTACAAACCCTAGCCAGAAAGAAGGCTATTTCAATTAGATCGCGTCGATCGACAGCAAGTGTCGTTGCGCGTATGCATTACGAGGCGGAGGAGAAACTCGCCGCTCTTCGTAAAAAGGAACTGCAGATCGAAGCAGAACTTATAAAGAAGAAGCTCGCCGCTGACGTCGCCGCTGCAGAAGATGGTAGCAGCCCCGACGACGACGAGCCATCAGAACAGGTGGAGCAACGTGTCCAAGCCTGGCTAAGCGAACAGGGTCCCAAACCCGAAGAGGTTAGACAAGAGCCGACATCTATGGAAGAAAGAGAGACGCCGAAGCCAGAAGACATGCCACCGAAGGGAGCCCAGAAGACGAGGTTCGAGTGGCCGCAGCAACGCCGCCCACGCTCACCCACACCGCCCACGTCTAGGGCTAATGGGGTGGAACATTTTGCCGAAACATTGGACAAACTGCTGAACCAACGCCAGTCGCGCCACACTACGGAGTTGCCCATATTCTCGGGCGCTCCCACCGAATGGTTGTCATTCAAAGCAGCCATGGAAGACACCACTGCGTTCTACAAGCTCAAGCCGACCGAGAACTTAGCTCATCTGAGAAGCTGCCTACGGGGAGAAGCGAGAGAAGCCGTGGCACCACTGCTGAGCGTCGCGACGCCGCCCGAACAAATTATGAAGACCTTGGAACAATGCTTCGGTCGACCCGAGGTTATGGTCGATCACATGATGGAAGACCTGAAGAAGATACCGAGGCTCGGAGGTTCGGCGGCAGAACTCAACCAATTTGCAGTGAAGATTCAGAACATGGTAGCCATCCTGAGGAAGCTGAGGCACGGGTACCTCTTTAACCCGTTGCTCACGAGAGACATCCTGGAGAAGCTCAGCCCATACGAGAAGAGCAAGTGGTACGACTACGCAGAAGAGACGTCGCGCTTCAGGAACGAGCCCGATGTCGTCCTTCTCTCTGAATTCTTAATGAGAGAAGCGGACAGGGCGCTGCGCTACGGGTTCAGCACGGCACCGAAGAAGGAAACACTGCGTCCACCCCCTAACAAGAACGAAGCCCGAACAAGAAGGCAAGTCTTCGCGATAGCAGACGAGGGCAGGGATTCGCCGAGTCGCAGCCAGCCAAACAGAACACGTGAAGAGTCAACGAAGTGCCCGTTATGTGCCGAAGATCACGCTCTGTTCCACTGTGCTGCTTTCAAGAAACTGAACATGCAGAAGAGATGGGACATTGTCAAAAAGGAAGGGCTGTGTTTTCGGTGCATACGGAGCAGGCACAGAAGATACAGCTGCAGAGCGAGGCCGTGCGGCATGAAGGGCTGCAACTTGCCTCATAACGCGCTGCTGCACGAAGACAGGTCCGGCGGCGCCCCACAGACAGAGGACGCCGTGATTACCGCATCGGTCACCTCCGACCGCGCGGTGAAACTTAAGATGAGAAGAATTCAAGTTATTGGTCCACGCGGCGAAGCGGATATCTTCGCGCTGTTCGACGAGGGCTCGAAAGTGACACTACTAGATGAAGACGTCGCGAAGGCTATCGGCGCGGACGGCCCACCGAAGGTGCTGAGGATGCATGGGATCAATGCCGAAAGAAGGGAAGAAAAAAGCCGACTCGTACAACTTGGCGTACGGGGTCACGACGGTACCAGATATGACGTCACTGCGAGAACCGTGGACGGATTGAACCTACTCACTCAGTCCGTCCCGGAATCACTGTTCCGACTTGCCCACCTGCGTGATCTCAAGAACGCAGAGATATGCTATGAAGACAAGAAACCCCAACTTCTCATCGGCACGGACAACTGGCAGCTCGTAGTATCCAGGGAGCTGAGGATCGGCAGGAGAAACCAGCCTGCAGCCTCGAAGACGAAGCTCGGCTGGGTAATCCATGGAAGCATCCCCAGACGCCTCATAAAGCAGGAAGAACACGAGAACATCCTGCACGTGTCTACGATCGAGACCCGAGGCGAACGACTGGAGGAAATGGTGAAGAAACACTTCGAAATAGACGCACTGGGAATAGCGTCCAAGGCTAAGCTGAGCAACGAGGAGCAGCGTGCCATCGACCTCTTTGGCAGAACGGCTAAATGAACGGAAGACGGTCGATTCGAAGTAGGACTTCTGTGGCACACGAACGGCGTCAAGCTACCTCTTAGCTACAACAATGCGCTAAAGAGGCTCAAGAACTTAGAACACAAGCTCAAGAAGAACCCCCTGGACGAGGCGCAGTATCATGGGCAGATGAAGAACCTCATAAGCAAGGGATATGCGGAAAAATGCGACGGGACAGAGACCGGAAGTGACATCACATGGTACCTGCCGCACTTCCCGGTTAAAAACCCAAATAAGCCGGGCAAGTTGCGACTGATTTTCGACGCAGCAGCGAAGACAAACGGCGTGAGCCTCAACGATCACTTGTTAGAAGGGCCGGACCTTCTGACCTCACTGCCGAGGATACTGTTCCGGTTCAGAGAGGAAGCCGTCGCTGTGAAGGCCAATATAGAGGAGATGTTTCTTCGCGTCAAGGTCAGAAAAGAAGACCAACCGGCCCAGCTGTTCCTGTGGAGAGAAGACGAGGGCGAGCCGCCGTCCGCATACAAGATGGTAGTAATGATCTTCGGAGCATCGTGTTCACCGTTCCTGGCACACTCAGCCCAGAATCCCGAAGCCCATCGCGCTATCACCCAAGCCTATTACATGGATGACTACGTAGACAGCTATCAAGACCACCAGAAGGCCATGCAGATCGTGGAAGAAGTGGACCAAATACATAGGAAAGGTGGCTTCCACTTAAGAGGCTGGACGAGCAACGACCGGAGGGTGCTAGAGGGACTGCCTGAAGACCGCCTGGCCGAGAACACTACGCAGCGTGTCACCAAAGACGAGCAGAAGACCCTGGGCATGCTGTGGGATTTCCGAGGCGACAAACTAAAATTTAACACGTCGCTATCCAGAGTCCACGAGTAGGTTCGCGAGCTACAGCGTGCACCAACGAAGAGAGAGGCCCTCAGCACGGAGATAAGCATCTACGACTCGCTGGGACTGCTGAGCTGCTACACGATCACCGCCAAAGTCATCCTACAAGGCTTGTGGCGTCAGAAGCTGGACTGGGACGAGTCGCTGCCCGCTGAGTCAGCCCAAGACTTCGCCCGTTGGCTGACCGACATGGAGTACATCAGTCAGCTCGAGCTACTCCGGAGTTACAACGGGGGGAGCCCGACGAGAAGCCGGCAGCTGCACGTATTCTGCGACGCGAGTAAGGACGCATACGCCGCAGCCGTCTATTGGAGGTTGGAACCAGAAAATGGGGAAGTACGTGACGTGTTGGCCGCCGCCAAGGCTAAGGTGGCGCCGCTGAAAGTACAAACAATACCAAGGATGGAGCTACAGGCTGACCTTATCGGGGCGAGGCTGGGAAACGCCGCCGCCGAATACGTCGCCTTCCACACCACGGAGGCGAGCGAGCTGAGCTGTCTACCAGATGTGACGCGCTTCTCGAACTACGAGCGCCTCATAAGATGTACGGCGATGGTCTTGCTGTTCGTCGAGAAGTGCCGAGATCGTCGGACCCACCTCGACGTACGACACCTGGAGAGGGCCGAGAGGTTGTGGTATCAAAAATCACAACGAGACAGCTTCGCACAAGAGATCGAGAAGATGGCAAGTGGCAAGACGGTGCCTAGATGGAGCTCCTTGTACCGGCTCAACCCAGTGTACAAGGACGGGCTGCTCGTACTAGATGGAAGGATCTAAGAAGCTCAGGTGCCGGCCGAAATGAAAAACCCTATCATCCTGGATGGAAGACATCACTTCACAAGGTTACTGGTGGCAAGGGAGCACGCCAGAGCGGGACACGGTAGCCGCGAGAGAGTCGTGAACGACCTCAGGCAGAAGTTCTGGATATTGAAGCTGCGGCCGACGGTGCGTACTATCATGAACAGATGTGCGTTCTGTCAGTTGCGACGGGCACACCCGAGGACCCCGCCAACTGGAGACCTGCCAGCCGAGCGCCTGGGGGCGTTCCAGAGACCATTTTCGTACTGTGGTCTCGACTGTTTCGTCCCGATGACGGTCACCATCGGCCGACGTCACGAGAAGAGGTGGGGAGCTCTCTTCACATGTCTGATGACGCGGGCGGTCCACCTGGAGCTGGTGGCTTCGCTGTCGACGGACTCTGCACTGATGGTAATGAGAAGAATGGCTGCGCGGCGAGGATGGCCGTCAGTCATGTACAGCGACAATGGGACTGATTTCAGAGGCGCGGACGTCGAGCTGCGGCAGACGTACGCCGAGTGGGCACCGGCTATGGCCCAGCTGGGCCTCACTCATCGTGGAAGTTTACACCGCCCGGGGCGCCGAGTCAAGGAGGTGTCTGGGAAAGGATGGTGAGGTCGGTGAAAACCGCCCTGTTAGCCACGCTGAACGAGAAGTCGCCCAAGGAAGAGGTACTCCAGACACTGATGGCCGAGGCGGAGTACTCGGTGAACGCTCGACCGCTCGTTCACGTGTCGGTGGACCCCAACGATCCCGAGGCGATTACACCGAATCATTTCCTCTTCGGGTCGTCCACCGGGCTGCCGTACGTCGGACCGTGTGTGCCGGCGGACAGAAAATCATGGAAAGTCGCGCAAGCCCTTGCCGACGAGTTCTGGAGGCGCTGGGTGAAGGAGTACCTTTCCACGCTCACACCACGCTACGGGGCCCCGCTGAGCAACCGAGCCCTTGTACCGGGGGACCTAGTCGTCGTGGTCGACCCGACGCTGCCGCGTAATACGTGGCCGCGCGGGGTCGTGCACCGAGTCTACCCCGGCCCGGACGGACAAGTGCGCTGTAAGG
Source organism: Phengaris arion (assembly GCA_963565745.1). Lineage (NCBI taxonomy): Eukaryota > Metazoa > Arthropoda > Insecta > Lepidoptera > Lycaenidae > Phengaris > Phengaris arion. The sequence goes on along the minus strand of OY751439.1, from coordinate 648,658 downwards.
TCGTGCGCACGCGCAGTGGCGTGTTCCGGAGGCCGACATCGAAGCTGGCGTTGCTGGAGGAGGCGCCGCAGTCGCAGTCGCGACCGCTGGCGGAGCAGACGGAGCCGGGAGCGGAGCAGACGACGTCGGGGACGGCGCCGGGCGCGGAACGAGTGTCGGAGCAGCCTACAGCGAGCACGGACAGCTCGCAGTCACCGGAGCAGTCCACGGAGGGACCGGCGAGCCCGCAGTCACCTGAGGAGGCTGCGTAGATCCTGGCTACTGCACCGGGGGGAGGATGTTAAGGACTGCGGCCTCGTAATGTAAAACTTGAGTGAATTTAAATCTGAACAATAAACGAGTGGTTTAAAAACAGTACATAAAACTATAACAGTGAATACTCAGTGACTATATGTATAGATTTATATGGCATCAGTGTGTAAAATCGCGTAAAAATGGTGTTTTATCGAGTGCGGGTTATTTTGCTCATATATTTTTAACGAAAGCTAATTTCAACGTAGCTTCTCTTCATTTACATAACTACAGCTCCTGTGTGAAAGATCTCGGATTACACATCGACTGTACTCTCAATTGGCAAACACAGACAGCTACCGTATGTCAAAGAGTTACCGGCACGTTGCGTTCCCTTTATCGACATAAAAACTTTTTACCGACACATATCAAAACCTTGTCGGTACAGTCTCTCATATTACCTATCATTGATTATGGTGATGTGTACTATTTTGACCTCAATGCAGACAAGCTCGACAAATATGACCGACTACTTAATAATTACTGTATTAGATTTATTTACAATCTCCGGAAATACGACCACGTATCCTCCTTTCGCTGCAAGTTGCACTGGTTGCCTGTGCGCCAACGTCGCACAGTGCGAGCCCTGTGTATGCTCTACTCTTTCCTTAACTCACCCAATTCTCCTGCTTAAATAAAGTCCCACTTCCAATATCTTTCTAGTAGTCATGATAAATCCCTTCGCTCCTCAAATAATGCACTTCTCCTTTGTCCCCAACATAGTTCTAGTCTAGTCCATTCCTCCTTCCACATCCAGTCTATTCTACTCTGGAACGCTCTTCCTACGGAAATCAGAATGTCCACAACCAGAGATACGTTTAAGCGCAGAGTCTGACAGTTGTATTTGAAGTATTTGGCAGAATCATGAACTTTTTATCATAATTTTTGGTTAGTTAGTATCGTGTAATTATGCAGTATGGTATATGTATAATGTATATTATGTTTAATAAATCATTTATGTTCTTGTATATTATAATATAGTATGTAAGTATAATTAGTTTGATATGTATTATGTTTATTTTAGTAAAATTTATATAGTTTGCTACGAATATTATTGTATCTATTTTAATCATTAGTTTTACAAGACCTTTTGTATGGTTAAATTTTTGTATTTTTCTAGATGGAAATCACCTTGGTATTTTGAGTCTGTCACCACCCTATGGTTGACTAGTAGAAAATGCCCTCTGGCATTAAGTCCGCCATTGTACATTGTGCAGAAAGTGTATAAATAAATAAATTATTACGAAAATAGTGGTAAAAAATGTACAACATTTTATATAAGTTGAACTTAAGATGTATATAACTTTTTTATGGAATAAGATTTCTAGTATATAAGGATTTATGTATATGGTCATGGTAATAAAGATTTTCACACAACGCGTTTTGCTTCACCTGGCTCATGAAAAATGGGGAAAATTATAGAAAATAGCCGTATAGAGAGGTAAAAATGAGGTGGAAGATCGGCCCGAAAGAGGCGTACGGGCGGGGCTCTCTATACGGCATTGCCATGAGCCAGGTAAGCAAATCGAAAAAGTTAAAAAATGTTCTCCTCAAATAAGTGTTTTATTATCGCCCCGGCTCTGTCCAAATCGGTGTAATCTTGCTATCTTCGAGTCTAATCTGAGCCGGCGGTTGAATCCCTGTGGAATAATACAGTCCCCTACATTATTATTATTTTTAATGCTAGTAATGCCGCTATTATTCTGAAAATATCTTGTATTTGGATTTGTAGAAAATACAAAAAAATGTTGGGAACTTTATCCCTATGACATAAGCTATATATATCCCTGTATGGTACGAGCTACGTTATAAGGAATATATTATTCCCCTATTTGTTATTTATTTACGATAAGTTTTATATGATAGATAAAAATCGAATCGCGAATCGGACTAAAGTCCGCAAAACGGCAACACTGCATATTATAAATTTTCCTGTCATTATCTGTAATTTCTAGATTAGTCGTAGAGTACGAGCCATGAGGAGTAACGTGACACGACATCTGGTGGACACAAGCGGAAAAAGGTAGTACCTTCTATCGCTAACAGATGGCGCTAATAGCACGTACAGAATAATCTCGTTGGTTCGAGAAAGTTCTGGTGTCTTCCACTCACTTCTAGATGGCAGTAATTGGAATATATAAGAAGGCTAGTGGCGCAACCACAAGTCAGTTCCTATGACACTGTTCAGGTGTTGATTTATATTCGAGGAGTAGATAAAAGCTATGAAGTGCATGAAGAACTGCTTGATATGTATAGTATTCATGGCACAACTACTGGTACATATATTTTTAAAGGAGTTGAAATGGCCATTAATCAAAAGAACCTTCGATGGAAAAACTTGAAATATATTACAACTGATGGAGGCAAAAACATGTGTGGGAAAGATAAAGAAGTGGTCGCTCTTGTGTCAAAGGCTGTAGAAAATGACGGTGGTTTAAAACCATTAGTCTTACATTGTATCATTCATCAACAGTCTTTGTGCAGAAAATGTTTGGATATGTCTGAAGTTCTGAAACCAGTCAGTTAAATTTTCTGCATATTATACATGTCTTTACTCATTACAATTCTGTGTTTCTTTATCCAACTTATCACAAAAACAATAACAATAAGCCTACAACAATGTTATGAGTAGTTATCCCATGACCATATCAATGTAGATGTCATATTTAATAATTATTCAACATAAAATTAGAATACTTCAGTAAACTAAATTTAAGTTGCTATAAAAAATATGTTCTCTAAAAGGAGTTTTCAAGTATGCTAGCTCTCCGCGGGCCGGATAAAATCTGTTCGCGGGCTGGATGTGGCCCTCGGGCCGTAGTTTGGAGACCCCTGCCATATATGATGCCCCTTAAAAAAACTTAAAGAAACATCTTAATCTCGTTTGAGAGATCACCAGCTTAGCATACAGCTACTTAGTTATATTTACAATTGTTTAATGTTATGTCTAGACTATATGGTATTGTTTTTGTAGCTTGAGCGGGAATATACAAAAATTGGCCAAATGCACTAAATTAAATTAAAAATTTAAAAATTATAACAGATCTTCGAGATTAAGCCGAACACATGCCAACTTTTCGTAGTGTTCCTGCAATAAAAAATGAAACACACTCAGGTTTTTTTATATTCCTGGTTAGGCACTAAATTTATTTTATTGATTTGTATTTTAGATAGAGAATCAAGACGGAGATCCTTCTCCTTTTGTCAAAGTCATGTTCTTTATAATACATAATTTTTCATTTCCCATGGGGTTCTAAATTGCATGCAAAGATAATAGCTATCTTTAATTATAAATTATAAATAACGGTGGTGAGCTGATGCGGTGCGTCGAATATTTATACATATTCCGATTCAGATTTGATATATTATTGTAAACATTTAATATTTTCATATGGTCCTAATTTTACATTTAAAGTAAATATAAATAATAATTTTACAGTGTTTATGTCTATTACAGACATGCACAACATTGTTCAATTAAAAAAAACTTAATTATCATCAAAAAATAAAACCTGAACAATTTATAAAACTAGTACTTTAAGAATTATATTTACTTAAATGTTATAAGATTTTTTTTAATTTTTACAATAGTAAGTGATATGTAAGTAAGATAAGTAAGATGTCAGGATAATACTTAAACGTATTTTAAATTAAATTACATAAAAAATTCAGCCTAAATATAACAATAATCATAAAGCCAATTGTCAATAATATGTTAATAAAATAAAAGTATTTAGGATTGAATTATATTAGGTGTATAAAATGTCAGTTTAAAATTAACATTAATACTCGAAACTTATGGGAAATCAAAAGAAACACTTTGTATAATAATTATAGGTGATAATTTTATATTAATTTATATCGGGCAGAATTTATTTAATAATAATATATCGTTAACTCCTAAAATAAATGCCTGATCACATTATATTTCTTGTTTTATAGTAGTAAAATATTAACATAAAATTTTTCGTTCCTCAGTATATTTTTTTATAGTGTCTTACATTAATGTAACATGATTTTAGTATGTATATGGAATAAGGAGAGGTCGAGATTTAGCCAATTACATGCCAGCTTTTCGTAGTTTTACTGCACGCTGAGAGCAAGTTTTTATTTTTCTGGTTAGGCCTACTTGTATTTTAGATAAAGAAATGTAACGGAATTCTTCTTCCTTTTGTCAAACTAATGTTCTTTATACATGGTGTGATTCTTCATTTCCTATGGGGATCTAAAATACATAGTTTTAAAGATAATAATAGATATTTTAAATTATTAAGTATAATAATGATGATATTATGTGGTGCACCAAATATTGATACATAATTCGATTTAGATTTAATGGTAAACATTGAATGTTTTCATAATATAGTCCTAATATTTATCTTAAGTTAAAGACGGGAAATCAAAAGGAACACGTATATTGGTGATAATTTTATATGAAATTATATCTGGCAAGATTTATTCAATATTAAATATATTATCAACTCTATAAGCAAATTCCTTGTCACATCTTACAGGAATTTGACTTTGGTCGCATGGTTTTAGTATGTTCATGAATTAAGAATAGTTAAAAACTTGGAGTGTATTAAAAATGATATAAAATTTAAATATTTACTACAAAACTTAAATCTTTATTGATCATAATGATGTTCCCATGTTTAACTTCTGTTTTTTTTATTCTCAGCAGTAAAATGCCATTTTTATTTACTGATAACACGAAAAGATTTACGGATTAATTTATTTTATTGCATATTATTTATTCAATAGTGTTAACAATGTAAAGCTGTAAACTCAGTTCAGACCCCATTTAATCTAAACGTAAGAAAAATGTTTAAATTCTACAAATCATTGTGTGTATTTCTTTATTGCACGGTAAATAAGTGAAATTTGATAACTAGCTTTATAAGCATTCGCTTACGTTTAAATTATGGATATAAACAGAGTATACGTAGTATAACGTGCTTAAACAATAATCATTTTCCATTTTCATATGTGAAAATAAAATATTTTACCTTTTTGGTTAAGTTTTGTTTCGTTTTGTTTTATTGTCAGATTTTTATATTTCAAAGGTTTTATTTTTGTGAGAATTGTGTATTTGCTAAGGAAACTTAACAAATAAACACTGTTCCTATGAAAATCAAGGTCTTTGAAACATAATATTCTGACATACAAATCCCGTAGATTTAGCATAATTTTGAAATCTATACCTATATGTATGTATATATAGCTATGTAGTGCAACCGCATCTTAACAAGATGGCGCTAGGAGCTACATCAAACCTTCATTTTTGAACCGTCAGAGGTGAAGTGAAATATCTATTTCAGTAGTAGTACTTATCATCTATGGTTTACACACAATGTCCTACCCCTGACATTGATAATAAATATAATAATTGTACAAAATATAAACTCATGAGTCATGAGTTTTATCATTTATATGTTATTTCGTAATTTTCGTGGGGCTATTAATTGTTTTTATTACTTTGTGACTTACGTAACTATATACAGTATCACGTCAAAAGTGCACTAAAGTTTGGCTTACGCTGACAAAAATGGTAAATTATTTTGGTAAATTTATAAAAACTTATAATAAAGTACTATTCAGGTACTTTACAAGCACTTCAACTACTATGGTAGGTCTATATCATGATTTTATATGCATAACTTAATATTTATTACTTTAGAAAACCTTGTTTCTTGTGTATAGGGGAGAGGGGGGCACGTTTGAACACTTTTTAAGTTAAATATTATATTTGTCGTATGGTGCTACATATCAAGATATATTATTTTTTATGAATAGATATGCTGTTTGTGGTACATAATAAAAATAATATTTACTTGTTATTACTTATGAAAGTAACAATATAATTATTTTTTTAAAAGCCTTTTTTGTTCAAATGTGCCCCCTGCAGGGGGCACATTTGATAACCCCAGGGGCAGTTTTGATGTACTATGATAACAAGAAAACAATGTAGCTTAAAATATAATTAACACTGTATTTAAGACATATACTTAAATCTTATATTATAATTGTGTATTGCCACTGATTTCGTACACTATTAATTAAATAAACTTTATAAAACTGTAAACAGCCTGGGGCAGTCTTGAACAAGCGTAACTAACTTATTGTTATAACTAAAATCTAGTTTAATATTGCAATTAAAATCTTTATATTATTTTAAAAATATACCATTTAAAATAGTCTTAGGAAGGCATTTAAAAAAGAATCAAACAAAAATATAAGTTTGTAGTATCAAACATAAAATAAACAATCCAAATCGCCTTATTGGCCAACATAAAAGTAAATATTCAAAAAAATAACAACTTCAATACTTTGATAGTTAGTACCTAACCTAGCTTAAATTTACTAAAGTCAAATTTGAATGTTAATAGAGCAGCAGTACGTGAAGTTCCTGAAGCAGGGCATGGCTTTGGAAGTTTCTTTACAACATCAGTGATGGGTATGCAGGATTGGTCTTCTTTGTCAGGGAACAAAAATTTAAAACCGTATTTCTTTTTTAAAAAAGAAACTAGAAACATATTTCGGTCTTTACGTTTGATAAAAGCTACGAAATACATTTGTGAATTATTTTTGGCAGAGTGACATTTTACCAATATATAATCATTTTCATTTAAATTCTCATTCGTCAGGGATTGAATTGATTCTCTTTCGTCAAGTAGACTATCAGACTCAGAATTACTTTGACCATCCTTTACATCCATATCAGAATAATCATGAAAAGATATATTTCCGTCTGATTCTGAGTTTGATTGATAATTTGGCAACGGTTTCTTCTTTTTAGACGTATTGTTCTTAGGCATACATTTTCCTCGCTTTGATAAAGCAAGAATTGAAGGCTTGCGTTTCATCCGATCTAGATAAGCAGCTTCTACTGCGCATTTTTCGGGAGTATCAGTTAAAATACGTGACGAGCCTTTCTTTCTGCCTTTTCTTCCAGTACGAGGAGTCGCTTTAGGAAATGGTCTTATTTCTTCAGGAGTAAGTATTACTTTTCTTCTTACATTTTCAGTGTTCCAGTTTGTGAGTGGATAATCAGCAGCAACCGTATTTCTTTGGTCAAGTTCATGAGTGGGCTGAGATTCTTGATTAATTTTCACCAAATTAACAATATTGGCGGCACTTTCAATTACAGATGGTGAACGTGAAGAAGTTATCACGTGAGCTTTATTAGTATTCTTAGTGGGTGTTTTTGCAGGATTTGCGGCTTCATGATAAAGTTCAGGGGGATGTTGAGATATAAGGGTTGTGGGTTGATTATTTTTATCAGTAGCTTTAGTTGATGCTATTACAGGTTGATCTACTTCTATATTTGCAGCGTCAGTAGCATCACTGTCGATTGCAGAAGGCACAGGAGCAACAACTTGAGCATTGTCAGTAGCATCGTCAGCAACTACTATTGTAGGTTGATTTATTTCTAGACCTTTAGCTTCAGTGACATCATCGTCGATATTATGTGGTATAGAGGCACCAAACTGTGATAACACCTGTTGAGGTTGATCAGTCTCCACATCTTCAGCGATTACACCATCAGGAACTAAATTCTCAGATGCAACTATCAAGGGTGTAATTTGCGAAGGATCAGCCCGATTAGTCACTTCCGAACATTCAAAGTCATCGTCTGTGAATTTGTTTCTGGAAAACGGATATATTCCTGGCGTAGAAAATCCTGATGTGATGTTATTGATAGTATGTGAAGCATTATATGCAGGAGTAACAATACTTGCGAGATCGTGAATAGTAATTGTTTTGCCTGGGTGATTAAGCAACCAATCACTTTGAGCGACTGCGAGCTTCGCCTTAAAAGAACTGTTTACTGCAACGTCGAGTGGTTGAAGTTTATGGGTACAATGAGGGGGAAATGTTAACAGGTCTATACCGTTTTCTCTTGAAAAATTAATAGCATCGATGGTGCAATGACTTTCATGATTGTCAAGGAGTATAAGAATTTTATTTTCTTTGGTGCATCTAGTGGTTTTTTTAATGTGTTGTAAAACTTTCAGAAACAAAGGCCCTGTCATCCAACCGCTAGTAGGACTATTTGCAAACCCGACGCTTCCAACTGGAGCTCCAATAAGCATTGTTTCGTGAAACCTAGCTCTTGGAAAAATAAAAACCGGAGGAATGGTATTTCCAAGTGCATTTACAATACCACACATAGTGATCAATTGACCTCTTTCCGCAGAGACACTTTGTCCAACTTGCTTTTGACCTGTTCTAGCAATAACATTGGGTGCTTGAACAACGGTCATAATACTTGTTTCGTCTAAGTTATAGATGCAGTCTGGAGTATAATTTCCACGCTGTAACACTTTTGCATAATTATCAAAAAACATCATGACATTATGCTTATTAAAGCTGGTTGATCTGGAAAGACTGGTGTTTTCAGGTTTTCGCAAAGATAATACTGGGTGCCTTTTCATAAAGTTTTTCATCCATTCAATGCCCGCACTCTTGTTATTTATCCATTTTTCAGGACACTTATCTAACGCTGCTGCATATTGATATGCCAATTTTCGACCTTGTAAGTAGGTAAGACCATAATTCATTTTGGACATTTTTAAAAAGTATCTTTCCAGCATAAGTTCCTCATCATTGGTGAAAACTTGATGCACAGAGTGTTTGCTACTATAGTTTTTATTTTTTGGCGTAATATTCTCTTTATAATTCTTTACTCTATAGTACAAAGTGGTTGGTTTTACGTTATATATAGCAGCAGCAGTCCTCAGCTTCATTCCATCGTTGACAACACACAATACCGCTCTTTCGGCGTCTTCTTCGTTAACATCATTTTCTTTTTTCTTTTTGTAATTTCTTACCATTGTGTGAACTGTAAAATAATATAAAATGAAGTTATTTAATTACATTTATCAATTATTAAAAAAAAATCATTTCTTTAAGTAGCTGGGGGCACTTTTGAACATTTTATTCATAAGTGCCCCATAGATTTTTTTCAAATCTGCCCCTATACCATCCTTCAGAAACAAAAGTTTCTAGACGACTAACAAACTTGTATTCAATGAACTTATATTTGACAATACACTGGATTTAATATACACAACACTATGAAATTATCATAACTCTAAAATAATACTTACATTTTCAGTAATACGCTTACAATAAAAAAAAAAATGTTTATTTTTGTCTCCGTAAAGTAACCGACAGATTTTATTCTAATTGACACTGACATTGACGTAAATTTGGAACTGACAGACGTGTAGTTAGGTGTTACCAGTATTACAAAGGTTTTGGAGGTTAGGAAAGACAAATGACGCGTTCATAAATCCAATAATTCAAAACTGCCTCTGTTCTGAACTGCCCCCCTCTCCCCTATTATGTTCATTAATTTGGTTGACTTACATCTGTAGAAACTGCTTTATTTCCTGCTTACATTTATGCTAAGATATATATTATTAATTTTAAAAGCCTTTTTATTGTTATGAAAGCCTGCAAAATAAAATTTGCAGTGGTTTCATTTGTTTCATATAACCATATCCATAAAATAAAGGTTTTTTGGTGTTCCATTATATTTAAAATTTACGTACCTACTTCATGTATTAAATAACCCTACTGCAAACTTTGAATATGATAGTAATTAATGTATGACCAAGTTCTCAGGCCCTCAGCAATACTAATTATCGTTTTTCTACAGAAGTGACAAAAGATGTATGAAAAAATGATAATTGCCAAAAGTCATTAGGCACTTGTGTCTGTACATTTAACAATCAGCTCAATGCTGATTTACATAGTCTAAAGTTTATAGACTTTGTAACTCAGCTATGTCATTGTTATAAATATATATAAACATAAATCATAATTTATCATTTCTATTTTTTATATTTTGGCAGTCATTATAAGATTTTTAATTAAGAACAAGCAAGTCATTCATATAATTATAGTAGAACTTTTTTGTTATTTGGGTTTGTATTTGATAAACTATACAATTTTTGAAACATAACAAATTCTAATAAGTATATTTCAGAATGTTTCCATGTATCTAATCCATAAAATCAAATATACTTTTCCAGAAGAACCTAGTAGTAACAGTAAAACAAGGGCAATTAAAAGGAGCAGTAGATACTCTTTACAATGGAGGCAGCTATTTCTGTTTCAAAGGGATTCCTTATGCTACACCTCCTAAAGGTAGCCTCAGGTTTAAGGTATGTATGCTCCATGTCTATAAATAACTTACAAGTTATAAGAGAAGTCATGATGTGTTTCATTACAAAATTACTTTTAAGTAGTTGTTTTATGTTTATAGCTAAAGTAAATTGTATACACAAATGACCATATTATGTAGAGGAAATAATCGATAAATTAGTACTAATGGTAAATTGGGTTTTACACAATATCTTTACAATTTATAGCTCTCACTCACAAATACATTCAAATACACTCACAAATAATTTGGACCACATTTTGGGTCACTATTAATAAAAGTTTACCCTTACAAACTGACATACTACCTCTTTTTTTTATTAATATTAGTATAGAAGTTTTGACAAGGCCCATAGTACAAACACACACACATTATTTAATTATTAATTTGTCTGTGCTCATCATCATCCCATTCAATATCTGTAACTTGAAGAATATGAAATAATCATCAACTCTTTATGTAAAAATTTATTTATATTATATTAATTTATCAAAATAGCAAACATTTCAGGCTCCACTACCACCAAAAGCATGGTCCGGCATACATGACGCTACTGAGCATGGTCCAATATGCCCTCAAATTGAAATGCAGACCCTTGAGCTAAATCCTGGAGATGAGGACTGCCTGTTCCTAAATGTATTCACGCCGTCATTGGAGTCTAAACTACCTGTGATGGTGTATTTTCATGGAGGTGGTTTTCTCTCTGGTTCTGGCAACAGTGACATGAGTGGACCGAGGTTTCTTCTTCAGAATAATGTGATTTTAGTGACTGTTAACTACCGATTGGGCATGCTAGGTTTCCTATGTTTGGACACACCTGAGTATCCAGGTAAGAATTTTATTATCAGTCTATTATAATGCACGCCAGAAATATTATTTATATTATGAGTAATCTTTTTAGCTAGCGAGCTGATGGCAATTTAGATATACGATTTAAGCGTTGTTGGTACTTGTCCTAATGTAGTCTGCAACTATGTGAACTAGAAAAAAATTGTATGGAGCTTAGGTTAGCTCTGTTCTTTTTCTAAGAATAATTTGTGTGGGAATTAGAACCCCAAACAATCAGAATTTATCAGATTTTATTATTGTTCTAATTAGTAAATTCCTATTTAGCATAATATTGAAAATCTCAAGAACCGCATTTACAAATTACAATTGACGTTTGACGCGATTTGCTATTAGACTTGATATACTTGACGATTTAGAAATACGGTGTTAAAAATTGAAACGAAAATTCTATTTCCCGTCTTTTTAACTTGACACTGGCAAATGGTTATAAGCCGACCCCATATATATAAATAAAAAGCCGTGTGGTGTCTTGGGACATCGGATAGGAACGAAGTTCCTTATTATAAAAATATTAATTTTAAGTTCTATTCGAGGTATGAAGAAAATAATAAAGACTATACATAAAAATCTTACGTTACGGACGTTTTTTCCCGGCTAGGGTACCCCTCCGCATCGCCCCATAAGGAACTTCGTTTCAAAAAAATAAAAAAGTCTTGTGACAAATGACAATTTCAATGACATAATTATTTTGACAGTTTGGCAGAGATGCGTTAAAAAATATTAGTAACTAAACTTCGTAGAACTACTAATATTTACAAAATTTACATATCTACCTAACAACTTGAAATTGTTTTAAAATGTGTAAACATCAATTTTGTACATAATTAAAATTACGAGGTCCATAATAACGTAATTTTTTTTATTTATTTATATATGGCATCGGCTTATAACCATTTGCCAGTGTCAAGTTAAAAAGACAGGAAATAGAATTTTCGTTTCAATTTTTAACACCGTATTCCTATATCGTCAAGTCTAAAGTCTAGTCAAAGTCCAAATAAATAGTCAGTACGGTCCATGTGTCATGTCAGTCGATTAAGTAAAGTCGTAGAAGCTTTACTGAAAGTTCCTAGGGAGTTTTGGCGCGAACACACAAAATAGCACGTTTTTAGAAGTTGAACCACTTGCCCACACTTGTGCACGTTAACGAATATTTAATGGTTAATATTCTACCAATATTACACATTAAGAACTGAAATAACACAAATTTATGTAGAAATACAAAATCCACAAAATCACCCTCGGCAAAACTCCTTACCGTAAATTTTATGTCAAGTTTTGTCGTCAATACGCGAACATCAGATAGTGTAATTAGCGTGTTACTTAATTCCTAAATGTTTTTCTTTGAGTCTTCTGTCTATGGTGTGTAGCGTGATTTTAGTTAGACACTGGTCTTGAATATCTTTATTAGTAGACAGTTGTATACACGCTGTATAACGGATGTATAACTTAAGCAAGGAATTTAACTATTCATACGTTAAACCAGGGGTCTCCAAACTTTCCAGCCTTAGGGCCATACTGATTACTCCAGTAAGTTCCGAGGGCCAAAACCATATTATCATTGTTTCCGGTGGTAAAAAGTGAAATAGTCCACTGATGAAAAAAAAAATCCGAAAAAGAACGCAACGTTTAAAAAAGGCAGCAAGGCAATCGGAATAAAGTCCGCAAAACGGCAACACTGCATATTATTAATTTTCCTGTCATTATCTATAATTTCTAGATAAGTCGTAGAGTACGAGCCATGAGAAGTAACGTGACACGACATCTGGTGGATACAAGCGGAAATAGGTAGTACCTTCTATCGCTAACAGATGGCGCTAATAGCACGTACAGAATAATCTCGTTGGTTAGAGAAAGTTCTGGTGTCTTCCACTCACTTCTAGATGGCAGTAATTGGAATATATAAGAAGGCTAGTGGCGCAACCACAAGACACTGTTGTGAAATAAAATAGTGCGTACCTCCTTAAAACGTGTTTGTGCGTGTTTAAGTTTAAGACATCTTTGTAACAGTATTTTGATTTGAATTGTTGCTTTTGTGTGTGATTTAGTAGTATGGAAAAAAAGCGAAAAATTGATAGTGAATGCAGAAAATTCAAAGATCAGTGGAACATTCAGTCTTTCGTATTGGAGTCCAGTAACAAGGCGCAATGTTTGATTTACAATTAAAGCATAGCCGTTCTCAAGGAATATAACATTAAACGTCATTATGAAACAAAACATTTTCAAAATTACTCAAAATATACAGGAAGTTTGCGGACAGAAAAATTAGAAGCTATGAAGCGCTGATTCGTGTGGCTCTTGAAATCGCAAAATGTGGAAAACCATTCACCGATGGAGAAATGATCAAATGATAGTGCTAGTCTAGTGTTTACACGCATAAAACCGACAACCTTTTCACACCATACCACATTCACCTATATTCATACGTCATCATACATACAAATTGCACATCACATACATACTTCAACTTTCATATTGCATCTGGTCATAAACAGTATGACGCGAGACGCCCTAACACACGAGTATTGTTCTCCGTAACAGAGGTAGAACAACACAAGTCGAAGCTAAAACGTTATTAGAGATAACGAACAGCAAAAAAAAAACGCGAAACTACTAGCCTCCAATATGATACAAACATCCTAACATTTTAATAGTGCTAGATTGGAAATATTGGAAAGATGAAACTACAAATTGAGCACGTGGTATGGCTAATCAAATAATTGACAACTAATTTACCAAGATGATAGTTTACATGAAAGAATAGTGCGTTTTAATACAAGCATGATTTTCCAAATATTCACAACACAGATACTTAAAATACTCACCGTGGAACACGGGGTTAAAAATATAATTATTATAACGACTACATCTTGAGTATATCGAAAATTTTATTCAAAAAAGAAATGTCATTCGAAAAAGTGCCATATATATACCCTTCCTTCCTCTTTTTTAAACTTTTGACAACTATAAACTAAAGCGTAAAGATAAGAAATCCAGAAATCAAAATAAAAAGATATTATATTAATAATCAATATATTATGTAATATAATGTAACAAATTTACTGTTTTTTCATTATTAAAAAACTAAATTATTATTTTTCAAAGATTTAAGACGAAAGTAAAATCGATCTACGAACTAAGTATTAAAGCAAGGCTGACACCGTTTTAGTAAGGACGTGCGCCGATAGATGGCGCTTTAAGCCTCTAAAAATGACTAAATAATTAATTATACAAATCATAGATGACGCCAGTAACGCCAAAATAATCGATTTAATGGAAAGAGAATGTAACTACGTTACAATGTTGATTTGACAAAACATGTGAACGAACTGAATTTGAGATTGCAAGGAGAAAACCAGCATCTTCCTGATTTATACACTAATATCAAATCATTCCGGAAGAAATTGATACTGTTTCAATCGCAACTACGAAGTAAATGTTTTTCACATTTTAAAACATGTGAAATATTCAGCCACACCACTGAGACTGAGTTTCCTATCGATTTTGCAATCTAAACTTTGATTGCTATGAAAATAAATTTTGATACTCGTTTCTCGGACTTTGATGCCATTGCGAATCAAATTAAGATTTTTCAGAATCCTTTTGATACTGACAATGAAACCCTAGCCCCGGAACTTCAAATGGAAATGATTGATCTACAGTGCAGTGATATAATTAAGAACAAATATCAAAACTCATCTTTGTTGGAATTTTATAAGGGTCTTCCACTGACACAATTTGATAATTTGCATAAATTTGCTCGTGGGCTGTTTTCTGATTTTGGTACTACTTATTTGTGTGAGAAGACCTTCTCCAAAATGAAGTACACAAAAAATGTTTACAGATCTAAATTAACTAATGAGCATCTTAAATCTCTTTTAATAATTGGTACAAGTAAAATTAGTCCACAACTACAAACTATTGTCAGTGGAAAATCTCAATTACATAAATCTCATTAGTAATTTATATGTCATTATGCTTGTTATAAGTTATGTTTTTTTTAAATCTATAAAATGTTAGTTGGATTCATTTCAATAATTTGTTACTTATTATAAGTTAAAATATATAAGTACATATTATTATCCTTAATCCGAACTTTCTTCATCACATGAACTTTCTTCATTTGAGCATTCCGATGATGTATCTTGCGATAGTTCGATAATAAATGGTCTATACATATCATCGTAGGTCTTGTCTATTAGATTGTCTTTTTGCATATATTCATCTTTGTACGATAGTACATAAGAGATAAATGGAATTCTGAATACTTTAGACTAATTATATTCAGGTTTTACAACTTTAAAATAATTCTCTATAAAAAAAGCCAATTAAAATGTGAGTGTCCACGAGTAGGGTTGTAGGCGTAGTGGTTTTGCGTCGGGTATCGCCGCGAACATTCCCGTGCTTGTGAGTATGACAAAAGAGCTCCGTCGGGCGCGCTCGTATGGGATCTCGCATATGTGCGGCGCTAACGCGCGAACATGCACCCGGCCCTGGAAAGCTCACAGCTTTCCAGCTTCTTCACTAGTATTTGGAGATACCCTTGGCTTGGCTTGATCGTCAGGATTAGGGAGCCAACACACTCGATTGAGAGCGCGGCGGACTACACCTCGGGAAGTAGTAATGTCGGCAACACGGGTAGCGCTATCGGGTCCCGGGAAAGTTCGTTCTACCCGTCCAAGTCGCCAATACAGGGGTGGAGTTTCCTCCTTCAATATCACCATATCGCCGGCTTGCAAATTTCGTTTCCTTATACGCCATTTGGTGCGTGCCTGTAGCTCGGAGATGTATTCCTGGCTCCAGCGATTCCAGAAGTGCTGCTTAATTTGTTCAATTCGCTGGAAACGGTCAAGACGTTTGGTATTAGTCTCAAGTAGAGATGGAGATGGCAGCGCCTTTAGCGGTCTTCCGATCAAAAAGTGGCCCGGGGTTAAGGGGTAGATATCATTTGGGGAAGAACTTAAAGGAGATAAAGGGCGGCTATTTAGGATAGATTCTATCTGAGCGAACAATGTCGAGAGCTCTTCGAAAGTTAAATGAGTATGGCCTAATATACGCGCCAAATGAAATTTAGCTGACTTGACGCCGGCTTCCATTAACCCATTGAAATGAGGCGCGTATGCTGGGGAAAAGCAAAATTCGAGGCCTTCTTTGGTTGCAAAATCAGATAGAGCGTTCGCGTTAGAATTTAGGAATTCCTTAATTTCTTTAGCAGCCGCTACGAAATTGCCACCATTGTCGCAATATATTTTTTGTGGAATGCCTCTACGAGCAATAAAACGACGGAGGCATAATATAAAAGCATCTTTAGATGATTCAGAAACTGCTTCTAAATGTATGCATTTATACTTAAAACAAATAAATACGCATAAATAGCATTTTGTAATCCTACAACCACGACCCTTCCGATCCGTGATCATAAATGGCCCAGCAAAGTCAGTTCCAACAACAAGGAAAGGGAAATCTGGCGTAATTCTGTCGGACAGTAAATTACCCATTATGTTTTTAGCTATTTCACCTTTAAACCTTCTACAAACATTACAATTTAAAACTATTCGGCGCGCTAAGTCTCTACCATTAATAGGCCAGAACCGCGATCGTAGAGATGCTAAAAGAGCTTGCGGACCAGCGTGTAAGAGCTTGAGGTGTTCGTGTTTGAATAACAGTTTAGTTAAGTGATGTTTCGAGCTCAGTAATATAGGATGTTTCATATCAAAACTATAGTTAGAGTCTTGAATGCGACCACCTACTCGAATAACACCGTTATGCACAAATGGGTTAAGTGCCGCAACATTAGATTTAGGATTTAGAGATTTTCCTTTTATTAATAAGGCGAATTCTTTAGAGAACGTCTCAGACTGGGAAATATGAATTAGATATAGTAGCCCTTTATCAAGTTCTGAAATTGTTAAAGGACCTGTAATTTTATTTTTTGAGTTTTTGCAATTATACGAAAATCTATTAATGTAAGCAAATATGTTTTGTAAGTTTTAAGTTTAGAATATTTTTCAATGTTAAAAATAGAATGATTTAAATTATTATTGTGTTCTATTAAATGAACTTTAACCTCTGGTAAATCGTTCGTCTCAATATAAGTCTGAAACTGTGATAGAGGCCATTCATTCTCCGGTGATGACAGGAACTCCGGTCCAAACCACCACAGATTGCAATTAGCAACTTCCCTAGGATCTACACCGCGTGATATAAGATCTGCAGTATTATTTTTAGTGGAGATATGATGCCATGAAGCAATTTCAGTAAGTTCCCGAATTGCGGCTACTCTATTGGCTACAAACGTTTTCAAATTTATAGACCCGACACGTAACCAAGCTAAAACGATACTAGAATCGGTCCAGTAAGACGTTCTCGTAATTTTGCAACGTAAAGCTTGCGTTACGGTAGAGTATAGCTCAGCTGCAAGTAGAGCGCCCAAGAGCTCGAGACGAGGTATAGTAGTTTGAATAGATGCAGGAGCAACGCGTGATTTAGCGCAAAGTAAATTTACGTGTACCTGACCTTCCGCGTTTGTCGAACGAAGATAAATACAGGCACCATAGGCGCGTTGTGAGGCATCACAAAAACAATGAATTTCATTGTTTATAGAGTTTGATATTAATACCGGCCTAGATATAGACAAGGATGCAATAGACTGGAGACCATCAATAAAAGTCTTCCAGGATTTGACAACCTCTTTAGGTGCTGGTTCGTCCCAATCAAGTTTCAGAGACCATAGAGTCTGTAGCAATATTTTGGGAATGATAGTGCACAAAGATAGGAGGCCCAAGGGGTCGAACAATTTGAAAGTTGTGGAAAGTATACTCCGCTTAGTCACAGAATTAGGATGATCTATAGCGACTGGAAATTTAAGAATATCCGACGAAGGATCCCAGCTCAGACCTAGTGTATTAGATGTCTCGCTTAAAAATAAAATTACCGTTGGATTGCAAAGACTTAGACGGCAACAATGTAGGTAAATTAGAGCGGTACTTACGCAAATTGAAACCTGCCTTAGCAAGATTTTTAGAAACCGCTTGTTGGATAAATCGGAGCTGGTTCTCATCATCATGGCCAGTTATAAGATCGTCGACCAGAAAATCATTCTGTATTATAATTTTTATAATAGAGTCATTGCATTCCTCACCAACCTGCCAAAGACAACGCGTTGCAAGAAAACTAGAACTCGCTAAGCCGTATGTGACCGTATTTAGTCTCAGGGTTTGCAAAGGCTTGTCCTCCGCATCACGCCAAAGGATTAATTGGAAATTACGATCAGACTCTTCTAACCATATTTGGCGGTACATTTTCTCTACATCGCAACATAATACAAACCGGTATTGACGAAACCGAAGTAGTATATTAAAAAGAGAGTCTTGTATTGACGGTCCTATCATTAGGATATCATTTATAGATAAGTTAGACGTTTTCGTGCGAGCAGAGCCGTCGAAAACAACACGAAGTCGAGTAGACTCGCTGTTCTCGCGGATGACCGGGTGGTGAGGCATAAAATAGCCATTTACAGGTTTGTTAATTTCTGAAATTGAAAGATGACCAAGATTAGCATACTCATTTATAAAATCAACGTAGGCAGCTTTAATTTCGGGCTGTTTTCTGAACCTACGTTCCAAGTTAAAAAATCGTTTTCTAGCCCAAAAATAGCTATCTCCTAAGCACCCAGAAGACCTAGAAAATGGTAACTTAACGCAAAAACGCCCGTCTGCAGTACGTTTAGTATTTTGTATAAAATGATTTTCACAATCTCTCTCCCTATCTGTAAGTAAAGATTTTTGTGGCAAACTTTCCAATTCCCAAAACCTTTTAAGATCATTGTGCAATTCTGTAATTTTACTATTACCATTTTCCAGAGTAATCTTAGAAAAATTACATTGTGTAGTATTACTATTGTTATTGGTGTCATGAGTATAGCGCATGGGACCTGCAATAAGCCAACCTAATTTTGACTGCCGTAAGATGGGATTTCCGGTCCCTATAGAGTGCTGATTGGGCAGCAAAATGTCCCAAAAAATATCAGCACCGATAAGTAGTCCTACGTCAGCGGGCTTGTTAAAACTGGGGTCTGCGAGCTCGAATGATTTTAAGTTTAGATTTTTAATATTAATATAGGATTTAGGTATTTTACCCGTTATTTCAGGGATAACTAAACATGTAATATTAGCTGTAAATGAATCGAAACGTGATTTTAGTGTAATATTGCAACGTTCCGTGTTGATTTGCAAAGAAGTGTTACCTATACCTATTACATTTTGGATATTGGAATTTAATGAATTTACTAAGGCGGGTCAATAAGTCCGTGACTTTTTGAATTTCTAACCTCCTTACTGAAAAAGCAACACTACTCCTGTCAACAGGCATCTGTCAGTTGACTCCTATCAAAATTTGAACTTGCTGCGTCAGTTAGTTTGTGTTTTACAGCTATCTTTATCAGACTATCCAGTAACTTAAGGAAACAATGGAAAAAAGTGAATTTCGTGTGCTTATTAAGCATTATTTTTTGCGAAAAAAAACCATTACCGAGACCAAGGCTAAGCTTGATAAATACTATGGGGACTCTGCACCATCGATTTCAATGGTAAAAAAGTGGTTTAATGAATTTCGTTGTGGCCGTACAAGCACTGAAGATGCCGAACGTCCTGGACGCCCAGTTGAGGTCTCTACACCCGAAACAATCTAAAAAATTCACGATATGATATATATAATGGTGTTGGCCGACCGAAGATTGAAAGTGCAAGAGATTGTGGAAGCCATAGACATCTCGCATGGCTCAGTGGTTTCAATTTTGAATGATCACTTGGGCATGAGAAAGCTTTCCGCAAAATGGGTGCCGCGTTTGCTCACAGTCGACCACAAACGCAATCGTGTAACAACTTCACAGGAAGGTTTGGCGTTGTTTAATCACAATATGGAGGAGTTTTTTAACCGTGGACGAAACATGGATCCATCACAATACACCAGAGACCAAACAACAGTCAAAACAGTGTGTTTCTAAGGGTGAATCGGCGCCAAAGAAGGCCAAGGTGGGTTTGTCAGCCAATAAAGTTATGGCGACTGTTTTTTGGGATGCACGTGGGATAATCCACATTGACTATCTTCAAAAGGGAAGAACAATTAATGGGGAATATTATGCCAACTTATTGGACCGCTTCAATGAGGATTTGAAAAAAAACCGACCTCATTTGGCCAAGAAAAAAGTTCTTTTTCACTAAGACAATGCAAGGGTGCACACATGTGCAGTTGCCATGGCAAAAATCCATGAATTGGGCTATGAATTGCTCCCACATCCACCCTATTCTCCAGATTTGGCTCCGAGTGACTACTTCTTGTTCCCAAACCTGAAAAAATGGCTCGGTGGAAAAAGATTTGACTCCAATGATGAAGTCATCTCGCAAACAAAGGCCTATTTTGAGGACCTCGACAAATCATATTTTTTGGAAGGGATAAAAAAATTTGAGAAGCGTTGGACAAAGTGTATAGAGCTCAAGGGGGACTACGTTGAAAAATAAAATGATTTATTTATCAAAAAATCTGTGTTTTATTCCAAAAGTCACGGACTTATTGACCCGCCCTCGTAAATTTAATTGTTGTTTTAATTTCGCAGAAATAAACGAACACTGACTACCACAATCAAGAAGTGCTCTAGTAGTTATAGAATTTTTAGTTGTAGGATTGACAACTTCAATAAGTGCGGTACATAAAAGAACCTCCGATGAAGTCATCGCGGACATTGCGATTGGTTCTGTTTGCTCGGAGTCCGTTTTAGACCTACAAAGTAGTGTACTATGTCGATCGCGACATATTTTACACGAACCATTGATTCTGCATCCACGTAAGTTATGTCCAACGCGTAGACAATTTGTACATAGTTTTAATTTATCTACCAGTGCAGTCCGGTTATCAACCGATTTATCTAAAAATTGTGGACACATAAATTCGGTGATTTTTACTACACACAACGCATCTATAACCAATTGAGTTATTTGAATTATTCGTCTTTTCAACAAAAAATGATTTAGTTGATTGTTGTATTTGTGAATTCTTAGAGTTATGAGAGAAATTAGGAGCTAATTTTACGTTTTTATTTTGGCAATCTTGTTTGTTACGAAAAACTGAATCGAGTACATCGGCGCGAGCCTTTAAAAACGTCATAAAATTGTCAAGAGGCGGCATATCCGAAGAATTAACGTTAGCATGAATATATTCCTCCCATTTAATTCGAGTGTTGTTGTCTAACTTTGCTGAAATTAAATATATAATTAATGTGTCCCAGTGTTCCGTGGGCTGGTTTAAATTATTAAGGGCGCGCAAATTTTTTGTGACATGATCAACAATAAATTTAAGTGACTTGTCAGATTCGCGAGCTTGCTTAATATTTAATAAAAGTTTTAAATGGTTATTTATCAATTGCCTAACATTGTTATACCGTTCGCATAAAAGATTCCAAGCTTCAGGATAATTACTGTTAGTTACTTGTAAATTACTAATGACTCGAGCAGCTTCACCTTCCAAATATGAATTTAAATAATGGAATTTGTGTATGTTTTTAATCCTAGAATTGTTGTGAATGAGCGAGCTAAACGTGTCTCTAAACTCAAGCCATTTATAGTAGGTACCATCAAAGTTACTAATTTTAATAATAGGCAAACGAAAACCAATAACCTCCTGGTCATCGTCATCTGCGCTAACAAAACTGTTTTGACCTTGATCGTGGCATGATTTTTTAGAAACCGAATTTTGTTCAATAATTTCCTGAGCGGCAGCTATAGAAGTATAAAATGCTAGTTCTATAGATTCCCTGGTATCTAATTCGTTACTTAAATTATCTGCGTCTATTCCCTCTATTTGACTTTGCACACCATCGAATTCAGCGAATAAAGCCTCAATAGAACAGCTGGCTATACTGATAACGCTGGAATTCAGGATCAGTAGGTACTGCGCTGCAGGCAGCCGGCGTCAGTCGATGCACACTCCCAGTACGTATGCACTCTCGGATGTATGAGGTTGCTGTCACGCGCCGCGCTGTGACCCTGGAATGGAATGTTTCGATCTTTTCTATTATCGAGAAATTACACTTGTAGGTATATACCTATAGGGAGGGAATGAAATATGAATATGCAAAGCCTTTGAATCACTAAGAATGTAATTTAGGATGTGAAATATATTGAAATAGTGGAATGTGAAATTATTTTAAATATTCTGTATCACTATTAAAGTTGCAAATTGAAATGAAATGTGATAAGTGATTTTATAATGTAATATAATGAATTGATGCGCGTGCGCAGGTAAGCATAAATAATCTTAAATATTAGGCCAAATTGGTTTAGCAATTTTTTAATAAATTTGAATGCAGGCAGGTACGATTATATTGTAATTTAGACTTTCAAGTCGAAAAACAGGCATAAACGCAAGGGTTTAGGGAATCTGAAAGCGACAAATAAGGTCTTGACTTTCAGATCACCAAGTAGACAAATATGCAAAATAGGCAAATTGAAAGCGAATGGTTGTTTAATAATTATGAATTTAGACTTTCAAGTCGCAAAAGTAGGCATAAATGTAAAAAATAGACAGTCGGAAAGCGACACTCAATAGTCTTAGACTTTCGACCGCAAAAGTAGGCAAATATGCAAAAATAGGCGCTTTGAAAGAAAATGAACGATTAAAAATGATGAAGAAATGTACCTAAATGCATTTACGAGCTTCAACAATTATTGCAAACTCATATAGAATGTGGGTGAATATGGTGATCAGTGAATAAAAAAGGAACGGACTCACTTTATTTCGGTGAAAATACCAAATCTTCTTCTTAATCCCTTATATTTGTTGGATATTATCATAAATATCCAATAGATTTCAATTAATGGTTAACTATTGCCTCTTCGTTGGCTGAGAATGACTCGGCAAAATGGCTGGAACTTTCCAGTGACTTCGATCCGATGCTTTGTATTTGCTGAAAATCTAGAAATCTTCTTTTTTCACGGTCGCCACTTTATGTACGATAGTACATAAGAGATAAATGAAATTCTGAATACTTTAGACTAATTATATTCCGGTTTTACAACTTTAAAATAATTCTCTATAAAAAAAGCCAATTAAAATGTGAGTGTCCACGAGTAGGGTTGTAGGCGTAGTGGTTTTGCGTCGGGTATCGCCGCGAACATTCCCGTGCGTGTGAGTGGGACAAAAGAGCTCCGTCGGGCGCGCTCGTATGGGATCTCGCATATGTGCGGCGCTAACGCGCGAACAATCTTCTATTTTAATCACATGTTCTTGCCTGTCTATTAAATTTTTTATTACGTAGAGTAGGTAGGTTATCCTGATCCATGTCGCAAGATGAATATTATCGTGTGTAGCAGTCGCTGGAAAAATATCACGCGTAGACTAGCGTTCACGTCAGTCACTGCCGGCGGACAGCGTCAGACTAGTTGATTGGTTGAGCGCGCTCCCGCCCCGCGTCCCGCAGACCATCCGGAGGGTCAAGCTTACGGCGGTTAGCCTATAGTACCCATCCGAAAATAGCTTATCTAATTATCCGTAGATGGCACTGTTTTGTTTCTCAACATTGATGCATTTAATGAAATGACTATTTTCCAGGTCAGGGATTCCCAAAGTGGTCGATATCGACCCCATGGGGTCGATATCGGTTTACTAGGGGTCAACATATAAACAAAAACTGATTTGGGGGTCGACGAGGACTAAAAATCGACCCTTATTAAATTAACACAAGTTCTTATTTAAAACTTTCAAGATAGGTAGGTACTGTATTGTTTATGTTGTGTTACGTGTACTAAGAATAATTAATATTTTTGTAGGTAATAGCATTGTTGTAGTAATGTAAAGTCTCAAGTTCGTACAATATGAACAACTCAGCAAGTCAGTGTGGACAAGTTTGTGCAAGATAATGAGTTCGAGCATACGTTTTTCAGGAGCGTTTTGACCTTGATCTCTATTTGACGCTTACGCAATTTAACACGAACGATCAACAAGTCCAAACGTTTTCCTGATATTTTACTATTTAATGAGCTTGCACTTAGGTTGAAAGTTCATTTGCGTTTTGAAATTCGTTGGAGCTTGAACGATAATAACTCATATAAGTACTCATTTATTTCAAGAGATTACAAAGTTATTACATAGCTAAATTAAGTGAAGTAAAGTGACTGAAAAAGAATTTACAAAATGCTGAGCTCCCTACGCGAGTTAATAGCGTAACCATACAATATCTGCAGTTTATGAAAAATTTACAGTGTAAGTACCAAACCCATTGCCCCAATGTGTTATAGTGATCAGTTGAGCTATCTGTAGATTGTTTGCAACAGTTTGCAGTTGCCTCAGTTGTTTCTAAAAAACATGTCTTCTAAATTGTAAAAATTCTTCATCTGTCTTGTAAATTGTAAAAATTTACTAGTTTAATTTGTTTTAGTATTTGATTGTAATTTTTTTTGCCCTATGGTAAACACAACATATTTTAAATAGGTAGACTTAAGTTGTTAAGTTGGTAGGTACCTAAACTTTGAAGTGTTCAGTTTGCTTTGGTTTTCGTTCTTATGCTTATAGGTACCTACCTACCTACCTAATACAAATTTTCTATACCTAATTACCTACCATAGTTACTTACCTAATATAAATATCCAAGTTTATCAATGAGTAAGTCAGTAATACCTAACAAACATCCATTACCTTGGTGTGATAAAAATAAGATAGTGTGCAAATTTAACAGTTTATTATTGTTTTTTATTTAGATAGTTTCTTATTTTTTTTATTTGTAGGATTACTGAGAGTTCTATGATGGCAGACACGAAAAAAAATGCAGACAATACAGTTTGGACTACTCGAAGTTCGGATTTATTGCATCTCCATCAAATCAACACTTGCCGATGTGTCTCATATGTGAAAAAGTATTCAGTAACGATGCCACGAAGCCTTCAAAAATGGATGACCACTTATCAAGAGTACATGCTGACAAAAAAGTAAGCCCTTGTCATTTTTTCAAGCACATAAAGAAAAACTAGACAAAAGGCCATCCATAAGATCGATGTTTGCATCATCATCTATTAAAGACGATGATGATTTACGAGCATCCTATAATATCTTGTACTAATAGTTAATATCTTATACTATATATCTTTATTAATAGCGAAGTCGGGGAAACCCCACACAATTGCAGGGCAGCTTATCTTACTATATTATATTAAATATATTTTAATATTTTAAAGAGAATACCTTTGAGCAATAACACTGTTCAGAGACGCATAACGAGATGGTACGCGATGTGGAAAACATTTTATGCAAGTTTTTACAGACCAACAGATTCTCTCTCCAGTTGGACGAGTCTACATTACCCAGCAATGAAGTTCTGTAGTTAGGATATGTTCGATATATCGAAGATGAAAATATGTGCCAAGGACTGCTTATTGCTATATATTTAGAGACTAATACCAGAGGAGAATCGATTTTTCATCATCTTTTCAAGGAACATTATTTTACTGACAAAGCTATTTTTAGCTATTAAAAGCTGAGTCCAAATTTGCATAAGTCTTTACAATATGTAATAAATGCTATCAACATGATTCGGAGCAATTCTTTGAACTCTCGGTTATTTGCTCAGCTATGTGAGGAAAATGACGAAGTCTTTACTCGATTACTTCTGCACACTGAAGTTCGCTGGTTATTAAGAGACTCTTGCTTCGAAAGATTTTCAGCCATTTTTGAATCTGTGTTGGAGTTTTCACAAGAAAAAGATCCGAATTTGAAAGAAAATCTGAACAATTGTAAATAGATATTTATTATTTGACTGATATCTTTGGAATGTTCAACAAAGTAAATTTGCAGCTGCAGCATGACGATCTTAACTTTATTAAAACAAAATCAATAATATCGGCCTTCGTGGGTAAACTAATCCTTTATAAACAAAATTTAGGCAGAAAAGAATATTCGCAGTTTCCGCACTTGTCAAAATTACCAGAAATGCTTCAAGATGATGACATTTTATTATATGTCACTCACTTGGACGCATTACACAAGGATTTTACGGAGAGGTTTGAGGATCTTTTAAATTTACAAATTCCTCAATGGATAATAAATCCGTTCCATATCAAAGCCATAGAAGAAGCCAATGTGATAATGTGATGTGGTAAGAAGAGTTGATTACCATCAGCACAGACGAAGAGCTTAAGCAGAAGTTAACCAAGGCTATCAGAAGTTCTGGTTGCAACGCAACATTGAAACACAGTATCCTACATTGTGGATCATTGCTGAAAAATACCTTATCGCTTTTCCATCATCATTGAACCGGATGTAGTTAGATTGGTAGATAGTCACCAGGTTCATCCATCACACTGAATGTTTTATTTTCTCTTTGCGAATTAATACTTTTTTAAATATAATTTCCTACCTACTTAAGATTCTTTAAGTACTTTATTTGTAATAATCGTTATAAATTAAACTTGATATTTACTGAATTGTATGTCTTTTTATTTTGTTAAATTTTGATGCGAAAATGTAGTCAACTTTACTCACTTAACCAAGTACAAAGTTTTGCAGTTGGTACCTTAGTATCTAGCCCTATTTTGTATCAATAGGAAAAAACTAAAGATAGGCCCCCTTATTCATAATAGTCTAACTGCTAACTTAAAGCATTGCTAATTACTCTTGCTAGTCTCGTCTCCGCTATGCGAGAGTTCGACCGAAGGTAGCCCTTATGAACAAACTGCTCATCACATACTCTGGGAGTGTGATTTCTGGTATGACGAAAGAATTGAAATGTTGAACAGCGTCCATTGTGTTTCTAGGGTTGTGTACTATGAAGATCTCGTGGGCTGCGCGAAGAACTTCCGAGCTTTCAAACGTGCTCTGCGTCTGAGAGCTGGAAGGAGTTTTGCCGGAAACAGGATAGGGAGGGGGTCTGGGAAGGCATCTACAGGTTGTTGAACAGAGTCAGAGGGAGGGAGGAGGATCTGCCCCTTACGAGGGACGGTGAAACCCTCGACGCCCGAAGCTCCGCGGAATGGCTGGCGGAGACCTTCTACCCCAAGGACCAGGAAAGTGGTGAAAATGAGGAACATCGGCGGACGCGCCGGCGGGCGGAGTCATTGGACACCGAACCGCCGGCGGGTCCGGACGACCCTCCTTTCATCATGGAGGAGTTGAAGAGAGCCGTAAGGTCCTTCAACCCCAAAAAGGCCCCCGGGGCGGATGGACTCACGTCGGACATCTGCCAACACGCTGTGGAATGTGACCCGGAATGGTTCCTTGCTCTGCTGAATAGGTGCCTCACCGTCGCCTGCTTCCCCAAACAGTGGAAGCGGGCGACCGTGGTGGTGCTAAGGAAGCCGGGTAAGGAATCGTACCGGGTACCAAAAGCCTATCGACCGATCGGCCTCCTGCCTGTTCTCGGCAAAATCTTCGAAAAGATGCTGGTCGCCTGACTTAGGTTCTACCTGCTGCCCAAGATCAGCCCTAACCAGTATGGCTTTATGCCCCAAAGGAGCACCGAAGACGCCCTCTATAGGTTGGTGAACCACATCAGAAAGCAGAGGGAGGAGAAGAAACTTTCTGTTGTGGTCCCGCTGGATATACAGGGTGTTTTGCACATGGACCGACATGATTTTTTGGGGGGTGGGGGGGGTCATGTGCTATTTTCCCCCGTGAGACCCAATATCCTAAGTCTCACGGTAGTCTAGATATGTTTTTTTTTAATTTTTTTGAAATCTACCCGAAATCTTGCCTTTAAATCGTCCTAACTTTTTTGTTTGTGGTTATAATACCACAAAACAAAGTATGCTTGTATTCTACAATGTTTTCTAATTCTAAATAAATCATTACATGTTACAATTGATATCCACAAAAAAACTTCTGAGCTTTCAAAGTGGTAAATCGGTGTAAATGTTATGAAAAGTGACAACTTATCAATTCATTTAAAAAAAAACTAAAGTTCATTTTGAATTTAGCTTTTTATTAAAAAGTTCTTTACTTATTACCCTTTCTAACGATATGCTACATGACAGAAATAATACATCAGGGGTCGACCTAAGAGATACTTTGTTGCTAGGGTCAAGATAATGAAAATACATTTTTTATGTTAAGTTGTTTTTATTAAATTAAAATTACAAAGTTTGCTCGAATTGGCCGCCTCCACACCTTATGCATGCACGACACCTTTTTCTTATTTCCGAGGTTGTAGTTAAAAGCCGCATTTCCTCTTGCATTTTTACGAATGCTGTGTTTATTCGTTCCACTAAAATTTCTTTTGTGGGCACCTCTGTTGCATACACTAACTCTTTTGCACGTCCCCATACGTAGAAATCCAGGGGTGTTAAATCTGGGGACCGTGCTGGCCATGGAATGGGGCCAGCTCTACCAATCCACGAGTTTGGAAATGCATTATTTAAATGCTCTCGTACCGTTCGTTGGTAATGTGCCGGACAGCCATCATTTTGAAAAACAATTGGCACATCTTCTAAAACTGGTAGTACCAGTTCAGGTAAATCATTTTGAAGAAACTCTAAATAATTGTTTCCATTGAGTCGTTCTGGCAAAAAATATGGGCCGACAAGATTTCGCCCAATAACACCAGCCCAAACATTTACGCTGAATTTTCGCTGAAAGGAAGTCTGCCTTTTTTTGTGCGGATTTTGGCCCCTTTTCTCCCAGTGATGCAAATTGTGCAGATTTGCTATGCCTTCATGGCTAAAATTTGACTCGTCAGTCCATAAAATTCTTTTCAAAAAGTCGCTATCTTCAACATCTGTGTGCAATAAAAATCGGCAGAACTCTAACCGTCTTGCATTGTCACCCTCTTCGAGACCTGGAACAATGAATGAAATCCGTGAGTTTGTGGTAATAACTGCATAAACGCGATATTTCTTTCTTTTAATTGAGCTCACGCAAAGAACTTCTTCAGTTGTCCGAGAAACATAGCAAGAAAGGAATTCAACGAAACAATTACAACAATAAAAAATAAAAAATAATAAGAGTAAAAGTGAACACATTAAGATTTGAAATCAAGTAAAATGTTTTAATGTCACATTTTAAATAAGTAGTAAGTACTGTAAGTTGTTACCTTGAACAGGAGTGTAATGAAATGCGTGCCTTCCATCTGCCCGAAGAACGGACCAGACTTTCCAAACTGATACGTTAAGTCCGTCAGCAACAACTCGTATGCTTGTTGTAGGATCGTCATCAAAAGCTTGAAGGATTCTCTCATCAACTTCAACATTATGTTGCCTCACATTCACTCGGGGCTCCCGAAAGTTTAAGTTTCCGGTCTCCCTCAGACGTCGATAGGTAGTTGAGAAGGTCTCGTGGTGAGGTAACCGTCGATCAGTGTAGCGTTCTTGATAAATTCTTCGCGCTTCATGCGAATTGCAATCAGCTTTACCATACGCCAACATCATGTCAGCATACTCCTCGTTACTGAAGTTCGCCATTGTAACGAATACGCAAAGATAAACAACAAAAACGTAACAGTTCAACAACAGATTTAACAAAAAAACAATAACAAGACTTTAATTTGATTACGATAGAACAACGGGAAAAGTACGGGCACTTCGAATCGCAGAGTAATCTCGACTGATTCCCGGCAAGTGACCTTCACTCACTTTCAACTCGATAGACAAAGACAACAATAACTGTACTACTAGTAAGAAAGGGACTAACTTTTTACCTGCTGCTTGATAATCCGCGTTGACTGGTTACATTGTTCAAACCAGTTACATTGTTAGAGTGCGTGTTCAGGCAAACGAAGCTTAATTTGACCACTTTAAGAATGGTTTCTTATATCATGTAGCATATCGTTAGAAAGGGTAATAAGTAAAGAACTTTTTTAAAAAAAGCTAAATTCAAAATGAGCTTTAGTTTTTTTTTAAATGAATTGATAAGTTGTCACTTTTCATAACATTTACACCGATTTACCACTTTGAAAGCTCAGAAGTTTTTTTGTGGATATCAATTGTAACATGTAATGATTTATTTAGAATTAGAAAACATTGTAAAATACAAGCATACTTTGTTTTGTGGTATTATAACCACAAACAAAAAAGTTAGGACGATTTAAAGGCAAGATTTCGGGTAGATTTCAAAAAAATTAAAAAAAAACATATCTAGACTACCGTGAGACTTAGGTTATTGGGTCTCACGGGGGAAAATAGCACATGACCCCCCCCACCCCCCAAAAAATCATGTCGGTCCATGTGCAAAACACCCTGTAGAGGGGGCCTTCGATAGTGCTTGGTGGCCGGCCATAAAGGTTAGGCTAGCTGAGGTTGGGTGCCCGGGGAACCTGAGGCGGATAATCAGCAGCTACCTGAGTGAAAGGGGAGTGAATGTAAGGTATGCTGGTATGGAAGTGAGCAGGGAGACCAACAAGGGGTGCGTGCAGGGATCCATAGGTGGACCTATCCTGTGGGACCTCTTGTTGGACCCCCTGCTATGGATGTTAGATGAAATGAATGTTTTCTGCCAAGCGTTCGCCGACGACTTAGTGATAGTGTTTGAGGGCTACACAGGAGTTGCAGTGGTGGGTAAGTGTGGTGGGCCAATTGCCCGTAAAAAATTGCTAATTACTCTGTCTTCTTCTATTGACCTAAGTCAGAATGAAAAATAACACTCTGTAGCAGCTGTTTGTTTTTAAGTTAGCGGACCATTATGAATAAGGGGGTTGATCTTAAAAGTATGTAATTTGGCCATGGGGGTCTGAGATAACAGTTCATTTTGGAAAAGGGGTCACTTGTCCAAAATAGTTTGGGGATCCCTGTTCCAGGTAATGCAGGAATGAAAGACCAAGTTGCAGCGTTGCGGTGGGTGCGTCAGAATATTGTCAACTTTGGTGGAGATCCAGATAATGTGACTATCTTCGGAGAAAGCGCGGGGGCTGCCTCAGTTACTTACCACCTACTTTCGCCCATGTCCAAAGGACTATTCCACAAGGTGATCGCCCAAAGTGGAGTCTGTACCGTAGAATGGGCGCGCGATAAAGGAAGCAGAGAAAGAGTGTTTAGAGTTGGAAAGTTACTAGGAAAAGAAACAGAAAGCGATGTGGAACTTATGGAGTATTTACACAACCTTCCCGCAGTCGATATAGCTGCTATGAGCTTCAAAAGTTTCACCAAAGATGAAAGATATAGAGGTTTAAATTTACATTTTGTTCCTGTAGTTGAAAAAAAGTTCGAAGGTAACGAAGCATTTATAGACGAAGATCCCTACGATATATTAAAATCAGGTAGAGTAAAGAATATACCTGCAATAATTGGATACAATACTTCAGAAGGTCTATTCATGACGATGAGAAATTTGAAACGGCGTGATTTCTATAACAAATACCCATCGTATTTAGTACCTAGAGATATGGCGGAGAAACTATCTGTGAAAACAATGCAAGAGGTAGGAAATAAAATAAAAAAATTCTACTTTGGAGATCAAATACAGGAAAATGATGTTGAAAATATGTGCAATCTGCATTCTGACCTACATTTCACAGTACCAGCTCATAGATTTGCCAGTTTACTATCGCTAGCGAATCCCGTGTACATGTATAGGTTTAACTGCGACACAGAATTAAACTTTATCAAGATACTGCTAAATGTGAGCGAATATAAAGGAGCTTGTCACGCTGACGATCTATTTTATATATTTGATAATAAGCTGAACAAAGAATTGTATTTGAATAACAAAGAGCTGAAACACCTTGTCGATAGGATGGCGAAATTGTGGACAGATTTCGCTAAAACTGGGTAAGTTTATAGTTATTATAATTGTTGTCGCGGGCGTATCTAAATTCTTTATTGCGGGTTCGAATCCTTGAAATATTTTGACCTATATACAACGATTATCTACTACTATTATTTTGGCAAAATGTGCAGGTGCCACGAGTTATATACGATTTGTTTTCGACGGGAACAGCGTCTGATCTATACATCTATATTCTATACTAATAAATAAAATTGAAGTGTCTGTTTGTAATTTCGAATTAACAGCTTTGCACTTAATGCATATGAAAGTATATAAAGTACTTACAATAAAAACATTTTTTTTGTCTGTCTGTCTGTTTGTTCTGGCTAATCTCTCAAACGGCTAGACCTATTTAAACGGGACTTTCACTGACAGATAACTGATGTTATGAGGAATAACTAGTTACTTAGGCTACTTTTATATTATAAGAACTAGCTTTTGCCCGCGGCTCCGCCCGCCTAAATACGGTATTACACGGGAACACTGTACTTTCGGGTTAGTGATATGTGTTAATCCCGAGCTCAAACTACTACCATACCAAATTTCAACAATATCCGTTCAGTAGTTTTCGCGTGAAAGAGATCCTAACAAACTTTCACATTTATAATATTAGTAGGATTTTTGTTTCCGTTAGTTCTAGGCAAACGAAGGTGCGGGCTCCAGCTAGTTCGGCATATAGTAACTTATTTTACTATTACTATACAAACGAAGTTGGGGCTCCAGCTAGTTCGGCATATAGTAACTTATTTTACCATTACTATACAAACGAAGGTGCGGGCTCCAGCTAGTTCGGCATATAGTAACTTATTTTACTATTACTATACAAACGAAGGTGCGGGCTCCAGCTAGTTCGGCATATAGTAACTTATTTTACTATTACTATGCAATCGAAGTTATGAATATATTTACGAGGGGAGGTCCAAAAGTTCGCGGAATGAAAGGGTTGTTAATAAAATATAACAATAAATTTATTTTTCCTTTTCAATATAATCACCCTTAAGTGTAATACATTTATTTGATCTATGGATTAATTTTTCTAAACCATCGAAAAAATATTTTTTGTCTTTGGCCTCAAAATGCGCCGAAATTGCCTCCTTCACTTCGTTATCGTCGGAAAATTTCCTTCCCCTTAGCTCTTTTTTTAAATTTGGAAATAAATAAAAATCGCTAGGGGCCAGGTCTGGACTGTAGGGTGGGTAAACAAGTGGTTCGAATCCATGCGTGTGAAGAGCAGCCATGGCAACTCGGCTCTTGTGAACCGGCGCGTTGTCTTGCAAAAGCAACACACCCTTGGCCAATTTTCCACGACGTTTTTCTTTAATTGCCTACTTTAACTTTTCCAATATTGTGGCGTAGTATTCTTTGGTTATAGTGGTACCTTTTTCTTTATAATCAATCAGTAATATTCCCTCACAATCCCAAAAAACAGTGGCCATCAACTTTCCAGCCGATTCTGACACTTTGAATTTCTTGGGAGGGTACCCTTTTTGTGCCATTGCATGGACTCCTGTTTTGATTCAGGTTCAAAGTGATGAACCCATGTTTCATCTCCAGTAACAATCCGCTCCAAAATCTGCACAGGGTTGTCTCCACACACCTCCAAAAAGTGCTTAGACGCGTCGATGCGCTGCTGTTTTTGAAGCGGCGTGAGCATTCTCGGCACCCATCTTGCACTGACTTTTGTCATGCCCAAGTGGTCGTGCAGGATCCGCAAAATGGTTGTATCTGATACTCCAACAAATGCAGATAATTGTTTTTTCTTTAAACGTGTCTTCCAGTACAAGTTTTTCGACTTTTTCGACGATGTCTGATGTGGTGGCCTCAACTGGCCGCCCAGAGCGAGGGTCGTCTTCAATTGAATCTCGACCATGTTTGAAAAGTCCATGCCACTTATAAACCATTGTTTTACCAGGGCACTGATCTCCATAAACGGCTTCCATTTCATTTAAAATGGTTTGAACGTTTTTTCCTTGCTTGGTAAGGAATTTTATCACAGCGCGATGTTCAATTTTCTCCATAGTTGCAGTTTGCTTCCGGATTGACTTGTTTAGCAGGCGAGTACTCGTAAACGAATGGCGCTATAGGGTTGAGATTTTATATATATACTAATTATGAGTGCTCAATTAGTATGACACTAAGCGAGCTACCCTATCCCCACTGCATCCCCTCCATTCCGCGAACTTTTGGACCTCCCCTCGTATATAACTGTTTCAGCAACCCAATCCCAGACGATGCTGTGGTGTGGCCGACCTACACGAACAAGCAGTACCTCAGCATCGACACTGCCCTGTCAGTGCATACCGCGGCCGATGAGCGACGAGTTAAATTCTGGGAGGATCTGGCGAGGAATATACCGAAAAGCCGTCTGTAATAAATATAATGAAAAAAAATTATGGTCGGATATTTTTTGTGTTTGGCAGGTGGTTGGAGCCGAAAATATAGCTTTCATGTGGTTTATTTAGATCTAAGATAATCCTGGTGCTATTATATAGCAGGTGACAAATGTATGGAGTAAATGAAACCGAAATTTGGGCCTAGTAGCACAGAAAAAAGAAATACGAATAGATAAACAGCTACATAGAGAGCTTTCGATTTGATTGCACTACTACAAATACCCACAATTGTGTGGAAAAATTGTGAGCCGTTGAAGGGGACGTCAAAATTTTCAAACTTGGTTTGATTTGTATCGTTCTATGAAAGCCGTTTCTCTGTACGTAAGTCTATATATATATTATCTACTCTGGTAGGTCCAGATTATGAGGATCAGCATTATTTATTTATTAAATAATGGGCTCGTATCTAATCGCACGTATCGTACGTAACTACTTTGTATAAATACAGCTTCTTCCAAATATTGTCACTAGAATATGTCGTTATTACAATAACATAAACAGTCGTGATAAATGTTGAATGTTAATGTGATTTTTATGACGTGAAAATTGCTAATTTTAATAAAATGTTATGCCGGTGTAAGTACGATTGCTGTAGTGTGCATATAAATTTCCAATCGTTTATGAATATAATAATAATATATGTAATATGTTTTTGGACAGTCATATTCACTTCAATTCAATATTCGTTTTGATAATAAATCGCACTATTTAAGTTTTGTAAATCAAATTTGTACCCCTATCGTCAGCGGTAACGCGGAATTTTTGAGACGCTTAAGACTAGAGGAAAATAATTAATATTTAGAAAAAAGTTACGTACAAAATACATGTTTTTGAGATTGTTGGTTATGGATAGAATAATTTGCTAAAGCATATTATGTTTATTGTATAATAAGTAATACAAATATGGAGGTCCTTACAGTTTTTTAATTGTGGAAACTCTAAACGATTTTACATAGGAACTTATCAGTCTGATAATATTTGTGCAAAGTAATTAATTTTGTCGATGGTACGATTACTATCATTTATCTGATGTCGGTAAATATAAGTGTATCTGTGATCAATGTTATTATTTTAATGTATCACTTTTGGGATATTTTTAAACATTATTATGTAACGATTATTGAAACAATAAAATTGTTATTTCTTTATATTTGTTGTAATTGCGTGAAGGCGGCAAATGACCTTGGAGGTTCAGATCAACAGAAATAAACATTTAATAAATCGATTACAACTACAACTTGAACTTCCCTCGTGGGCAGGTGTACATATGCGTATTGCGTAATGCGAATATTTTAATTTTTTAGGGTTCCGTAGTTCACGTCTCGAAACCCTTATGGTTTCGATATGTCCGTCCGCCCGTTCGTCTTCGGCTTACCATCCAAGCAGCTAGTGCTAGAAAGATAGAATTTTGCATGGATATGTTTATTTACCACGTCGACAAAGTGCTAAAATAAAATCATGAAAAAAATTTTTAGGGGTACCCGTAAAGTTGTTTTTTTTCTCGCGTCTAAATTATTAATTAGGTTAAATTACTTTTAAAATTTTCGGATTAAATATTACCTTTAAGTTATTCGGTGTGTCTCGAAACTTTATATAAAAGTCGTTTGTAAAACATATTGTCTATATTTAACTAATTATACAATAAGTTTTGTGGGCCCAACACGTGTAATAATTTCATTTACATTGATTTTTGCATGTTAATTTCTTTTAAAATTAATGTTAAATGTGTAGAATGTTCTAGTTACGAAAAATATATAACATGCATTGGTCTTATACAATTTATCAATATTATATTCTTGAAAAATTAAATACTGAAAAAACGCGCGAAACGCAATCCGCGTAGGTACCCGCGCGGCGCCTATCGCCGACCACGACGCGACACGACGCTTGTAAGGCTACGAGATACGACGTAAAACATAGCGAAAATTATCCTAAATCTATGCGTAAAACTTTTAATCAATAATAGTAATAGCTCCCACACCGATTTCGGTGACGGTGGCCTGTTTCATTGAAACCAGGCCAGCTACGCAGGAGTTATGTTATAGTGCCCAAGTGTGTGCGCAGTACACAAGAGCACTCTCTCATCCTTTTACTCTCGTAACCCAGTGGGACAGATAACCGACACGACTGGCGAGAGATTAGGCGCAGGTCCGACTTTTTACATGCCCATCCGACGCATGGATCATCTTTCTTGTCAGATAATCAGGTGATCAGCCTGAATTGTCCTAACCAAACTTGGAAACAACATTTTTTTGTTCCAATGCGGGAATCGAACCCACGACCTCCGAGTCGAGAGCCAAGCTCTAACCACTAGACCACGGAGGCTGTTAATCAATATAAATAATAATAATACGCAGCTTCTGGAGTAATAATTCCTCCGTCATTGTACACAACTAATACTACAATACGACATACATTTTATCAGTAAGAATATAAGGTGGGTCTGGCGGGGCTGGGATCTCAGTTATTCATTACCTAACATGAAAACATTTTTTAACATTGTGATCAAATGTTTGTAAGCAAATGTTTACTAACGTTAGTAAACATTTTCTAACAGCAGCGTGGGAGCACCATATAAAGAGTTACTAAGAGATAAGTAGGTTGGAAAAAAGGACAAACAGCTCATGTTCTAGCTGTCAATATAAACTGCAAAAATACCCGAATGATTTTTCTGATCCAGGAGGGTCCTAGTGAGTCGAGTGCCGTGGTTGAATGAGTGATAAAGAGTAACACTTTACTCTTAGCTTCACTTCACTGTTGTGTGAAGCTTAGCAGACCTGGTATCGTAAGTACGTATAATTGTCTAAGCAATATTTTTCATAGTACCTATTAGGTACTATTTATTTATATTAGGCGTATCAATTAGCGCCACAATCCTGAATCGCGCTATCGAAGTTTTATAAGATCAGCGGTATATATACAACACCTGAAATGACTACAAGTGGGCTTCGGCCTGACTGAGCATACCATATCGCTTGGACGGAGATCTCCCTTTGGGGCTTGCCACCATATTCCCACATTGGTGACCCCACGTTAAGTGGTGAACAATCAATACAGTGAAATCATGTTTCCCACGGTGGCCGGGACAGGCTTTGCCAAACCTGACACCGGGGCAGATTAAACCAGAAGAATCGAATCTGGCTACAATCTTTGTATCTACGAAGATTCCCGAGTTTTGGGTGGAACTGCCCAGGTTATGGTTCGCGCAATTTGAGGCCACTGTTAATCCTCATAGGCAAGGTGACGACTGCAAGTTCCAAAAACTCGTGAGTGAATTGGATCTTGGCTCACAGAAACCCTCACAGCTCCTTAGGAAGATACGAGAGCTCGCGCGTAACTGTCAAGCCAGTGAAGAGACGGTGCAAAGTTTATGGATTTCGCGTTTACCATCGGCGGTCAGAGCAGTTTTATTGTAGGTGTATAGCTTATAGTTATGTAGGTACGTTGTGTAATGGAATTGGAGTCAGTACTCGGGCAAAGGTGCACTCCACAGGTTACGTGTAAGAGACATATTTTGTTTATTAGTCCCGCGAGGGGCACCCACATTGGTGACCCTCGACAGAACATGCCACCTTCTGGACATCATCATCATCACCCCCCACCCCTCCGCACCACGCCAGCCAGCTTTCAGCCTCATCGGGTACCTCGACCACCAGGCTCAACGGCTTCGGCCAGACCGCGGTGGTCTGGCCGAAGCCCCATCGGCTTCAACGGACACTACACGGACCGGTCAGCAAGCACAGCACGAAGCATCTCTCCTGATCTGCACACGTAGCTACAACGATCGGTTAGCAAGCATGTTGCGGGTAATTTAAATGAAACAAGGAATTACCAACGTGACAAATATTTAAAAAAAGGGACGTGGGCAGAAGGCCGAAAGATCTGGTTTAGCCTCTTGGTGTCTGTGGGAATCGGAGGGGCTTTAACCACACGGGCACTTAGCTGGATCCGGGAATGTAGACAGCACGTGGCGCGAGAAGTCCAAATTCCGGTAGCGTCTCTGTCGTTCAGGCCGGTATATTCGCCGCGACGTAGACCGTCCAAGGGTCGGTGCAGACTGGGTCCGAAACCAGTCAGTTCAGTTTGGAATATAACTAGCGGCACTCAGACATCCGGATGTTTTGAACTAGCCATAATGCATCCATGCGAAACGGTGTGTTGAACCCGGAGTATCCGGTCCTTGGAAAATCCACACAAGCATGTGAAGTTGGAGTCCCACAGCCGGCATGATCTTAACCCCAGACGATCACAATCACGGGCTGTAAGGGTAAGCAAAATAAAAGATGATATAAAGAACAATTAAAGTATAGATGCAAACATCCTAATATTATATCAATGTAACGCACAAAAGCACGTGTTCACCTTTCGTCTTCTTTTTTTTTTTTTTAACATTTGACAACTAAAAAACTAAAGCGTAAAGGGAAAAAGTTCTCAAATCAAAA
Organism: Phengaris arion; assembly: GCA_963565745.1. Classification (NCBI taxonomy): domain Eukaryota; kingdom Metazoa; phylum Arthropoda; class Insecta; order Lepidoptera; family Lycaenidae; genus Phengaris; species Phengaris arion. The sequence continues at coordinate 609,779 of OY751439.1, read as the reverse complement.
TAAAAAGATATTATATTAATAATAATCAATATAATATTATGTAATATAATAATGAAATTCTACTGTATTTTAATTAGTATTGAAGGTTAAATAATTATTATTTTTTTTAAGATTTAAGACTGCAGTAATATCGATCTATGAACCACGGACGTCGGACGTCGATTCCTTTATTGTAGTAGGAGACTATAACCTACCGACGTTAGGCTGGTGTAAAAGTACTATTCATATGGAACCTATTATAGCAAATCACAACAACCTCTCCGATTCTCATATGATAAATTTCATGTCCTTGTTAAACTGCGTGCAAGTTAATACATTTAAAAATGAACGAGACCGAATATTAGACTTCTTTCTCACTAACATTTCTGAAACTGGGTCCTCACTCACACCTGTTCCCTTGGTACCAGTAGTACCACATCACCCACCTTTCTACGTACTAGTTCCAGTAAATAACAGGCTCAAAACTATGAAAACTCTTCCTAAGACACAGTATAGTTATACAAAAGCTAATTACACTCTCATAAAAAAAGAAATAGATTCAATTGATTGGTTAGGGCTACTTAAACACAAAACTGCAGAAAATGCAGTTTCATCATTATATGAAAATCTATATTCAATTATTAAGAGAAGCGTACCTACTAAAATAACTAAAAATTCTTCCTTCCCTATATGGTTCACACCTGCACTAATACATATTTTTAAAAATAAATCGAATAGCTGGGTTAAGTGGAAAACGTACAAAAATGCCTCTGACTACAAAGTATTTTCTATTGTAGATAGAAAATACTTTGTATTCAGAGGCATTTTTGTACGTTTTCCACTTAACCCAGCTATTCGATTTATTTTTAAAAATATGTATTAGTGCAGGTGTGAACCATATAGGAAAGATTTAAGCGTCTGTCACGTAAATGTTATAAACAATATCTTAAAAATGTTGAAGATGGTATTCATAGTAATATAAATCATTTCTGGACTTACATTAATAGTTTAAAACTTAACGGTGACATACCAAATGCTATGACCTATAAAACTACGACCACCTGCGACCCCAACCAAGTATGCAACTTGTTTTCTGATTTTTTCCTATCAGTTTTTGAACCCTCGAAGTATGAAGTTTTTGTTTTTTTCAGTTGTTACAGAAGAGTTTGATGTAACTGGGACCATTGAAAATAACTGTAGTTCAGATCTTATAATAAGTAATATTACAATAACACAGGAAGAAATACTCAAAGTATTGCGTGCTCTGGATCCTACCAAGGGTGCAGGTGTAGATGGCATTCCTCCACTTTTTTTCAAAGAGACTACTTCTGCAATATGTACGCCACTATATATCATATTTAATATTTGCTTACAGGAAGGCATCTTTCCCTCCGTTTGGAAATCTGCCAGAATTGTACCCGTCCACAAGGGGGGTAATAGGAGTGATATCGAAAACTATAGGCCTATTTCAATTTTACCGACGCTGTCAAAGCTTTTCGAAAGGCTAGTTCATAATAATATTTATCCCTCAATACATAAAATAATTATTGAAGAACAACATGGCTTTGTATCTCAACGTTCTACTACTACAAATTTACTAGTATATGTATCAGATTTATTTGAAGCACTGGACATTAACATTCAAATTGATAGTGTTTACACTGACTTTCGAAAAGCCTTTGACAGAGTAGACCATAAAAAACTTCTTGAAAAACTTGCTTATAATGGTATTAGAGGGAACCTGTGGCGCTGGTTCAAGTCATACATAACGAATCGTACTCAAAAAGTTATGCTTAATGGATATGAATCTGACTATGTATCTATCAGTTCTGGGGTGCCCCAGGGGTCCATTTTAGGCCCATTATTGTTTATCCTTTTTATAAATGACGTACGTAACTGTTTTAAGTATTGTAAATTTTTACTATATGCGGATGACCTCAAAATATATCACATTATACAAAACATTGAAGACCATACTAGATTCCAAGATGACCTCGATAGATTTTCCATTTATTGTTATAAAAACAAATTGTCACTTAGCCTAAATAAATGCAAATCGATAACTTGTACAAAAAAACGCAATGTCAGTACATTCTGTTATATGTTATGTAGTCAAGTACTAGAAAATGTTGATTCTATTAGAGACCTTGGAGTGACTCTAGATAAAAAGTTACATCTAAATTTACATATAGATAATATAATAAGTAAAGCATACAAGTTGTATGGATTCGTTATGAGATCGTGTAAGAGTTTTATGCGCTCCTCAACATACCTTCATATCTACAAATCACTCATACGTTCACAACTTGAATACGCTGTAGCCATCTGGAACCCGTATTATAAAAAGTATAGTGACGCAATTGAAATGGTCCAGAAGAAATTTCTGCGCTCCACGCATTACAGATGTTGTCATTCACGAGAGTCTTACAATACCTTGTTAGATAGGCACAGTCTTCTCCCACTAACATCTAGACGAATCCAACTCGAAATGATGTTACTATATGATCTGTGTCATAATAGATATGATTGCATCTCTTTAAATAATAAAATATGCTATAGGATACCTATTAAAACACATTCTCGTAGACCTCATAAAATTTTTGTTACTGCTGTTTGTCGAACCAATGTTGGTAAGCGCTCACCATTTAATAGACTTGCTGATACATATAACAAGAACTTTATCTCCGTTGATATATTTAACAATAAGGTAGTAAAATATAAAAAAGAAATTCTAAAAGTATTACAGGTCAGGACTAGTTTGCTATGCTTTTAGCTTAATTTGCAACGCTCATCTGAATTGAAATAGTTTTATACATTTATGCTTAGCATACCAATCTACTCACCCACCGACCTACACAATCCCTTCCTACCTACGAACCTAAATATTACTACTCTTTACATAACCTACCTAGCTTCCCACATTTACCTACTTTAATATATGATGTAATAATAATTATACGTATAGTCCACATCTATTCCTAAACTGAATGTACTATAAAAAATTATCTAAGTTAATTAATCTGTAGTTAACGATGTTGGTGTAGCATAGCTACATTTTAACGCATTAATATAACTTATAACGACGCTCCTAGCGTCATCTATTGGCTGTTATTGCTAATTTTAATAACTAAATTATGTTAGACGACGCCATCTATTGGCAAAGGTTTTGTAACTAGAGCTTCATCTCCAATATCTCTTTATTGTGGCGGTTGGATTATGCATTACCGCTAGTTGTCAGTTAAAAAAAAACATTATGTCAGTAGGAGTATATAAGGGCTGTCGCGAGATGACAGGGCCTATGCCGCCTAAACCGCATCACCGAGAAGGTGAAATCCGAACTCGACGCACTAAGCAACGACCTCTGGGAATGGCGGTTAGTAGACGCAGCCGAAAATTGCAGCTCCATCTTTAGGCTCTGCCGCTCCCTCACAGGAGAACGGACGCCAACCCGTCCGCTCCTGCACACCGATGGACGACCGAGATACAGAGCCGACGACAGAGCTGAAATCTTCGCCGAACACCTACAGACCCAGTTCACCCCCTTCCCCACGCTGGACACAAACCACGCGGAAATGGTCACACAGCAGGTGAGCGACTTCTTCGACCAAATAGGACCTCCACCGGAATCAGAACTGCTCCCGGACTTCGCCCTGGATGCAGTCCAACGCGCCCTACAAAAGGTAAACCCAAAGAAGGCCACCGGGATCGACGGCGTCACCAACGCCGCCCTCCGCGCACTGCCAAGGAGCGCCGTAGCATCGGTGACCACGCTCTTCAACGGCATCCTACGCACGGGACACTTTCCCGAGCGCTGGAAAGAGGGCGTGGTCGTCATGATACCCAAGCCAGGCAAGGACGTCACCAGAGCAGCCAGTTACCGCCCTATTACACTCCTCCCGTGCCTCTCCAAGGTATTCGAGAGACTCTTCCTCAGCCGCCTCACCCCACTCCTCACGATCCGTCCGGAACAGTTCGGATTCCGGAGCGAGCACGCCACCACACACCAGCTAATCCGGGTCACAGCCCGAATAATGGACGCCCTAAACAAGAAGCAGAAAGCCGCCGCCGTCTTCCTGGACATGGAGAAGGCCTTCGACAGGGTCTGGCACGAGGGCCTTCTCTATAAACTGGTCAGCAGCGAAGCCCCAATCCCCCATCCATACCTGGTAATTATTAAAAACTTCCTGCGGAACCGCTCCTTCCGCGTCAAAGTTGATAACACGACATCTTCCCCCCGCCACATAGAAGCCGGAGTCCCGCAAGGTAGCTGTTTGTCGCCAGCCCTCTTCAATAGATACACGGAGGACATCCCAAATCATCCAGACACCACCCTAGCCTTGTACGCTGACGACACAGCCTACCTTGCCTCTTCATTCACGTTCGCACATGCGGCAACCAAGCTGCAGCGAGCGCTCGACCTGTTGCCCGACTGGCTGGACCGCTGGAGGCTTGCAGTCAACGCAAGCAAGTCTCAAGGCATCGTCTTCCCATCGCACGGTAAGCTGCCACCACCACTGAACCTCAGAGGCGCCCCCATCCCCTGGTGCGCCGAGGCCAAATACCTTGGTGTCACCCTGGACAGGGAACTGTCGATGGGAAGACATGCGAAGAAAATTGCAGCCACAAACGCAGCAGCCCTCGGCACTCTCAGGGCGCTACGCACCCCGCTCATCCCGCTAAACCTGAAGGTAACCATATTCAAACTGTACCTCAGATCCAGACTTACCTACGCCGCACCGGCCTGGTTCCACCTGGCCAACAAGACGGCCAAAAACAAACTAAGGGCCGCCCAATCGAAAGCCCTCCGATGCCTCGTCGACGCGCCTTGGTTCGTCAGGAACGAAGTCATCGCCCGGGACCTGAAGGTCGAATCCCTGGACGCGTTCATCGCGAATCAGGCCCGCCTACTATTCCTTCGGGCTGATAATTCGACACACTCGACACTTAGGGGCCTTGCCCCACTCCATGCCAGGCCACCTGACGCCAGGCCCTACCACCGGGACCTCATCCCCCCCAGGGACTAAGGTTTCCAGGTAACCAGAATTGCCCCTCCCTTACCGATTACAGGACTCTACAAGCGAGCAGACGCTTCGGATGACGACGCGCAAGCGAGCGAGAAAACCACCATAGACCATAGACCATAGACATACTCAGCTGCTGGGTGAATCCCTCATCGCGGGCTACAGCTATCCGGCAAATAGGCCCCCCCTGTCGCAGGTCGCCATCTGCCGGGCCTTCACCGGGGCAACCGGTGATCTCACCCGGTAGGGGCAGACCGCCGGGGGAGCCTACGGACGGCTACTGCCTGCGATGATACATTTAGGAAGATCAATCAAAAGAAGGATAAAAGGCACCCAAAGACCTTCCCATATTAATGGGATGCGGATGACACCGCCGAAGGGGACCCAGTCCCGGAACGGCAACCCCGTAAACTCCCCCCCGGGGGTTATCAGGAAGATCAACAGCAGACAGGGCCTTTTTTCCTCCTGCTAGAAGACGAAGTAGAATTTTTATTGTTGAAGTTTTTCCAGTATCTTATATTTCTTAATCCCGTGTATCACGGTGAGTAATTTAGTATATCTGTGTTGTGAATGTTTGTAAAATCATGCTTGTATTAAAACGCAGTATTCTTACATGTAAAATATCATCCTTCTAAATTAGTTGTCAATTATCTGATTAGCCATACCACGTGCTATCATTTGTAGTTTCATCTCACATTCTTTCATTGTCAAAATATTAGGATATTTATATCCATGCCTTAATTATTCTGTTTATCATCTTTTTTTAATTTGTAATGGTCACACAGCCAGTGATATTTTAATCGTTTGGGGTTAAAATCACGCATGGCTGTGGGACCGGACTCCTACCGACACGTTATCGTGAATATTTCAGGAACTTGATTTGGGGCACGAAACACCGCCAACTACAGCATTCGAGGCACCAATTAAAAGGACTTATATCTAGCTGGAGTTCAGAGTGCTGATAGTCATTGGACGGGGATTTATTTTTTTATTGAGACGATCTATCTACGACGAACGGACGCAGCGGTGACGGAGAAGCTTCCAGGAGTTGGAGCCCTATCTCGCATCCGCCACGTGCTAGACACCTGGATCCTCAGCTAAGTTCCCACGTGGTTTAAAGCCCCTTACCACCACCTTGACACCAAGAGGCTAGACCAGTCTGTACGGCCTTCTGCCCATGACCCCTTTTTTTTTAAATATATATATTATTGTCACGGAGATCCTTTTTTTTATTTTAACAACACCCGTAACAATTGGCGCCCATAAACGTGGTTTCGTCTGGTCTGGCATCTGGTGTCTCTTCCTGGGTCTGTGTGTCCAGTATTTGGTGTTTGTCTTGTGCCGTCTTTCATATCCAACTCTCTCAGTACTTTTACCCGTCTGGGCCCGGGGTAGAATTGGTTGAGGTTACGTAACGGACACGTGTAAGAGGCAGGTAACGTTACAGCACACACCCACTGTTTTTTTTTAGGGTTCCGTGATACATAAGGAACCCTGTGTTTTTTTTTTCACAGTGGACATAATATTAAATTTATAAAAACTATTAAATTTATTCTTTATTATTAAATATATTTATTAGTATTCTATTTTTTTGGTCCTGTCTTTTTGGCAGGATATTGTAATTATTTTATATTGTAAATTATAATGTATTTTAATATACATATTTAACACATACCCACACTATACATGCACACACATCAACATCATCTTCAATGATGTTTATGTGATCTTATGGCCTTAACCTTGTTTTAATTAAATTTTAATTTAACTTTTTACTTCAACATAGATATTTACATATAACCTTAAATTCGTATTCTAAATTATTTTGCTATTGACTTATCACTTTAACTTAACTTTAATTTAATCTTAACTTACTATGAGCGTTGGATATACTTATTAGTAACTAGTAATCATATTGTTGTTGTGTAAAGTTTAAAATTGTTGATAAACTTTATACTGTTTGTTTTTTTCATCTTACTGTATAAGGTCTGTCAGGTCTGTACCATATAGTCTGTAGAACTTGTTGTAGTTAGTTATCTTATATAGCACTGATTACAATTTATATTTTTTTGTGTATTTTTTAGAGAATACATCTGATTATTTTTGTATTTTCTCAACACAGATATACTCACCGTTAGGCTTGTGAATATTTTTCTTGAATTTACTTGGTAATTTAACTTTTAAAATTGAATTTAACTTCTGATAAATTCATTAATTGATTTATTTTGGAAAAACTTAATTTCTTTTTAAACTTTAGAATTTACTTAGTTACTTAACTTCTTAATAAATTTTACTTCTGACAACTTAACTTAACTTTTCATTATGCCGGAGAAAATTAAATTTTTTTCTTTTCAAAAATCAGAATTGGAGTATGAAGTTTTGGTTAGAAATGAAACACCAGCTTCCACCGTTGTGGAGTTAAGAAAGCAAATAGTTAAATTAGCTGAGCTTTACCCGTCTGAGGATATTTTAGACTCTTGTCTTTCTATAAAAGATGATTTGTCGGGGATTGAGGAAACCCTAACAAAAATAAAATTACAATTAGATTCTCACTCCGATGGTAACTCATTGCTTAGAGCTGAGAATAATTTAAACCACATTGAGTATAGGATTAATAGAATTTCTACTAATAATATAGAACCGTTTGCTGTACAATATAATAGTTGCTTACAAAAATTTCAAAATTATTTGGGTTTATTACATCAACTTAAGGGGTCTAGTAGTTGTTCCGTGATGCCAGCTCCTGCTGTAGCACCACCTATGCCTCCTTTAAATATTACAGTTCAATGTGAAAAAAATAATCTAGCTGATTTACAAAAATTTAAATTTGATGGCAAGTCTTGTGTCCGCGCGTTTATTTCTAGAGTGAATGAGTACTGTACACAGCATAACGTTAGCGATTCAAAGATTCTCTCTCACGCTTTTGATCTTTTTACTGGTGATGCCTTACATTGGTATAGAAGTATTTATCAAAACGTTAACAGTTGGTCAGAACTTTTAAATCTTTTGTATTGTGACTTTGACAAACCGAGTTTTGATTATCGGTTTATGTCGGAAATCCGTAATAGAACTCAGGGCGAAAAAGAAACCATTACAATTTATATTGCTATAATGGAAGGAATGTTCAACCGTCTTGTTAAACCTGTCCCAGAGAGTGAGAAGTTGGAAATCTTATTACACAACATTAAACCTTGCTATGCAAACATTTTGGCTTCTTCTCCTACGGTCAACTCTATTGAACAACTAAAGTCTCTTTGTAAGAATTATGAGGATGTACAATCTCGACTAACTTTATATCATGAACCGCCTAGGATAACGTCGGATACCTTAGCACCGGACCTAGCTTATACTTGTAATAGTAATAAAACTGAGAACAAACAAACTATTAATAAAACTTTTAGTAGACCATTTCGGAATAATAATTTTTCTAATAACCCACCTAATAATAATAATAGTTTTGCTTTTAAACATTCACATAATCATGTTAATAGTTTGCATTCGAATATCCCTAAATTTTGTTTACGTTGTAAGGTTAACTCGCACAGCTATTATGAGTGCACAGCTGATAAGTCGAAAATTTTTTGTTTTGGCTGTGGCAATCCTGGCGTGCGCCGGCCCGATTGTACTCGTTGTCTTAGTAAATATCGTTCAAAAAACTAGTTTTATCGGATCGTGTTATACCTAACCATACCGACCTTGATGATCGGAAACAATGGGTTAAAACTGTAGGCACATTTTTTAAATATTACACCATTAATACGGTCCGATGTATTAACAACAATTTAGATTCTCGACCTTATGTCCAATATACACAAGACGCTTTTAGCATGCGCGGTCTTTTAGACTCTGGTTTTTGCATTTCTTTGTTAGGTAATAATTCTCATTTAAACATTATTGAGCTAGGCTATACTATCAATAATGATGATAATAATATTTCAATTTTCGCCGCGGGCGGTCAATGCTTAAAGTCTATAGGTTATATAAATTTACCTATTCGTTTTGAAGATCAATTTCATATTTTAAAATTATACGTACCTCAGGTTACTTCTAACCTCATTTTAGGTATTGACTTCTGGCGTATTTTCAAACTTTGTCCTAAATATTTAAATTCTATTAATTCTAGTACGGCTACCGAACAAATCACTTCTCATCAGGTGACCCAGCCGGCCATTAACGGCTATGAAAATTTGAGTTCATCTGAGCGCTCGGTAGCCGACGACATAATAAAACAATTTCGTTCTATTTCTTTTGAAGAGAAAGGTTTAGGTTTAACTTCTCTTATCACTCATAAAATTGATACAGGCGATGCGTTACCTATCCGTCAACGTTATTATAGGATGTCGCCTGAAAAACAACTTATTTTAGTTGAACAGGTTGACGAAATGTTAGCTATGGACGTCATCGAGCCGTGCCAATCTGCTTGGAGCTCTCCTGTATTAGTTGTACCTAAGAAAAATACTGGCGAATTTAGATTTTGTTTAGATAGTCGTAAGTTAAACTCTGTCACTAAAAAAGATGCTTATAGTTTACCGTACATTTCGGAAATTTTAGACAGCTTACGCGACGCTCGTTACCTAAGTACTATTGACCTTTCTAACAGCTTCTGGCAGACTGCTATTAATGAGTCTGATCGCGATAAGACTGCTTTTTATGTTCCGGGTCGTGGAATGTTTCGTTTTAAACGCATGGCTTTCGGTTTGACGAATGCACCTGCTACGCAGCAGCGTTTAGTAGATGCCTTATTTGGTAACTTTGGTCATAAAACATTTTGTTATTTAG